>NW_019167938.1:10825429-10896284 GCF_002303985.1 Durio zibethinus | reverse complement strand
GATCGAGAGGTACGTGAGGTGATATGGGTGTGACGGTGAAGGCAAGGCTGCAAAAAACAAAGCAAATGAGAGGGAAAAATTTGGGGCTAGGGTTGCATTTGGTAAAATGGGTAAAAAAGCAAAAGATTAAAAGATATTAATAATATATCTTATTAATTAATTAGGGTAATTTAGTTTTTCGATCAAATTTCAAAATTTAACATTGACAATTGATAAGAAAATTATTAAAGTCGAGAGTGAAACTGTCATATACTTGAAATTGATTAAATCAATTCAAATTTACCAAATGCAAACGATTTTTGTCAGGTTAAATGGTTTCCACTTACTAACGTTCAACCTTAAATGAAATAACTAGACGAAACAAAAAAATGAAATAGTATAATGTTGCGAAGGGCTCTAGCTCGATGAAATAATTAAAAGAAAATATCATTAATAAGTGATTGATTTAATTGATTAAAAATTTTTTTTTTTATAAAAAAATTTTGAATTCGAATTATATTGATGATCGTTTATTGATGTCATCTTAAATGTACAATTTACAATTATTTTTTTTTAAATTTTTAGGTATGATATATTTTATCTTGATTTAAAGAATTGAATAATTTATTTATTTTAAATATTAAAAAAATTAAAAATAATTATCAGTTAAAATATTAAAAAATATCTAAATAGTTGGACTTGGACCAAAATGAGTGAGGACTTTACTTTGAAAAGGCAACCCAAGCTAATTGCCCAACCCAAGCCAACCCATTGGGTTTGGTCCATTAATATAGTTAATATGTTTTACTTCCTTCAACAACCAATTTCATCCCATCGTTGAAGAAAAGAAACACAAAAAATTGGGTCCAGCGATGGCTGATAAAGATCCAGAGGTCCAAGACGAGCTTGCCGAGTCGCTCAACGATCTCTTCACCAGCCTCTCCTCCATGGTCAAATCCGAACTTCAGGTATCCCCGAACCCAATAACTCCCAACAAAAAAGAAATCCCATCTACATTTTCTCTACAAAACTCCAATTACATTCATAAATTGACATGTATGGGTCAATTTTTATATCCTTTTGAGGTTGCCCATTTTTTGTTTTACCCATCGTTTTTGCAGGGGAACTAACAATATTTTGGAGCTATTGGAGAAGATGAATTTGAGGGTGGCAGAGGAATATAAAGGATTTGGGGATGTGGCATCTGGGTTAAGGGTATTTGTTGAACAGTTGAAAAACAAGAGTGGGAACTTTGATGAGTATGTTCAACAGATCGATGCGATAGAACAGCAAGTCACCGAGTTTGAAGCTGTGATTTCAGTTCTTGATAGATATGTTTCTTTGTTGGAAACTAAAGTACAATCTGTCTACCAACATCCACCTCCATGATCTAAAGTACATTTAGTTTTTTTTTTTTTTTTGGGTGCTTTGTTTTTTTACGTTTTTATGAATCAAATGTACTGTTGGGTGAATGTACATGTCTGTTTCACTTCTCTGGAAATAATTGATCATCCAGGGACTTAGGGTTGTTCAGATTATTACAACGCCTTTTGATGTTTCCAGGATTTTTATATACTGCAAATGTGCAATTTGCTTCACATTTTTACAAGTTGGAAAAAGATTTGCATTTCTGGTATATTAATTAAAATAAAGATTAACAGCAGATTTGTATTATTCATCAACAGCATCGATGGTTCAGCATCATTTGGACTGTATCTAATTGGTGTTTTGGTGATAGATGACAGCAATTCCATAAGCAAAATATGAGGGAGATGCTTGAATACAAAGTTTTGATAAAAAACAATGTAGGTATTGAGCCACTAAACAACATAATATTGGTCAATTTAGAAATAGTTGGTAAAAGTATTTCGGCCTCTATGAAATTAATTATTCCCATTTTCACCAAAATGATGCAATTTTTTAACCCTTGTTTGTTAAGATTAACAAGAATTTGGCCAAAAAAATCAATATCAAATTGAAGAAAATATAAAATTGAAGTTTAGCCTAATTGATTCATTTAGTATCTTTTCGAGGTAACATCAATAAATATAAAATTTAAATCCTAATTTTTATAATTTTTTATTATCAAAAAAATTGAAGAAAATATATAATTATAGATTTTTGAAAGTTGGGTGACAATCTCTCTTTCTTTACGGAGGAACTCAATCAATCTTTAATATTTTTATGAATCAATTTTTTAATTTATACCAAAATGTAGTTGAGAAAAAAAAAAAAAAAGCAATGAGGAAAAAAATTAGCACAAGAGTATGTCAATAGGTTTGTATTGTATGTGACTTATTATATATGTCTGTAATTCTATAATTTGAGCCTTGTCTATTTCCTTGCATATATTCCCCAAAAAAAAAAAAAAGATGGATCCACCCAAAACCGAGCAGCCCATTTTCCCCCTTTAGTGCAAACCCAATTTAAGATCTGTTTAACGTAGCTCGCCGTGGCGCGTTAGTCTCCTCGGACTCTGCAACGCCTCTACGCCTCACTCTCTCTCTCTCTGCAGCCATGACATCCGCGATGGGTCCACCACCTCCCCGAAACCCTAACCCGTCGACGGAACCCGAACTGATCATCCAAGAAGAATCCGAACCCACAACAGACAAATCCTCCATGGGTCCTCCGCCACTTCCTCCAAAAAACCCTAACTCCCTAGACGAAGAAAAACAATCAAATTCAAATTCAGAACCGAATTCAATTGAAAAGCAATCAAATTCAAAGCAATCTTCTGTACCTTACACAATCCCTCAGTGGAGTGGACCTCCTTCTCACCGCTTCTTCCTTGAGGTCCTTAAAGATGGCTGCATCGTTGACCAATTTCAAGTGTAATTACTTTACCCTTTCCTTTGAAGCCATCATTTTTATTATTTATTTTTGGAATTGTTGAATAATAGTGAAATTTGTTTTTATAGGAACGAGAAGGGAGCCTATATGTTTGGGCGTGTTGATCTCTGCGATTTTGTGCTTGAGCATCCCACTATTTCGCGGTTTCATGCTGGTAAATCTTTTTATTTGACTATTTTAATTTTCTATGAGCATTAAGCTAGTTATTAAATAACTTAAGTTTGGTTCGCGGAGTTGAAAATAATTTTTTGTCTTTGTGGAAATATTTGTTTCTAGAATAAAATAAGGACTACAATATGTTATTTTGTTGGGATTCTAAGGAAGTAGATTCAATTAGCTAAGTAAGAAAATGTATGATTTTAAATGGCAAATCAGTTGGATGCCCAAGAAACAAAGATTTTATAGATTTTTTCTACTTTGTGAAGTTTACATCGTCAATGTTATGGTTATTGGCGTAACATATTTCAAGTTCATTATGAAGGCTATCAACCTTCTCCAATTTTGATTCTTTAAGTTGGCCAACTAAGATGTAGTTATCTTTATTTTATGCAGTATAGCTTTTATGATTTGGTGAACTCTTCCGTCTGGCTGCTCTTTGTACTTTATAATAAACCATATTTGGCTGCCTGACATGATAGCATGTGAGGGTTGTTATATTCTTGTGAACCAATTAATCAAATTTGTCTAAAATGTTAGACTCTGTACCCTCTAGAAGTTTGATTTGTCTTGGGCAGCACAATGAATGCATTCTCTAATCTCCAATTAACTCACTTGTGTTTTCTATTTTACAAAAACTTGCTCATCACCACCCCACTAACAAATTTGTGGCATCTGAACTAAACAAAATTGTGTTTTTACATTGCCCAAAAAAGATGGTGTTTGATGAGATTTTATTCTTGTAAATTTTTTACCTCTTCCTTATCCTTGTAATACTATTAGTAGGCTGTTTGTTGCACTTGAAATATTTATGGTTTTATGCACAAATATAGGAATTCTAGGATTAAGTAGAACGTTAATCATAGGAATGTGCTAATGGTTTTCCTTTTGTTATTTTTAATTACTTGTTTCTCTTTACTAGTGCTTCAGTTCAGGAGCAGCGGGGAGGCCTATCTTTATGATCTTGGCAGTACGCATGGCACTTTTATCAACAAGAGTCAGGTATTGCCATGCAACTGTATTCTGTTTGTTTTATTGAGTTGCATATTATCATGCTACCTTGTTTCAGTTTTTTTTTTTTTTTTTTTGGATTTTTGGCTAAGATGGTAATATTTGCAGGTCAACTCTCTGCTTCATGCTAGAAATTTTTATCTTGGATTCTTTCACTTATTTGCTGCTTTTGAAATTTTGATCTCTTTTATTGGGGGCATTTTCAGGATATCTTATCTATAATTTGAATTTTTAGCCTTAGGTTGTTACAGTTGGACATTTTAGAGCTATGCTTACAATGTTCAATAGTATTGGCTGGGCTTCCTCGCATAAATCCTTTCTTCTCCTATTATTTTTGCTTCTATCAGCCAGGAAGTTATTGATGCTTATAATTTCTTTTTTAATGATTCAATCAAGCAAAGAGTAGATAAACATACATATTCTTAATTTGTTCGGGATTTGTATATCTCTTGTAGAGGGTGAAGATGACTGAACCTCTGTTATCATAAGCAATTGATGTTTGGTTGTCCAGTTGCTTTAAGTTGCTTGTTTGATATTATGTGGAAAATTTTATGGACTTTCTGCTAGATTATAATTTCTTGTGCTTGTCATATCTCATGCTGAGTTGATATTCTTTCCTAAATAATTAGGTGACAAAAAGGACTTATGTGGACTTACACGTAGGTGATGTCATTCGGTTTGGCCAGTAAGTATACTTGTGCTTGGGCGTCTTGATTTGCTCATATTTTCATTTCTTCATCTTTCTTTCAATGCCTTTCATCTGGTTGATTTTCTTTTGTATTATTTTAATTGCTCATTTGATTGGTATCTTTTGTAAAGGGAAAATGCAATATCAGTCATAGATCCAAAATTTGGTTGAGCATTGCATGTTATTCTGATGTTCATATATCGGTCTGTCCCTTGTCCCCACTAAAGGACTATTTGGCTTAGCTCCTTTATGCAGAATCCCTTGGGCCTCATAGATTTTATGGTGGTAAAAAATGATATAAGTATTGATCAGAAGGCGTACTTTCTTCACTTGTAAATTCATCATTTCTTTTTTTATAGGCCTGCAAACATAGGGGAAGATGGTGGTGAGGGGGGTTGGGAGTTTGCAGATTAGGTGTATAAGTTTCTATTGGTTTTATTTTTAATAGCTTGGGGTTCAGTTTGCTCTACACTTTCTGAACTTTTCTAATGCTTCATTGCATTCACCTCATGTACCATGTTGGATGGTCTTTGTTTGTTTACTTATGGAAGAAAAAGGAAACAAGGGAGAGAAATAAGATATTATGTCAGGTTGTGGTTATTTTTTCTACTTTCTTATTGTGCAGGTCATCTCGTTTGTATATTTTCCAAGGGCCTTCTGAGTTGATGCCACCAGTAAGATTTTTATGCTACGAATTTATGGTTTTTCGTTCTTTCATTTGATATTAGTTTTTCAATTTAGGGGTTGAAGTGTTTAACAGATAGAATTACTTTTTTGTCCTCAGATTTGTTTGTTTGCATAAATCTTTTCTTTATTAGAATTTCCAGTTTCCAGTTTCTAAAAAACTCATGAAACTCACTTGTCAGTAATCATACTCAATCACATGTTCCCGTCCCATTTTATGAACTAATATACAGACCTGTGCAGTGGCAATCATGTAGGCAAAAATCTTCATCATGTTTCATACCCTTTCATTTTAGTTTATTCATAAATGCATGGATAAATATCTGACATTTTAATTGCTGGGAATGTAACATCATGACTCTGCATCCAACAATCTGAATATATTTTAACTGGAACTCTCTTTCGGAATACTTTAGAGAGCAGTGGCTAGGGTGGGTTACTAAATTTTCTTAAACCTCTGAGCTTCCTGTGCATTGATGAATTTCATGCCACCTTTCCCTATGGAATCAATAGTTTTTCTTTTTAAATTTCTAAAATGATTGAAGATCGAAGCAATTGGTGGTAGGAGTAATAGTCCCGGTAAATAACAATTAAGAATCCCGTTGTATCATTTTCAAAGGATAAAAAAAATTGAGTTATTTTATTTACTTTGGTTACTTGACATCTTTTGAAGGAAATGCTATTAGGAAATACTTTGTTGAGTTATATGTTCTGGGTCATAACCTTCTCTTTGGCTTTAACATTTAGTTACATTATATTGTTGTATTGAAAGAAGAATTAGAGAGAAACAGCAGAAGTTTTCTATTGTTTCAGCCATTAAAATTTTACTTCTTATATTTTATGCAATTTTCTTTACTGTGTTAAATTGCTGTTACTTTTCTAATGTTTTTGTGTTGTAGGAAAAAGACTTGAAAGTCATCAGAGAAGCTAAGATCCGAGAAGAGTTGTTAGATCAAGAAGCTTCACTTAGACGAGCAAGGGCAGAAGCATCTCTTTCTGATGGTATCTCATGGGGCATGGGAGAGGATGCTATTGAAGAAGCAGAGGTTTGTATAACTTGTATCTTAAAGTGATATCAGATTGAAATACTTAGAAACTAATATAATTAGCGAAGGATGTAATTTTGTATTCTTTTCGTGATTGATGTCTTGTGCTATGCTCTTGGAATTTCTTTTTGTTGATTTTCTATGTCATTAATGTTTTTTAAAAGAAAAAGACCTGAACTCTTTCACACAAAATTTTGATGCGTGCAAAGACACAATTGTTGTACTTCTTTGAGGATCCACATCATTCCATCAGCGAGCAATTAGATAAATATAAAGAATTTGGTGACTTTCTTCCCTACTGGCTAATTAGTGCTGATTGCTTATTTGAATATCTTATTGACGCATATGTATGGATATAATTATAAGCTGTCTTATCACTTTCTGTCCCTCTTTTTTTTTTTTTGGGGGGGGGGGGGGGGGGGTCTAGAGCCAACGATTTTCACAATGGCCTCATATATCAAACTTTTTTCTGTTCAATCCCTAATTTTATATTGTTTTGATGTAAGAATGAATGGATAATTTTGTTAATTTTCTTTTCTGTCATTGGGATATTTAGGACGAAGCTGATGAAGTGAGTTGGCAAACCTACAAAGGACAGCTTACAGAGAAGCAGGAAAAAACCCGTGATAAGATAATAAAAAGGACTGAAAAGGCAAGTCCTTGTCTCTTTGAGAATTCTTTTCATGAAATGTATTTAATGATATTTGTTTTCCTCATTTAGGCTGCTCGCTTTTAGTTGTCTGAACTTTCTTTCTAGTTCTTTTTTATTCGACTTAGAGGTGTCATTTTCTCATCTTTCCATGTCAATTTCAGTGCTTGTCATTTATCATTTACAACTCATTGTTCTGGATGTAGATTGCTCATATGAAGAAAGAGATAGATGCAATACGTGTGAAAGACATTGCTCAAGGTGGGTTGACACAAGGCCAGCAAACTCAGATTGCTAGAAATGAACAACGAATAACACAGGTATGTTGAAAGTTATGTGGATAGGAGTCTGATGTATTCCATTTGGAGTTACGAATTGATTCTCTAATATTGGGCCTTAAGGTTCTTATTGGCCCTCATCTCCCTTGATTGTGAAGAGAACTTAAAGAAAATTATTGATACACTATTTCTTACAATTTTGGTAGATAATGGAAGAGCTTGAAAACTTAGAAGAGACACTAAATGACAGTATTCGTTGGAAAGCATAGGTTGCACGTGGTGGAACAATGTCTCGTGGTAAGAGGAAGGGAGGGCCAGAGGATGATGATGAAGACTTTTCAAGGTAATTGTCTTTATGAGAAATTCCTGGTGGATATAGAAATCTTTTAAGATACAGCAAAACAATAAAAAGAAGATTTTATATTTGCCTCTGGTGCCACAATTTTTGAAATGCATGGAAAATTTTTTATATACTTAGCTATTCACTCTAGTTATTCATATTTGCTTTAGTTATTCATCTAAAACATATTTATAATTAGCAGTTATTGCATTTACTTTTCTCAATTTTCTAAGCATTTTCTTTAAGGTTTTCTCTTCCTTAAGTATATGATATGGTTATGCATCTGGTTTATTTTTAGTTGCCTTATGAAACTAGATTAATAGTTAATGTTTATAATGATTTGTGATTCTTCAGTGATGATGATGAATTCTATGACCGGACAAAGAAGAAACCTACCATGCAAAAAGTTGGTGAAACCCAGTCTATTGAAACTGCTGATAGTCTTCTTGATAAGAAAGACACCATTACGAAAGAAATTGAAGGCAAGAAAGAGTTGCTGTCGAATGAGAAGAATAAAATGGCATCAGAAACTGCAGTAGAAAGTGAAGCTGGAGATGCACTTGATGCTTACATGTCTGGGCTTTCATCCCAGCTAGGTGAGACATTTTTACATTAAAAAAAAATATTCCTAAAAGTTCTGCACATCAAAGATGCAGAGTGCTGATGTCACAAACAGTTAACTCATTGTTGATTTCCAAATCATAGACTACTTGTTTTGCTATATCATTGTTATTCTGGTTTTTCTTCAAGTTTCTTCCCAGTTGTTTGTGAACATTAGCTTTTTTATATATTCCTAAATTTCTTTCATTTCTTTTTCCTTGGTTCTTTTAAACCTTTTGCTACATACTTTTTTCTTTGAACGTAAAACACAAAAAGTAGCCTAGCTTACAAAAGCAAAAATATTTTTCAATAATTAATAAATAAGCATTTGAGTTTTATGGATGATAAAAATGAAGAATTTATTTCTCTATGCTATGTAGCCATTGTGTGTGGATATTTATTACATTTAAGCTATTTTCTCATTTTTAAATATGGTCATCTTTTTTTCTATTTGTGTTTACTTTCTCACAATCTAAAAATGAAAAAAGTAAATTCTGAGATGCAAGTAGCAAAAGTGGCTGATTTCCTATCTTTCTTTGTCAGTGCTTGATCGGACAGTGCAACTTGAGAAGGAAATGTCTGCCCTTCAGTCGGAGTTGGACTGGATCTTCTACCTGTTGAAGATTGCTGATCCAACAGGAGAAGCTGCTAAGAAAAGGGATACAAAGGCACAAGCACCAGCACCAGGACCTGACAAATCAAGACCTCCTGCTGCTGCTGTCAATAAGCAGCTTCCAAAGGAACCCAAAAAAATCAGTACATCTACAGAACCAGCAAATTCTTCCATGCAGAAAGAGGGAGTTGTAGATGTCTCTATGGAATCAATCAAGAAACCAGAAGAGAATATTATTAGTGATACAGCTGACGGGAAAAAGGCTATCTATACTGTTGCAAAGCCCCAGTGGCTTGGTGCTGTTGAGAACAAGGAGATTAAAGAGTCACATCAAGTAGTAGAAGTAGATACACATAAAGTTGACGAATTTGTTGATTACAAAGATAGGAAGAAAGTACTTGGGAGTGTTGATGATCCACAGGTTAAAGGGCACTCAGGAATTGAAACTACTGCCTCTGGTCTGATTATAAGGAAACAGAAACAGATTCAGAACCCTGAAAGTGATGACAAAGCCTCTGAGCAATCTACATTATCCTCTACAGGAGCTGAAGAAATCGCACAGAATGCAGTGGCACTGTTACTGAAGCACACTAGAGGGTACCATGCAGAGGACGAGGAATTGTGTGAAACCCCTGAAATGTTGGCCAGAAATCAATCTAAGAAAGAGACAAAGCAAAAACGGGTGCTTGGTCCTGAGAAGCCTTCATTTCTTAATAGCAATCCAGATCCAGAATATGAATCATGGGTTCCTCCTGAAGGTACTCCCTTTAATTATTGCTTAGTGTCATCTGAACCTGAAATTTGGGTATAAGTGTGGCATCTGTAATGGGTACTGCTGAATGGATTTCAACTTGGTTCCATTCATTGGACTATCGCTGATTTTATTACAAGTTTTTCATGTTCCTTGCAGGGCAATCTGGTGATGGGAGAACTACATTGAATGATCGATACGGGTACTGACTCACATGGTTGTCCTATAACCGTTGGGTTGCTGGTGCAAACTAGAGCAGACTTGTCACAATAGCTTTCATATCTCATTGTGCCAGCCATGGCCTTGAAGATACTGACAATTGACAATATTCAGCTTATGCCGTTGGCATAAGTAGGCACCTCTGCTTTTGGGATTCTGTGTGGCGGATTGACTTGAATCGGAAGAATCTTCACTCATTGGTTGGAATTCTTTCTAAAGAGATTGTGTACCAATGAACAGAAATAGATGTGCCCGTCCGTATAAAAGAAAAGAAGAAAAAAAATTGAGATGGGAAACTAGCATAAAGCTGTTTCTTACTTTAATGTATAGAAAGATCTAATGTGTTTGCATTGTCTTTCAAGGGAGTCGGAGTTGCATTGTAGCAGAACTTATCTGTGTTCATGGATCAACCATTGTCCGATAGAAAATTTGGATTTTGTAATTTGTAGTTGAACTCCCTGTCATGATAAACCATCTCGATTTCTCCCTCTTCTGCCAGCCGCGTGCACAAAAAGCATGAGTTTCTTTTTGCCTTTCACCACAAACAACCCTTCTTAATCATGGAAGCGAACTTCTTTAGTTTATTCCAAGGAAATCTAATCGATGGTCACCATATTTTAGTTTATTGGGATGATTTTACTTCATATCTTCAAAAACGTGCTGATCATCATACATTAATCACATATGCAATTTCTCATGGCTTCTTTGTTTTTGTATTTATATACAGGGAACGCTTGTTTATTATTAGTCCTTTAACAAGAAACACTATTTGTTTAAATATAATGATCTACATTTTGGAATATTTTACGTCCTTTCTTTTTATTTTATTTTATGTTTGTTTTTTTTTGTGGTATGTTAGATCTCAACTGATTTTCATATCCTGCATCTTGCTTTTTGCCTTTGGTGAATTCTAGGTTCTAAATTATCTCGGAATCTATTAGATCTAATATATTTTCATTTAAAAATACATATTTATAAGTTTTAAATCATCATGTTATTTAATAATTTTCATTTTAAAATATGTTTATAAAAAATTACAGAAAAATATAAAAAAGCTAAAAAACAAATTTATATTTTTTTTTACTTTTTTTAAAATAAGATTTTCTATGTTCATTAAATACAAAAAAGTATGAATTTATAATATTTTATGAGTATGCATACAGAACGGATATCTATAAAATATAAAAAAAAATTATGCGCATAGCCTTTCCTACAATAATTTAGTGGACAAATATTCTATATCTTAAAATAAAAATTGAAGGGTGAATTTGAGATACTCATATTTACAAATGGAAAAAGAAGAGGGGAAAGAATAAAGTTGTGGCTGAAAGGCTTAAAAACTGAATAAAGTTGAAAAAAATAAAATAAAAAAGAACCACAAAGCGACCACAGGGCTCGTGAATGACAAGATTGAAACTCGCACACATAATTCACTTCTCTTTTTTTTTTTTACCTTACTCAAACCTCAAAATAAATAAAAAAAAAAAACAAATTATTTCGTCCTTTCAAGTAGTATGAATCTAACTGGTAATGTAAAAACATTGGTGTTCACTTTGTAGAATTTTCGACAAAGTAAATTGGCCCCCCACCGTACAGAATTCAAAGACATTTTACAATTTGGTTTACTCCTTTATTGTAGGATTCCGCGTTGCTCGTCGTTCTTTTTGACGATTTGTCACATTGTACCCCACCAAATGGAATCCAAAGACATTTTGGTTTACTCGTTTGTTGTATGATTCCGCGTTGTTTCTTTCTTTTGTCACTTTGTACCTACCAAACTAACGGAAGACAGTTTTTAATTTGCTTTGGGGTAATTACAAATTGATAAAGTTGGCCAACAATATTGAGAATATCCTACATACATAAAAATATTTATTGAAGCAAGAAATAGAAAGTTATAAAATTGACAAAAGGGAAACTATTTTTATTTTTTCTTTTTTAACAGGAGATTAAAAATAGATAAATTATTAAATATATTAATGATAAAATTTTTTAATTTTATGAATAAAATTAAAATATATGTTTTTTTAATATATATTTAAAAATTTTTAAAAATAAAAAATATATTACCATCTTAATCCATTAAAATTAAAAAAAATTTCATTATTATTATATCAAATAATTTCTTCTAAAAATAATGAGCCTTGATACCTCCTATCGCATGCACCTATCATTCTTAATAATAATAACCATTATTTTAATCACAAAATGTTTTGTGCAATATAGGTAACATATTTTTTTAAATTGGTTTTTTAATTTTAATTTTTACACGTCTCTTTTATAACATATATTGACTGAAATATTTACAAAAAAAAAAAAAAAACAGAAATTAAATAGCAAAAAAAAGAAAGTATAGCTTGAGTCATAACCTTTCAATTGAAATAAAAATTTTTAAAGTTTTTTAATTTATAACAATCACTTTAAATGGATACTATAGGTATTTTTAATTGCATAAATTTAGGACATGATGGATTATTATTTATTAGTTCTTCCCGTAATACAAAATAATTATTTATAGATTCGAGACATATGATAAGTGAGATTTTTATTTTTTTAATGAGAGATTAAAATAAAAAAATTATTAAATATATTGGTATGAGATTTTTTTAATTTAACAAATAAAATTATAATTATAATATATATTTTTTAGTATAAATGAAAAAAATTAATTTATAAAAAATAAAATGTGTTATAAAATAATTTTTTTTAAAAAATAATGAGCCATATACCTCACTTCGCACGCACATGTCACTTTGACAATAATAACTTTTATTTTAACTACAAAATGTTTTGTAGAATATAAACAACATACCTTTTTAAATTAAGGTTTTTTATTTTAATTTTTTCATGTCTCTTTATAAAATAAAATAAAAATAAAATAATTAATAGATTATTAATTTTATACTAATGATGGAGTATTTAAATCTCACAAGTGAAATAATTTAATAATTTATTAACTTTTATAGATATACTTTAAAAACTAATCCTTAACTTTGTGAATTTAAAAACATTGATTTATACAAAAAAATCTGTGGTTTTAAGAAAAAAACTATCCCCTGATAACTTTAATGATTTATACTCATAACTTATAACTAATATCTCAATATAAGCAATTTTAAAGTTTTAAGATTAATTGAATTTTTAACATATTACATTTGTACCCTACCAAACGAAATCCAATGATAATTTTACAATTTGCTGCTTTACTCTTTTAGCGTACAATTCCGCGTTGCTTTGTCTTTCTTCTGTCACTCCGTACCCCACCAAAAGGAATCCAAAGACATTTTTCAATTTGCTTTACTCTTTTAATGTACCATTCCTCGTTGCTTGCGGTGGACCAAGAATATTCGCTTACTGTCGTACATAAAAAAATTTATTGAAAAGGGAACAGACTTATAAAATTGATAAAAGGGAAATGCTTTTTCTCTTTTTTTTAACAAAAATTCAAAAGTAAATAAATTATTTAATTTTTTGTGTTATAGTAAAATATATCACATCTAATAATTTAAAATAAATAATTATAAATTATATATTTAAAATGATTTTAATAAATAATTATCGATAAAAATATAATTAATTGAATTTGAATCGATATAGTATTAAGTTTGAACTCAAATTTAATTCAAAATTCAAGGTTCGATGTTCGATGTTCGATTCAAACTTGATCGAGTTTTATTTTTTAGTTCAAACTCAATTTGAGATAAAAATCAAGCTACTCAAATTTGTTCGATTAAGCTTGATTAACATGTAAAAATAAGTTCGATTTTTATATTCGATAAAAGTTTAATTATTTATGTTTGAGTTCGAATTTGAATTCGAGATATTTTATTAATTAAAATAATAAAAAAATATTTAAATATAAAAACCTCGATTAAGTTTGTGAGCATATTGAATCTAATATAAAAATATTTAAATTTGACTCGATCGATTAATTGAATCAAATTATTTGAACTCAAACTTGATTTAATTATTCGAATTTTATTTTAATTGAACTTAAATAACTTACGAGTATTAATATATTATTTATATTTTTAATTATCGATAAAATTTGAACACAAAATTATTTCATTAAAAAATGATGATATTGATCGATTGAAGCAATTACTTATTAATAACTGCTTTACTTTAACTGATGTGTTCACAATTATTCAATATTCTCATTGCATTGCATCAATCTGTAATTCTCCCTTTGCTCGACTCCTTTGCCGGATGATGGTTCCGCGTTGCTTCTCTTTCTTTTTCGCCTTGGAGTCTTTTTTAGTTGCGTTCATTATTCACTTCTTTTTCCTACTGCGTTACAGACGCAACATCACAAAACCTTCTTGTTCTCTGTTATGGCTTTCTCTTCCTCTGCTTCTGCTTTCTTAACTCAAGCAAAGCATCATGTTTTCCTGAGTTTTAGAGGTGAAGACACACGCAATACCTTCCTCAGTCACCTGTATGAAGCTTTGAAAGGAAAAGGGATTGGAGCTTATGCTGATTTCAAAGAACTTCCGAGGGGAGAGGAAATTTCTTCCGCACTGTTGGAAGCAATCGAAAAATCAATGATTTCCGTAATAGTTTTTTCTCAGAAGTATGCTACTTCATCATGGTGCTTGGATGAACTCTCCAAGATAATGGAATGCAGGGATTCACGAGGACAACTTGTGGTACCCATTTTCTACCATGTTAACCCATCCGATGTACGAAAACTAAAAGGGAGTTTTGAAGAAGCTTTTGTTGACCATGAAAGAAACAGGATAGACAAGGTTAAGGGGTGGAGACTCGCTTTGACTAAAGCTGCCGGCTTAAGTGGGTGGTCCATTGCAGGAGATAAGTTAAGTGTTTGTTTTTCTTGCTCTAAGCTTCTTGCACTAAATTGGTTAATTTTCTTTTGAATTTTTTTGTTTTAAAAAATTTCCCTTAAGAAGCGTAAGTTTTGTTCATATAATCTTCATTACCTTAGGCTTAACTCGTTTCTTTATTTTTGCTTATTCGATAGGCCTGAGCCCTCAGTCATTGAGGATATTGTTCAAGATATTGTGGACAAGTTGAAACCGTTGTCTAAAGGTGATTACAAAGATCTCCTAGGAATAGTTCCTCATATGGAGCAAATCAAATCACTGTTTGCTTTGGAGGGGAGGATGTTCGTATTATTGGGATATGGGGAATGCCTGGTATAGGCAAAACAACTCTTGCTCAAGCTATATATGATGAAGTCTGTGGTCAATTTGAAAGTTGTTACTTCTTGGCAGATGTTAGAGAGACGATTGGAAAATATTGTGCAAATGCAATCACTATGCGGGATCAACTTCTTTCCCAATTATTGAACCAGCACGGCCTCCATATCGGTACTCCTAGAATGCCCTTTTTCATTAAGGATAGACTCCGTCGTAAGAGAGTTCTTGTTGTCCTTGATGATGTCAATGATTGGGACCAATTAGAAAACTTAGAAATTAGCCACGACCACTTTGGTTTTGGTAGTAGAATCATTATAACATCCAGAGACAAACAAGTCCTTACAAATGGATCAGTTGATGGAATATATGAGGTTAAGGAATTAAGTCACAATGACTCTATTCGGCTCTTTTCTATGTATGCCTTCAAGCAAGACCACCTTTTTGATGATTTGAAGGATCTATCAAATAAGTTTTTGGAATATTCTAAAGGCGTTCCACTAGCTCTTAAAGTCTTGGGTTCTACAGTTTGTAATAAGGACATGGCATATTGGGCAAGTGCATTGAATAAATTAAAGCAACATTCCAATCCGAAAATTCACGATGTGCTGAAGATTAGCTTTGATGGGCTGGAAGATGTAGAGAAAAAGATATTTCTTGATATCGCAATTTTCTTTAAAGGGTATGGTAGAGATAGTGTAACAAAAATACTAGACGGTTCCTATGATGAGACTGCTTATTGTGGAATTACCAACCTTGTTGATAAATGCCTCTTAGATGTTAAAAAGAACAAGCTTGGCATGCATGATTTGCTACAAGAGATGGGTAGAAAAATTATCCGTTCAGAATCTCAATGGCCAGAAGAACGCAGTAGATTATGGACTCCAATTGATGTTCGTAAACTGTTAGAGAATGACAAGGTAAGAGCTAACTGAACTAACTTTTCTTTTTTTTTTTGCTCATCTTGACTTGATAAATGTTTGATGCATTACGGTAAATTATTGTTTGCTGTTGATTATAGGGGACGAAATCAGTGGAGGGAATATTATTAAACCTGTCTCAAATTAATGAAGTACAGTTACATCCACATACTTTCGCAAGGATGCCTAATCTTAGAATTATCAAATTCTATAATCCTACTTTATCTAGGGAGAGTGGTATGTTGGTTCCTTCAGACCAGGGTCTTGAATCTCTTCCTGATGAGTTAAGGTATTTTCATTGGGAGAATTGCATGCTGAAATCTATACCGTCAAATTTTAGTCCGAAGAATCTTGTTGAATTAAGATTGCGTGGTAGCAATGTTGAACAACTTTGGAATGGAGACCAGGTATTCTTTAACATTTTATTTTCATAAAAAAATAATATTTATTGTTTTTAATTTTTATTTTTGTAGTACCCTACAAGTTTAGAGGCTTTAAAGTTTAAACTAACCTCATATTGTTTCTTCGCTTTCATTGCACAGAATCTTGAGAATTTAAAAGTGCTTAGTCTTTCGTTTTGCAAGAATTTAACCAGGATTCGAAGTTTGTCTGCATTCAAAAATATTGAACGACTGGAAATTAATGGATGCTAAAGCTTGGTTGAACTCCTATCCATGGTTCATTCGAAATCTCTTTGCTTTAGCTACTCGGTTATGGTTTAAAAAATTTGAAGAAATTTCCTGAGCTCCACAGCATATCGAAGAGTTGACTTTAACATGCACTGCAATAGAAGAAATTCCGGAGTCAATCGGGTTTCTCCATCAACTTGTTCGTTTGAATATGAGTGGTGGCCGAATTCATAATCTTCCAAGCGCCACTATTCAGTTGCATGCCCTTAGAAAAATCTTTCTCGAAAGTTGCCCAAACATCACAAATTTTCCGATTGTTCCGGAGAACATAGAACACTTATTTTTGGGTTACACTCCAATAAAAGAAGTGCCTTCATCAATCTCAAGGCTTAAAAACCTTGCTTATTTCAGCATGTATGGCTGCACAAGGCTTAAAAGCCTTCCAACCAGCATTTGTAAGTTAAAATCTCTTGTATCACTAGATCTCGGTGGCTGTTCAAACTTAGAGTGTTTCCCAGAAATATTAGAGACTAAGCGTCTAAAATATCTTGGTTTAAGGGAAACAGCCATAACAGAGTTATCCTCGACTATATTTCGGTTTGTCCCTTTGGAAGGATTGGATCTATCTGGATCAGATATAGTGGAAATTCCTAAGAGTATCAAACAACTTTCTAATTTACAGTATCTATATTTATCTAATTGTGGGAACCTCGAATCATTGCCAGAACTTCCACCATGTTTACATAGTTTAGTAGCAGGAAACTGCAGATCTTTAAAGAGAGTTCCCCAGTGGGAACATGCGCATTTTATGGAAGCTGGGACATTTTTATTATCTCATCAATTTGGCAACAGTGAATTTGTATTCAATAATTGCTTCAATCTGGACGGGGATGCAGTCAACAACATTGTGGCTAATGCACAGCTTATAGCTCAATGTACGGCACAGGTGTTTGCGATCAAATCTTCTGAAGTTGCTGCTATAATTTTTCGTTATAGTAATGGTTTCCTTTCTTGTTTCCCTGGAAGTAAAATTCCAAAGACATTCAAGAATCGGAGTAAAAATTCTTCAATAACTGTCAAGTTGGGTCCAGCTTGTTCTAGTAAAAGATTTTTGGGCTTTCTTCTATGCATTGTGGTTAATTTTAAGGGCCCTCATAAATTCAAAGTCTGCGGCGGTAGTTGCCAATATCTATTAACAACCGAGCGCCTTGACCGCCTTGACCGTGATCCTCTCGAACTTACTCATCATTGGAATTGGAATGTCCCTTTCTGTCAAAGCTTTGATTCGAATCATGTGATCCTTTTTGGTAGTGGTTTTGGAAGGGAGATCAATGAATCCATAAACAACCATTTTGATGAGGCCTCCATTGAATTCTACGTTACAGCTTGGGATTTTGATTCCAATGTTGAGCATATCATAGTGCAAAAATGTGGTGTCAATGTATTATATGAGGATGCTGTCAAGATCCAATGACAAAGAGGTTGCGTCCAGCACAAATTACAGAGCTATGATGAGGAAGGCCTTGATGATCCTACGACTACGATGAGACCTAGGCACAGACGATGTTTTAGCTCTGATGAAGTGGAAGAACCAGAGCCTAAAAGACTGAAATAGTTTCGTTTCTTTTGAGGAGGTGCAAGTTCGCAAATTTCTGATATTATTTAAAGCCCAGGCAATTCAGTTCCAAAGCTTTTGGTAAGTCATCCTGAGATTCAATTTGTCATCACTTTTAAATCTTGGTAATTTAGAAAAAAAAAAAAAAAAGAATACGAAATGCTTTCAACTTTGAATCTTTCAAATTTTCCTTCATGCTTTTCTTTCACATTTTGTTTCCGACCACTCTCTCATCATTCTATTTTCTCCTTTCATTTTCTCAACTAACTATTGTATTTTTCTCCTCTGATTGAGAGATAATTTTGTTTTTCTTTTCTGAAATTTCCCTACTTTTCAATTTTTTTAAAAATTTCGTTTTGGCTCTTAAAGTAAAGTATGCAAATATTGTGGTGTTTTAGTTGGTGTTTTGTTTTATTATTACCTAATTTTCTTTTCAGATAGTAGTTGATTTCTAATTTGCATGCACCTTCCCAAAATATTTATCTGAACCACTTGTGTGCGAAATTGCTTTTGTTTATAACCTGTGCATTTTCTTGATCTAGGTTTCAGTTGATGCTTTTCTTAGGATACCTAGGAGCAGTTGGAATGTGAAAGCAAGGTCCCCTCTCCCATAAAAGGTTCTATTTTTTCCTATGTTCATTATGCATTTTAGAATTACGACTGTATTTTGCGCATTTTCGGGAACTTTCATGAAAATTCAGCCTTAACTTGATGTGACATTTTTGAACCTGCAGATTATGAATGTTTCAAGTGTCTCTTTGTCACCAATAGAAAGGATTTTCAGAGAAATATTGGGTTTTCAAGTCTAGGTTGTGACAAATGTAATTTTTTTCCCTCAAATTAATTACGTGCTACCTTTTCAAGCTCAATTACAGAGTTTGACTTCAATATGATGTTATGAAGCTAGAGATTTGCATCCCTTTGCTACTTGCTACATGCTATTGCTGCTGCCTCTGCAGTTGCAGATCATCAAGGTAAATGAGCTTCTATAACTAGTCGAAAGTGCAAGTTCACCTTTTTCTTTTCAGAAAAATTATATGAAGCATAACATGAAATCTTTAACTATCTTGCGGTCTTGAATCGTAATCAATTTCAATGCTTTCTTAAAGCTACATCAGTGATGTTGCAAGTTTATATCATCTGATAGTCAGAACTTTGTCGTTGTCATCTCACAGTAGAAAAAGTAGATCACACCTGCACCATTATTGAGAATTGGGGAAAATAAAAACAAAAAGGAAACAAAAAAAAAGGAAACTAGAATTTTTTTTTCCAATAGAAGGTTATTTTAACATCTTTAAGGAAAGTTTGAAACTTATTTACCTAAATGGGATATTCATGCTGTCATTTTTTTTTTTTGTTTTCCTTTTACATACAAAATACAAGTGATTACACTTTCTCTGCTTCGATGCTTTAACTCTCCTTCAATCAAATACCAGTGGCAAGTATGAAAGGGAAAAGTTTAGGTGGGTTCTTCATTTATGTGCTTTATCTCTCTTTTTCTTTTGGGGATTTGTTATTGTCTTGAAATTAAATTCCCAAACTCTTCATCTATATGCTTAATTCCATCATAGTTTTCAATTATAGTTTTTGGGGTTTATAGTTTTGAATTATAGATTTTTGGGTTCATGTAGTAGAAACAGCAATCACTTGTGTGGACTTGGGTTTTATATTTAGGTTGAACTAATTTTGTTAAGCTTGTTAAATGGGGTCGGTGAACTTGAGTGTTGCTATAATTCCTATGTCACATCAGTTTGGGTGGAATTCATCAGTAAATGGATTAGTGCAACCACCATTCTTTTGGGGACATGCTTGATTCAATTGCCAGGGGTTTGCTAGCGAAGCTTTTTGGTGGAAGGTTAGTTTTTGAAGACTTTGGCTATTTAGGGCAAATGTGCTATCTTTCATATTTTCCTGCTTGCAATACATAATAGAAAGTTGTCATTTCAAATTCCAAAAGGTAAAAGAGAGCAGATAATCTAATAATTTTACCCACAATTTAAGGTCTGCATTCAGAATTTAAGGAATAATTTTGCTATTCACTGGCATTAATGAGCTGCTACCATCTCTAGTTAGGATGCTAAGTGAATTCTACGGTTTGGGCTACTTTTAAGGCCACGCATTACTTGATTGTGTAAGCACATTAATTTGATGCCTTGTTGAAGGTGGCCAACTGTTTGGACTAGGTTTATTTGGATATGGCAAATGCAGACTGAAACTAATTCTAATGTAGTTGGTTTAATTAAATATGGAAAATGCACTGAATTTTAATTGTGCTAACAATACTAGCAGTTGGGTTGGTTGTTCCTATTGGTACTATGCCGCTTGTGGTATGCAGAGGAATCTTGTCAAGCCAAGTCATAGCTAAAGGGGCCATCTGGTACGACAGGAATGCAATTTCACTTCATGGGATGTGGTCATGCTTCAGCAACACTCGGGTTTATTAAGGATGTGTTTTTATGCTGTGCAAAGGACTGGGGGTCCGGAAACACTAACAAAGGAGCTTGACTGTGTAAAGAGGATTTTCAGGGGCAGTGATGATTCAAAGGGCAAGGACCTGCATACCAAAGCTGATGAGCTATTTGCCCGGCTCAAAAAATAAAATGATTCTGCTACAGATGTATGCAGCATCGTTATTCAGTTCTTCAATTGTAAGTATCTTTTATTCTGTCTATTTTTCCATGCAATCCTATTGTCATTATGAAGCACATCAAACAAATTTCATGGAATACAGATATATTGCATCGTGATAAATGTTTTCCTAGTTTCTTCTCGGTGGCCTTGTTGTTGCATGCATTTATATTTTTCTTTTGATTACTAAGGATAATTTCTCTTCTAATATAACAGCTGTTTTTGTAACTTGCATAGCTCAAATGACTTATGAGTGGAGAGGAAGGGTTCCGTTTATATTATTAAGTACTAGTCTTAAAACTTTTACTTATAAATATTTATGCTATTTATAGTGTTATAATGTACAGCAGAAAATATGTGCAGTGAGTTAGAGAACATAGGAATATTATTAAAGGCATGTAAGATCAGCAAATTAAAATGCCACCTTCCCTTTTTATCCTAATGAAAGGATAAATATCCCTAGCATTTCATAATCTCATGATGAAATCTCTTGTTGAATTGGAAGCCCTGTTCCTACTCTGCTTCACTATGCTTCAGAGGCCAGTAGAAAATAGCGTTTAGTAAACAAAGTAATGGTAGTGTTTAGGTGTTTCAATTTTTTAAAATATTTTTAAAAAATATAAATGATTATTTAAAAAATCTGACTTGGCATTGACATGGCATGAAGTACCCCGTTTATGTAAAAATTTAAAACTATCCCTATAAAGAAATAAAGATTTTAAACTACCCCTCTGTAGAAAAAAACTCAAGGAAACTATTTGAGCATGTTTAGTAATGAGGAGAGCAGCTAATTATCTTCTTTTCCATCTACAATGTTTCTCCATTCTGTCAGGGAACTTATAGGGTCAATTATATATATATATATATATATGTAAAAGAAAAGTAGAGGAAATGAAATTAATGATGTAAGTCAAGGATCAATTGTGAGCATATCAATTACTGATAGTTAAATTTCCAGGTTAAACCTTTTGTAGCTGAAAACCTGTGCAAGTTCTGAATTCGATTGAGCATTTCCTCTAGTTGCTTAGAGAAATTATTTATGAATTTTAAGAAGGAATGATTCTTGTCTTGGAAGGTTTAGTGCTTGTAAAGTTGTGAATAATTTTGAAAAAAATGGTTACTACTATGAGATTAGCCTTGACTTTCTAAATTTACTTCTATTAATTGAATGAAGATGCAAATGATTGGTTGAAGCAAAGGATCGCAAAGCACAGTTCCAAGGCAGAGGATAAAACAGAGTCCTAAGGCAATGCCAAAGCTCCAAAAGAAGCAATTTAAGGTACCAGCCAAAATTTTACTTGTTACTATTTACATTTTAATACAACTGTTCTTTGTATATTAAGTTACTAAATAATGGTTCTATGATGAAATCGAACCGAAGCCATTTTAGTTTCCTTGCTATCTTTGAATATGAATGACATACTGAAAGCCAAAAAGATTTTCATCTGCTTCATGGCGTAGAAAATGGTACAAAACCTTAGTTTAGCTTTTGTAGTTATTAATGAAAGATTATTCTATGTACTTCTGGGTTGTTATATGGAAGATTTTAGGCATCTTATTAGATAAACTCAGTAAATTTCTATGTTAAATCATCTGAAATTGGTCTTCTCAGTTTCATTTCAATATATGTTTGATTAGCAATGACAAACTTTTCTAAAAGTTGTCAAATAATGTTGTTTGCAATACAATTGTAAAGTCTGATTTGCAAGTACTTGGCACTGTTTATCGGAAAGAAGATGCAAAATTACCCGTTGGTCCAAGTAAAGCAGGGAAAAGACACAGACTCAACGGGCAATGTTAAAAATTCAAATGAACCCAATATTATGTGTTTGGCCATATTATCATTCTGAGATAGAATTCAGCTGTAATTTATTTCTTATATCACATCTTTGGGCTAAAATTTCTCTACTTCTTTGACAAAACATTATTCTTCATTTTATTTGGGTATTTGCAATAGGAAAGTCAATCACTTTCTATTTTGGTATCATTACAGGAGGAGGTTACATCCTGCTTGTTTTGGAGATATGGTCAAGCTCAAGCTGCATATAGATTCTTAATACTTGGAAAGAGGTAATGGTGGGTGGTGCTGTAAGTGTTGAAGGGACATCTTTCAACATTTTTCTTTCGATTTATAGTTTTAATATTTAACCTTTTTTATGCTTAATTGTCTTTTTTTTTTTATTGAAAACTCTTGAGGATTGCCCTAGTTGGGCGGAAATTAAGATATATTATTTTTGCTTTGAGGTAAACTCTCATTATTGCAATGGATATTTATAAATCAAACAATGAGAGCTTGAGTACTTACTACATTCTTAACTAGCTACGTTTAAAATAATGTGATCTGATGGCATAGAGATTTAGTACTTCTTATGCTGACTCCACTTAGGAAATTACCAGCCTTTGTTACAGCATCTTCATTTTCTAAGAATAGTAGTTATATAATTATTAAATTGATAATTAGCATTTTGCGAGTATAAATTGTTACGAGAACCTAATCAAACTCAGATGGCTAACTAGCATCTGATGTCAGAATTTTCATTGCAAGTGATTCTGCATATTGAATTACTAGTATTTTTATTTTAACAACTACAACTATGTTGACTAGAAATTGTTTAAGCAGATTGTCATTACATTAGTTAATGGTTTCACTTGCATTGGTGCCCATTTTCGACCAACACTGAATGAGCATTTTTCAATTAAAGATAATAACGATGTTGTTTTATTGCATCTTGCTATGCAGCTAAAGCAGAGGTAAAGAGATCAAATGCAATCCTAACAAGATCCAGCCCAGCTTTCCTCGCGATTCGACTAGGCTCACCTTGAAGCTGAGTTCGTCATTGCTTTTTTTCAAAGATGCTTGCACTGAGAAAGACAATCGTGAACATCAGTATATAATGACTGCAATGGAAGTTTTAGCCCCGATGAGGTCGGAAAAGGAGCAGCCATTTAGAAATTAGAAGCAAGGACAATGAGGATGCCATTTTCCCGATGTTGGTGAATCAATGATTGAATGAGATAGCTGATTATTGGAAAAGACCATGGTGACCCTTCTACTCAAAATGAAACCAGGATGAAATTCAAGTTTTTGCAGTAATAGGAGGGATGACCAGGCCTTTACAGAGCTTCAATTTTTCTTTGAGATTCTTTGCTTTATGCCTGTACTTGAACTGAGACTTCAAGGCACTACGAGTTCTCGACAAACCTGTCCTTTCTTGGTCTTACTCATTACGGTTCATCATGAATTTTAACTATTTTTAAGTTCTTCTGTGTCTTCCCCGAATCTATTTTTAAGGTAAATCACTGCTTTCACAGCAGGATCTTAAATCTCTTCCAGGTGAGCTCAGTTATTTTCAGTAGGAGTATTGCCCATTGAAATCTTTGCCATCAAATTTTAGTCCAGAGAAGCTTGTGGAATTAAGATTACCGAATATTAACTAACTTTGGCCTAAAGATCAGGCATATATACTTTAATAATGTGCTCATCCAAAAAGAAAACATATTTCGTTTCCTTTTTTTTTTTTTTCCCATTTTGAATAAAACTCTAAATTTAATTACAGACTTGAAATTAATGTAGTTAGTTTTTTATTTTCATCCTACAGAATCTTGTGAATTTAAGAGTGATTGACCTCCGAAATTACAAGAATTTAACAAAGATCCCAGATCTGTCAAGATCCATAAACATTGAAGAATTGGAGGTTGGTGGGTGCATAAGCTTGGTTGAGCTTCCATGCATTGTTCATTTGAAATTTCTTGAAATCTCTGTCTTAGTGACTGCCCAATCACAATATTTCCAGAATTCCTAGAACCTTAAAGACATTAAACTTGAGTGGGACTGAAATAGAAGAAGTGCCTTCATCAATTGAGTGTCTCAGAGAACTTGCTTCTTTACCAATGAGCTATACACGAATTAAAAATCTTCCTAGTACTGTTGTTAAGATGAATTCCCTTTTAGAAAAATCTGTCTCTCTCATTGCCCAAACATCACTCGTTTTCCAAATGTTTCAGAGAACATAAAAGACTTAATTTTGAGCAATATTCAAATCGAAGAGGTGCCTTCATCAATCGGTTGTCTCAGAGAATTTGTTTTTTTAGATATGAGTGGCACAAGAATTGAAAATCATCCATGTAAATATGGATTTCCTAAAAGCAATCCATCTCCGTCATTGCCCAAACATCACCCAGTTTCCAAATGTTTGGAGCAACAAAGAAATCTTATTACCGGACGACACAGCAATAGAAGAAGTGCCCTCATCAATTGTTAGGCTTGAAAGCCTGTCCATGTTGAGTGTGAATGACTGTACAAGGATTAAAAGCTTTCCAACATGTATTTGCAAGCTGAAATGTCTTCGACAACTTTGTCGCCTAGGCTGTTCAAATTTAGATACTTTCCCAGCAATCGTGGAGACTATGCAATGTCTAACAAAGCTTGCTTGTTCGAAAAGATTAAGTATAAAAGTCACACCCATCTTGAATGACCACATAATTCGTGTGAGGTACAGTAGAAACTTGAATCTTCTGGGTGTCATCCTTAGCGGTAGCTTTAGCAAATTTGATGTTTTGACGACTCTAGATCTGAGTGGGTCAAATATAGTGAAAACTCCCATAAGCATGCAACAACTTCCCAATCTAATTTCTCTTTTACTTAAAATGTTGCAAGAACCTTATAATATTGCCTGAGCTTCCACCACGTCTACGAAACCTAAATGCACATGACTGTACTTCATTAGAACTGGTGTTGGGCAGAAGACGGTTTTGGGAGAATTCTTGCCTAGTACATATGTTATTCAGTAATTGCTTTGATTTGGATCAAGGTGTAGTTGACAAAATAGTGGCCAATGCACATCTTAGACTCCGGCGCATGGTAGAGGAATGGGTGAAAGAAAGGTCGAGGGGATTTCATGAAATAGTACCCGATCATATTCTTGATAGAGTTGTTGCCTGTAGTGAAATTTCAGAAAGATTTGAGTACCGAAGCATGGATTCTTCAATAACTATCAAGCTGTGTCCAGATTGGCAAAGTGAGAGATTCTTGTGTTTTGTTCCATCTGTTGTGGTTGATTTCTAGATCAATTACGAAGACATGGTGTTCGAATTGTTTGCGAAATTCAGCTAAAAACCAAATGCGGTGATTGTCATAATTTTTAGAAGTAGATGGACGTTCAACCTATGTATTATGATAAGCCCATATTCTTTTGAGGTTCCAATAACATGATCATTTGGTTTGGACAAGAATATGTTTCAAAAAGACAAGCACTGTGAGGAGGCCTCGTTTTGAATTCTACATCACAGCTAAAGATGATGGAAGGCGTGTAGATCACAATATCAAGGTGGAGAAATGTGGTGTACATGTTTTTATGTGGATGCTGAGTGTTATGCTGACTGCAATGTTGAATCCAACAAAAATTTCCGCTCTAGTGAAGAGGAGGGGAAACCACCTATCAGTTTTTGGAAACAAGTTATGGAATTTCTGCTGCCTGCCATGTACTCAAGATAATGAGGACAGATGCAATCCTAAAATGATAAAATGCAGCCAAACTCTCCAATTCATTCAAATTGGTCTCATAAAAGGAAGTTTTAGGAATCTAAATTTTGGCTTTAATACATAAGAAGTGTCTTTACAATGGCATGAAATCCCAATATCACAAGCATTATACCTTAGAGCATGATTGTTTCTCAGTTTTGATGATCTTTGAACAAGAGCGAAAAAGATTTGAAGCTTTTCATTAATTTTTATCAAATTTCTTGCTTATGCATCTAATTAAACGAGGACAAGGTTTATTTCCAGGAATGTTATTCTCTTAATCCATTAGTTCTATTTTATATTTTCCCTGAAAGTAACATAAATTGTGTAAAATTTTCGGTTTTGTTGGTGTTATGTTGTTAATTGATGTTTCTCCGTATTTCCTAGGTACTAGTTGATTTCTGATTTCTATGATGAAGTTTGATTACTGCATTCACGTCAGCCAGGTAGACCTTCAATTGATCCTCCTTAAACGTTTATTTACGTACTTGTGTGAGATTGGTTTTGCTTTATCTTGATATAGGTGTTAATTAGTTGATACCTTCTTTAGGGTCACTAAAACCACTTGGGAAGGCAAAAGAATGGTCTGATCTGATACTGTTGAAATTGCAAATATGGGTATTTCCATTATCTTGTTTGTCACCAGCAGAAAAAGTTCTCAGCAAATATTTTTCTTTTGGATTTAAAGTCGAGGTTGTGACAAATACAATTTGGTTTTGTCACATTAGAATGCCTACCTTTTCCTAAATGACAGAGTTTAACATGAATACGACTTGATATCTGTTTTGATGTCATCAAGGTAGAGAGAATTGACATACCCTGCTGCGGGGTGCTATTGCCGGATGGTCCAATATTTTGCTTCTATAATTATGCAATACTGGAAGTTTATGTTGTTTCGTTTAACTTTTATGTGGTAGAAAGAAAAACAAACACGACCATTAAGAATAGGAAGAGTTAAACTAAAATAAGAAAAGAAAGCCAACTAATTCAGCATGTTTAGTATCGAGGAAACGACTTGCGGTGCCTACATCTTGTTTACATCCATTATGTCTTTCGCCATTCACCCATGGAAAAGACAGTTACAAAAAGGAGTTGAAACAATGAAATGTATAATGAAAAAAAAGTCAGGGGTAAAGTGTGAATATATCCATTACTGATAGAGGAGATCCTTGGTTTAACATTTGTAGTAGGAAAACTGTTGGGAATATTGACTCAAATCTCATAAGAGATTTGTTTGAGATTTGTTAGAGATTTGTTTGAGATTTGTCAGATATTGCTTGATGGACAAGAAGACTTGCAAAAGAAGAATTCCAAGAGAAAGAGGATTCTTAATAGGTAAGTTTGACTTGCAAGAGAAGAATTCTAAGAGGAGAGGGATTCTTAATGGGCAAGTTTGCATGGTTATAAATAGGTGAAGTCTCTACAGGGTTAGGTATGAGAAAAAGATGTAAGAGAGTTGTAGGGTTTTGTGGAGTATTGGGGCTCTACGTCTTATGGGTGTGTATGTTTGTTTGTGAGTGGACTAGAGGAGACTGAGAGGGTCCACATAGGTATGATGTATGGGAGCATATGGGAATATGTTTGGTTATGTTGAAAGAGTGCACAAGGGTTTGGTTTTGTGTTTGTCTGGGTTGAGAATACTCCATAGGACTAGAGGAGATTGAGAGTGTCTTATGAGTATTGATTGTTGAGTGAGGTTGATGATTTGATGTATGTTTGTAATTCTCTACAACTAGTGGATCTTGTTTCTCATCCGTGGATGTAGATCAGTTGGATCGAAACACGTTAAATTGTTGTCTCTTGTGTGTTTGATTTATTGTTTGATTTTGCTTCCGTTGGTGTGATTGGATTGAAGGCTTTTAGCCCAACAAATGGTATCAGAGCTGTGGTGTTCTCCAACAAGTGGTATCAGAATTGAAGGTTCGAAACGTCAAAAGAGTTAAAGATTCAAGATGTGGGAAGAGTCGATGGTTCGAGACATGGGAAGAGTTGACAGTTCGAGATATGGGAAGAGCTTGGTTTGAAACATGGGAAGAAGTAAGCTTAGAGAAGCTTGATTCAAGAGAAGAGTTTGAGTTTAAATTTTGAAGATTGAGGATTGATTTGTATGAAGCGTGAAGACACAAGAGAAGAGAAGACGATTGTAAGACTTCCATTGCAGGTGGAGCCAAGCATGTCTAACATGAAGACAGATGATTGATGGAATTTGAGTCAAGGTGAAGATTGTTGGGAATATTGACTCAAATCCCATAAGAGATTTGTTTGAGATTTGTTAGAGATTTGTTTGAGATTTGTTAGATATTGCTTGATGGACAAGAAGACTTGCAAAAGAAGAATTCCAAGAGAAAAAAGATTCTTAATAGGTAAGTTCGACTTGCAAGAGAAGAATTCTAAAAGGAAAGGGATTCTTAATAGGCAAGTTTGACTTACAGGAGAAGAATTCTAAGAGGAAAGGGATTCTTAATAGGCAAGTTTGCATGGTTATAAATAGGTGAAGTCTCTACAGGGTTAGGTATGAGAAAAAGATGTAAGAAATTTGTAGGGTTTTGTGGGATAGACACCCCATAGGAGTATTGGGGCTCTACGTCTTATGGGTGTGTATGTTTGTTTGTGAGTGGACTAGAGGAGACTGAGAGAGTCCACATATGTATGATGTATGAGAGCATATGGGTATATGTTTGGTTATGTTGAAAGAGTGCACAAGGGTTTGGGTTTGTGTTTGTCTGGGTTGAGAATACTCCATAGGACTAGAGGAGATTGAGAGTGTCTTATGAGTATTGATTGTTGAGTGAGGTTGATGATTTGATATATGTTTGTAATTCTCTACAACTAGTGGATCTTGTTTCTCATCCGTGGATGTAGGTCAGTTGGACCGAACTGCGTTAAATTGTTGTCTCTTGTGTGTTTGATTTCGCTTTCGCTAGTGTGATTGGATTGAAAGCTTTTAACCCAACAAAAACCAACAACTTTTTTTCTTTTTATAATTAAGGTTGTTCGGGATTGAACTAAGTTAATGGAATAAGAGTCCACCATTCTACTAACCGATTGCGTAGCGAGGACGGAAAACCAAACAATTTGATTAGGCATTTCCTGCAAGTACTTGAAGAAACTGTGTTTGTTCATATTTATTATTCTCTAGAGTTTTAATACCTGATCACAGAACTTGTGAACAAATTTGTAAAGTTGGTCACAGCCTGGAGGTTAGCTTTAACTTTCTCAATTTGCTACCACGAAGGGAATGAAGATGCAAGTGATTGTTCGAAGGAAAGCAGATTACAAAACAGAGAGTCAAGGGAATGGCTGATATTAGAAAAGGCCGTGATACCACCGAATTGATCGTTTTCTTCATACTTGTATCTGGACTAAGATTTTGAGGCAATCTTAAGTCACTTTTTGAAGCTCCTTCTGGTTTCGAGGCACCATGACTCCTGCCTCTTCTTTTGTCACTTTACAATTTGCTTTACTCCTTTATTCTACCATTCCGCGTTGCTTGTCTTTCTTTTGTCACTCTGTACCCCACTAAACGGAACCCCAACACATTTTTCAATTTTTAGTTCAGAGGCTTTAAAGTTTAAACCAATCTCATATTGTTTCTTTGCCTTCATTGCACAGAATCTTGCGAATTTAAGGGTGCTTGATCTTTCTTATTGCGAGAATTTAACCAGCATCCCAAATTTGTCAGCGGCCATAAATATTGAACAACAAAAAATCAATGGATGCGAAAGCTTGGTTGAACTCCCATCCATGATTCATTTGATATCTCTTAACGTTTACGTATTATTTGAAGGTTTACTAAATTTGAAGAAATTTCCTGAACTTCCACAGCATATTCAAAATTTGAGATTCAGAAACACTGCGGTAGAAGAAATTCCCGACTCAATCGGGTGCCTCCACCAACTCAAGGAATTAGGCGTGTTCCCCTCAAGGGTTAAAACTGTTTTAAAGAATATCTTTAAGTTGGAATCTCTTAAAATTTTCCATCTCGAAGTTTGCTCCATCGACCTATTCCCAGAAGTTCCCAGAAACTTAGAAAGATTGCTGTTGTGCAAGAATCAACTAGAAGAAATACCCTCATCAATCGGATTTCTCCATCAACTTGCTGATTTGGATATGAGTGGTAGCCGAATTCATAATCTTCCAAGCACTATTATTCAGTTGCATGCCCTTGAACAAATCTCCCTCTGTGATTGCCCAAACATCACAAATATTCCGGTTGTTCTGAAGAACATAAAATGCTTACATCTGGATAACACTCCAATGGAAGAAGTGCCTTCATCAATCTCAAGGCTTAAAAGGCTTTCCGTTTGGAGAATGAAAGGCTGCACAAGGCTTAAAAGCCTTCTAACCAGCATTTGTAAGTTAAAATCTCTTGAACTACTTAATCTCAATGGCTGTTAAAACTTGGAGTGTTTCCCAGAAATTAGAGACAATGAAAACAGCCATAAAAGTGTTACGTTGCTCAAATATATTTGGGTTGATAATTTTGGAAGATTTGGATCTTTCTGGATCAGATATCGTGGAAATTCCTAAGATTATCAAACAACTACCTAATTTAATTCATCTACGTTTAAGATATTGCAAGCGACTCAAATCATTGCCAGACCTTCCACCACATTTAGAAGTTTTAGATGCAGGAAACTGTGCATCTTTAGAGACAGTTTCCAAGTTGGAACATTTGCGATATATGAAAGCTAAGAGATCTTTGTTCGAGTATTATTATATGCATGGCCATTGCTTTGTATTCAATAATTGCTTCAATCTGGACCGGGATGCAATCAACAACATTACGGCTAATGCACAGCTTAAAGCTCAATATATGGCACAGGTATTTGCGATGGAATCTTCTGAAGGTACTGATCATTTTTATGATAAAAGTTTCTTTTCTTGTTTACCTGGAAGTGAAATTTCAGAGACATTCAAGAATCGGAGTACAAATTCTTCAATAACTGTCAAGTTGGTTCCAGATTGTTCTAATAAAAGATTCTTGGGCTTTATTCTATGCTTTGTGGTTGATTTTGAGCACCTTCTTGAATTCTTCGATATCAGTGTCAATTGCAAATATCAATTAAAAACCAAGTGTGGTGATCATCACGATTTTGCTTATCGCTGGAATTCAATAAACCCTTTGCATCGAGACATAAGCTTTGATTCCAATCATGTGATCCTTTTTATTTGATGGTTTCGGACGTGGAATCAATAAAACATCCATAAACAAGCATTTTGAGGTGGCCTCCATTGAAATCTACGTTGAAGCTACGGATTTGGTTTCCAATATTAAGCATTTCAAAGTGCAGAAATGTGGTGTTAATGTATTATATATGGATACTGTTAGATCAAATGACGATGAGGTTGAATCCAGCACAAGTTACAGTGCTGATGAATCCAGCACAAATTATGGTTCTGATGAATCCAACACAAATTACAGTGTTGATGAATCCAGCACATATTACAGTTCTGATGGTGAAGAGGCAGTGGATGAGATATTGGAATCAAGTTGTCATGCTACATAATTATTCACCAAAGATGAAGAGAACAGATGTGGTGCTTCCATGATGGATCCTTACAGTGCTGATGAATCCAGCACAAATTACAGTTCTGAGGGTGAAGAGGCAGTGGATCCAACCATTGAGATTTTGGAATCAAGTTGTCATGCTACTTTATCATTCACTAAAGACGAAGAGAACAGATGTGGTGCTGCCATGATGGAACCTAAATCTGCAATGGATCCAAATTGGCTCTCCTTGAAATGTGATGTCAAAAAAAGAGATTTCGAAGGATCAAGGATGGAAAGAATGTAATGATGAGGAAGGCCTTGATGACCCTGCGACTACAACGAGAACTAGGACAAAAGTAGTTTTAGCTTTGCAATTGATCCAAATTGGCTCTCCTTGAAATGTGATGTCAAAGAAAGAGATTTCGAAGGATCAATGATGGAAAAAAATGCTAATGATGAGGAAGGCCTTGATGACCCTACGACTACAATGAGAACTAGGCACAAAAGTAGATTTAGCTCTGATGAGGAGGAAGAACCCGAGCCTGAAAGACTGAAATACTTTCGTTCCTTTTGAGGAAGTGCAAGTTCTCAAACATATATTGCTTTCTGATCTTATTTAAAGTCCAGGCAATTCGGTTCCAAAGCTTTGGTAAGTCACCCTTAGATTCAGTTTGTCATCACTTTTAAATCTTGGTAATTTAGAAAAAAAACAAAAGAATAGGAAATGCTTTCAACTTGGAATCTTGCAAATTTTCCTTTATGCTTTTCTTTCACATTTTATTTCTGATCACTCTCTCATCATTCTATTTTATAAGTATATGGTATGGATATGCATCTGGTTTATTTTTAGTTGTCTTATGAAACTAGATTAATAGTTAATGCGCATAATGATTTGTGAATCTTCAGTGATGATGATGAATTCTATGACCGGACAAAGAAGAAGCCTAATTGGTGAAATCCAGTCTATTGAAGCTGCTGATAGTCCTCTTGATAAGAGAGATGCCATTATGAAAGAAATTGAAGGCCAGAAAGAGTTGCTGTTGAGTGAGAAGATAAAATGGCATCAGAAACTGCAGTAGAAAGTGAAGCTGGAGATGCACTTAATGCTTACATGTCTGGGCTTTCGTCCCGGATAGGTAAGACATTTTTAGATAAAAAAAATATATTCCCAAAAGTTCTGCAAATAAAAGATGTAGAGTGCTTATGTCGCAAACAGTTAACTCATTGTTGATTTCCAAATCATAGACTACTTGTTTTACTATATTATGGTATTCTGGTTTTTCTTCAAGTTTCTTCCCAGTTTGTTAACATTAGCTTTTATATGTATTCCTATATTTCTTTCTTTTCTTTTTCTTAGGTTCTTTTAGTTGCAACCTTTTGCTACTTACTTTTTCCTTTGAACGCAAAACACAAAAAGTAGCCTTAGCTCACAAATGCAAAAATATTTTTCAATAATTAATAAATAAGCATTTGAGTTTTAGGCATGATAAAAATGAAGAATTTCAATATTTACTTCTCTATGCTATACAGCCACTGTGTGTGGATATTTGTTACATTTAAGCTATTTTCTCATTTTTAAATATGGTCATCTATTTTTCTATTGTGTTTACTTTCTCACCATCTAAAAAAGCAAAAAGTAAATACTGAAATGCAAGTAGCAAAAGTGGCTGATTTCCTATCTTTCTTTGTCAGTGCCTGATCGGACAGTGCAACTTGAGAAGGAACCGTCTGCCCTTCAGTCGGAGTTGGACCGGATCTTCTACCTGTTGAAGATTGCTGATCCAACAGGAGAAGCTGCTAAGAAAAGGGATACAAAGGCACAAGCACCAGCACCAGGACCTCACAAATCGAGACCTCCTGCTGCTGCTGTAAAGAAGCAGCCTCCAAAGGAACCCAAAAAAATCAGTACATCTACAGAACCAGCAAATTCTTCCACGCAGAAAGAGGGAGTTGCGGATGTCTTTATGAAATCAATCAAGAAACCAGAAGAGAATATTATTAGTGATACAGCTGAGGGTAAAAAGGCTATCTATGCTGTTGCAAAGGCCCAGTGGCTTGGTGCTGTTGAGAACAGGAAGATTAAAGAGTCACAGCAAGTAGTAGAAGTAGATACACATAAAGTTGACGAATTTTTTTACTACAAAGATAGGAAGAAAGTTCTTGGGAGTGTTGATGATCAACAGGTTAAAAGGCACTCAGGAATTGAAACTACTGCCTCGGGTCTTATTATAAGGAAACAGAAACAGGTTCAGAACCCTGAAAGTGATGACAAATCCTCTGACCAATCTACATTATCCTCTACAGGAGCTGAAGATATCGCACAGAATGCTGTGGCACTGTTACTGAAGCACATAAGAGGGTACCATGAAAAGCATGAGGAATTGTATGAAACCCCTGAAATATTGGCCAGAAATCAATCTAAGAAGAAAGATAAAAAGAAAAAACGAGTGCTTGGTCCTGAGAAGCCTTCATTTCTTAATAGATACACATAAAGTTGACGAATTTTTTGATTACAAAGATAGGAAGAAAGTTCTTGGGAGTGTTGATGATCAACAGGTTAAAAGGCACTCAGGAATTGAAACTACTGCCTCGGGTCTTATTATAAGGAAACAGAAAAGTGATGATAAATCCTCTGACCAATCTACATTATCCTCTACAGGAGCTGAAGAAATCGCACAGAATGCTGTGGCACTGTTACTGAAGCACACTAGAGGGTACCATGAAAAGCATTTGGCCAGAAATCAATCTAAGACGAAAGATAAAAAGAAAAAACGAGTGCTTGGTCCTGAGAAGCCTTCATTTCTTAATAGATACACATAAAGTTGACGAATTTTTTGATTACAAAGATAGGAAGAAAGTTCTTGGGAGTGTTGATGATCAACAGGTTAAAAGGCACTCAGGAATTGAAACTACTGCCTCGGGTCTTATTATAAGGAAACAGAAAAGTGATGACAAATCCTCTGACCAATCTACATTATCCTCTACAGGAGCTGAAGAAATCGCACAGAATGCTGTGGCACTGTTACTGAAGCACACTAGAGGGTACCATGAAAAGCATGAGGAATTGTATGAACCCCTGAAATATTGGCCAGAAATCAATCTAAGAAGAAAGATAAAAAGAAAAAACGAGTGCTTGGTCCTGAGAAGCCTTCATTTCTTAATAGCAATCTTGATCCAGAATATGAATCATGGGTTCCTCCTGAAGGTACTCCTTTAATTATTGCTTAGTGTCAACTGAACCTGAAATTTCGGTATAACTGTAGCATCTGTAATGCGTACTGCTGAATGGATTTCAACTTGATTCCATTCATTGGATTATCACTGATTTTATTACAGTTTTTTCATGTTCCTTGCAGGGCAATCTGGTGATGGGAGAACTACATTGAATGATCAATATGGGTACTGACACACATGCTTGTCCTATAACCGTTGGGTTGGAGGTGCAAACTTGAGCAGACTTGTCACCATAGCTTTCATAACTCAAAAGTGTTGTGCCAGTCATGGCCTTGAGGATACTGACAATTGACAATTTTCGGCTGTTGGCATAAATAGGCACCTCCGATTATGGGGATTCTGTGTAGCAAATTGACTTGAATCGGAAGAATCTTCAGTCATTAGTTGGAATTCTGTTAGGGGCATTTGATGGTCAAAAGGGTATAATGGTTTTTTTCCTCTAAAGTCTTCAGCAGACAATCAAAAGTATCTTTGTCATTTGTACTGACCTGACATGTCAGGTCAGTTTGACATAATCAGTACCACCTCAGTTCAATGCTATCTTTATTGTCCCCTCAGGGTCTCCCACAGCTTACCTATATATATGAAGATCCAGGCACCGTTAAGACAGGTTCATTCCATTCACTTCTTTCTCTCCTTCTTACTTCCTTATTGACCTGATCCTTACCAATTTGCGTATCGAAGTGCAAATGCAAGCAATAAATCATGCCTTTGCCTTTAACCGTCCTTCTCTTTTGCATTTTTAGGAATACCCCAAGTCGGAGCTCGGCACCAACATTTGGCATGCCAAGTAGGAGAACTCATTTATATTGGTCGAGCATAAAACAATGCCACCAAGAAAGAGAATCCTAAATGAAGGAGAGGCAATCGCCTTGGCTGGAACAGAAACTTACCTTAACCAGCATTTTGTCTGCCCGACCTAACAACAAGCGAGCCCGACCATGGAACAATTTTAAGCTCTAACAGCACAAATACTGGTTTTCAAGTAGATGCTGCAAATTATAACCCCATCATAAGTTTTGAAAGTGCCAGACTTAATTACACTTGGTCGAAAAGTCTCTATCGGACAATCGAGCTACGAAGAGGCGGAGGCTTCCTTGGCTTCCATAGAAGAATAATACACAAACCCGACTCACCATTACCCCAGCCATAATTCAACACATGCCACGACCCAAAATCTAAACAAATAAACCATGGATTTCAATCGAACAAAGATTTGAAAGCTCGGATGCAAGCCATGAAAAAAGAATTGAAAACGAAAACAATGGCATTCGAAGATGAGCTCAAGTTCTCGCAAACCTTGCTTTTTATTGAAGAAATTGATAGAGCCATGCCTCCCAAAAGATTTAAAATACCAATCTTAAAAACATACGATGGTACTTCAACCCTTTCGATCATTTAGAACTCTATAGAACTAATATGATGATGTAGAGGGTAGATAAGTCTCTAATGTGTAAAGGTTTAGCCACTACGTTAAAGGACGTAGCTCAGTCCTAGTACAACAGCCTGGAGCCGAGGGCAATCACTACATTCAAGAAGCTCAGTCACTCATTTTTGTCTAGATTTATGAATAGCTGAAGAGCAAAAAAGACGACTCTAAGCTTGATGTCAATCCACCAAGAACAGAATGAAACTTTGAAAAGTTATGTCATGCATTTTAATGTGGAAGCTTTACAGGTTAAAGACCTGGAACAGATGGCCACTGTCACAGCTCTGACAAGTGGACTTAACGATAAAAAGTACCATCTAAAACTGACATTGTCACTAGAATCACCTAAAACTCTGGCCAACGTTTTATTGATAGTAGAGAAATACATTAATGCTGAAATTACAATGAAAACTAACTGAGATAAAAGAAGCCCATCCCCCTTCCTCGATGACCAAGGTGAAAGAGGTTCATTCTTTCTCTTTGGTCATAAGAAAAGCAAAGATTTTTACGATCCTCCCCCAATAAAGAAATGACATAGGGCTCGAAGCCCCAGTGGGGAAAGAAGTTACACTACATTAAATACCTTATGTGAGAGGATTTAAATGCAAATTGAAAAAAAATCCCGCTCTCAGATGACCTAAGCCACTAAGACAGAACACAAGGAGTTATTCGACCAAAAAATATCCCTTCTCTGGTGAGGCACTGATCTTAGCAAGAATGGATGTGGATGATTTACCAAATCCAGTTAATGCTGATGCAGTAAATAAGTACTATGTTTTAAAAAAAAGGTAAAAGGAAAAATGATCCGAAAAGATATCTTAGTTGAAAACCTAAAATGGTGACTTAGATAAGAAAACATTAAATGGAGTGGGCCAATTCTCAATATGTGCCAAAAACTCTTATTGGTTTTGGGTTAGCTTGGTCTGCTACATTTTTTGAAAAAATTAAAAGGTATCAATCAAGAGTTTAAAAAAAAATCTAAGATGAATTAATTCAAGATGATTTGAATGTTCCTTATTTGATTATCTATTTTCCTTGTTATATCACTTTGAATTATGTAAAAAACACTTGTTCCTCTTACTAAAATAAAATATCCTTCCTTTGTCTTTCTCATTAAAAGGAATATGTGCAATGTATTGTCATAAAATTCGAAAGATGATAAGTGAGTGACAACGATCATGAAAGATACATACATTATTTTAAAGGAGATTTAAAATGATAAGCAAGATAGTAAAGAACAAAGGTTAATGAAAAATGAGACCTATAAGTCATAAAAGTGGCAGACATTGAATATGAAAAATGTAGAGAGAAATCTTAATCAACTGTTGGAATGCATGGGATTCAAAAGAAAAAAGAAAGGAAATAAACATTGAGAAATTTTAAGGATTAAAAGAAAATGAAAAAAAAAGAGAAAAAAGATGGTCTCTTCATTTGCATCATAAATGCATTTGCATCATGATCATCATTCATTACATAACATTGCAAAAATATGAAAATGTCATTCATGCATGCATGTGACGTAACAGATATATGAGTCTAGGACAATCTAAGACCAACAAAAGGAAAAATTAAAAGTAGAAAAGATGTGAACCCTCTATTTAGAGGAATCTTTCGAATATCATTGCCTCTCAACCTTTTTTTCTCATTCAAAGTTTCATTACCTCTGGTCCAAGGAGCAATTTAAAGTTTCATTGCCTCTGGTTAGATGAGTTTTTTGAATTTAAAGTTTCATAGCCTCTAGTCAGATGAGTTTTTTTAAATTTTAAAAAATTACCAAGCCTCTGTTTAGAGGAGCCTTTCAAAAATTTTTTTTTAAAAAAAAAACTTTGTATTCAATGTTTCGTCTTTTATGTGTTTGCCCGAATAAAATTGCTGTCTTTTTGTTTTTGCCATATTTTTTATTTTCAGTAATATGCAAAGAGGGGCAACTGTGGACACCTATTTTACCCAAAAAATTAACAAAAAAAAAGAAAAAAGTCAAAAAAATTGGTTTCAACTTTGGCAGTTGAAATCAAACTACCAAAGTTGTTCATTTTTCTTCTTCACCAAAACCTAATCTTGTAGCATAAAGGTCACTAGATAATTTTTTTCACAAACCTTAGAAAGTCCATAAAATCTCAGATTTTTTGGAATTTTGATCTCCTAATTAGCTTTATAAATAGAGCCAAGATTTTGCGAAAAAAAAAAAAACAAAGATGAAGGAAACAAAAAAAAAAAGATAGAAAAGAAAAAAAATAGAAGGATAACCGATGAGAATAATGTTTAAAAAAAAGGTGGAGGATTAAAAAAAACACACGAAAGAAAAAAAAATAACACAATCCTCCAAGAGAAAGGAACCAACAGCAAAGTAAAAAAAAAATTTTAAAACAAAAATTTTCGATCTGGGCCTTTTTAAAATTTTTTTGGTAAAAACTATTTTAGAAAAGATGTTTAAAAAAAATCAAAAGATCATTTTATGAATTTTAAAAAGAAAATTTGAAAATTTTTTAGGTCACTAGAAACTAAAAAAATTTGAATTTTCTAATAATTGTTCAACTATTCGGTGACCAAAATCTGGGTACATGTCAGAATTTGAAAAATTTTAAGCTTTTCAACATCAATTGAAGTTTTCAACCATCAACTCACAACAGCAACCGATTGAAAAACGGGATCCATGATGGTTGGAAAGGAATATGACTTTTTTAGAGAAAGCAGCTCTTATTTTAGAGAAAGAGGGAAGAAAGGAAAAATTAAAAACAAAAAAAGGCCTATTTATAGGCGTCACAAAACGATGTCGTTTTGGGCATTTGACCTGCGCCTAACCCGTGTAGGATCCGAGCGCCAACCCGACCCGTTTAGTAGGTTTTCCCTTTTTTTATTTTTTGTTTTGATTTTTATTTTATTTATTTGTGTTTGATTTTATGTTATTTTATATAATTTATTTTTTTTGGTTATTTGCTTTTATTTTTTATGATATTATTGTTATTATTATTATTATTATTATTATTTTATGTTATTACTAATAATAATTCTTTCACAAATAAATAAATAAATAAATAAAATAATTAAAAAAATATGGACCTAAAAAAATATAATATGCATAAATCTTTAAAAAAATTAATATTAATAATAGCTATCTAAGGAAAATAAAACTTTATTGAAAGCAAAAATGTTATTTAAATTTCACCAAAATGTTGGAATAATTTTAAAAAATAAATTTTGCTAAAAATAAAAAATTTAAAATTTAAAAATAAAATAAAATAAAAAAGATAAATAAAATAAAAAGAAAGTGATAAATTGTTTAAATGAGTATTTTAAATGTAAGTTTTAGAGAAAACTGAAAAAAGTTTGGTTTTCTTTAATTATTGCAAATAAAAATAATTTTTTACATTTTACTATAGAGTTGGAATAATCCAAAATTATTTTTATTAGAATAAAGGTTTATGTAAACAATATAAAAAATAATAATAATGATAATGGATTATTTGAATAAATATTCTAAAAAATTGTAATTTTTAAAGAAAATTAAAACAGTTTGATTTTCTTTAATATAAATAAAATATTAATATTTTTAGATTTCATAAGTGAGTAGAGATAATATAATTTTTTTAATAATAAATAATAATAATAATAAACAGTAAATAATTACAAAAAAATAATCACAATAAAAATTAATTAATTAAATCTATTAATTATCATCAACAAAAAAAATAATTTATTTAAGATCTCGTCAGAAAATTGAGAAGATCTTAAAACTTGTTCAAAATTTTTAGGATTTCTTCAAAGAGTCAAGATAATCTTAAATTCTGTTTAATAAATTTTAGAAACTCACCAAATAGTCTAAATGTTCCTAAAATCTTTTTTTATAAATAAATAAAAGATTTTATAATGAAATTTCGAGAATTTTGTGAATGGTCAATTTTTTTGAAATATTTTTTAAATAAAGATTTTTTATAAATTTCGTCAAAACGTTGAAGAATTTATAGAATACGAAATAATAATAATACTAATTTCACAACAAAAGATGTTTTTTATAAACAAATTTCAGGAAATTAAATTTAAATATATATAAAAAAAAAGATCACATCATCAAAATTAAAAGATTACATATGTTTAATTGGTACTGTTCCTTGAACGAGCGACGTGATGGTGCTAATACCTGTATCACTCGTAACTGTACTCTCAGACCCAACCCTAATTTGCAGACCTAAACTTCTTTTAGCTGTAAACACTCATTTGCATTTGGGGTCGATCGAACCATGTCCAATGATAATTGGACCATATTTTTATTATTTTTATTATTATCATATTGAATAGTATTACATTATTATTATTTTTATTATTATTATCATCATCATCATCATCATTTCTATTTTTATTTTTTCATTTTTTTCCTTCATTTTTTTATATTTTTGGTGGTAATTATGGAAATAGAAATTAAATCAAGCAGGTCAAAATCTCATAGTCAATGATGAATAAAGCCTAAATAATTGACCAAATTCAATTGAGACTAAATTAGAACTCTAAATTAAGGCTATGGTGGAATCAAATTCCAGGATTCAAGCTTGGATTGATTCTATCCGTTTCTTAAAATTTGTCTTAAAGGTGACTATAAAGTGAACAGCTCTTAGAAAATTTAGGACACCGTCACTGGAGAGGAAGGAAGGTTTTGGAAAGATTCTGGGTGTTAGGTTTCGGTTTTTGAGATTTTTAGGTTTTGAAATTTTGGATTTCGATTGTTAAAATTTGGTGTGAGGTTTACGAGTTTAAATTCAGGTTTTTAGGATTAGAATTAGGTTTCTAGGGACTTTTTAAAAGAATACGAAAAATTTTGGAAATTTTTAGGTTTTTGAGGATTTGTCTAGGTTTTGGATGAATTTTTCGACGAAATATGAATTTTTTGATGAATTTTTTGACGAAATATGAACTTTTTGGTGGGATTTTCCAAAAACTAACAAGAATCTCCAGTTTTTGATAGGGTCTCAGTTGGATTTTAGAGAGAAGAAAAAGTGTTTAAGGGTTAGAGAAAGAAAAGGGACTGAGCTTCTGAAGAAAACGCAAGCAACTTGGCTTTTACACTGACCCAAAATAGTGCCGTTTTAGTAGCACAAGACTCGCACCTTGGCCCATCAACCCACGACGCTGACCCGTGCTTTGACCCGATCTGAATCGCAAGGTTTCCTTTTTTCATTTTATTTTATTTTATATTTTTCAGCTTATTTTATTTTTAGTTTTTATTTTCTTTTTAGTTTTATTTTTGAGAAATTTCATAAAAATTATTTCTGTTTAAAAAAAACAATTGTATAAAAATAAAAAAAATCTTTTCAGTGAAAAAAACAAACCAAAAAAATCTTTTCAAATAAGTTTTCAAAATAAAATAAAAGCAAAAAAAGAGATCTTTTTAAGTTTATAAAAAAAAAAATCATTTCAATAAATAACAATAACAAATCTTTTTTTTCAAATAAAAATCCTTACAAAATAAATTTATGAATTCTACTAAACTATTGAAGAATTTTTATGAATTTAATTTGGAATCCACCAAACTATTGAGAAATTTCATAAAATCAATTAAAAAAATAAAAACAAAAACAAAAAATATTTTCATCCTTCAAATGATCGGAGGATTGCTTTCTAGATTAAGTCTTACTAGACTATTGGGATACTTAATGAAATTTTCAAAATTTTTATGAATCTTTTTATAATAAAATCTCACCAAACTATTGAGAGATATGCCTCAAAGTAAGTTCCACCAAACTATTAGGAGACTTTACTAATTTTTTAAAATAAAAGTACATCAATAAATTCGACGACGGAGCCTTTTCATAGTAGGACACTAGTCTCCATGAATACTCTTGAGGTGAGAGAATTATTTTAAATTGCTACCAAACTATTAGGATAATTTTAAGATATATTTTCAATATTAAATTATCTGGTAAATCATAAATATGATTAAGGCTTGGATAATCTGAAATTAAATCGATACCATCCTATGGATGGGTGCTATGGGGATACTATAATCTTTTTCATGTGTAACTGTACTCCCGAACCTATCAGAATCTACTTCAGGTGGCCAATCACACTAAACAAAAAAGATTGGTGGTGACTCCCTTTCATTTATGTCTAGCCGTAGGTCTACAAATCTATACGTTATGACAGTTTGACAATTTCACTGGAAAACTCGATAGTCAAGTCGGTAAATGATTTCTTATTATCCAAGTCGTGCTTAATAAATCTAAAATTATTTTATTTCTTTTCATTGCTTATACTTGCTTTATTATTCATTTTTTCCTTTTCACTGTTTATACTTGCTTAATTACTCATTTGCTTTTTTTATTACTTATATCTACTTAACTATTTATTTATTGTATATATACCTGTCATTCATTTGCATGTGTATAATATAAGCTCTCTACCCGAGCTCTACCCTTAGGAGGGAGTGAAGTACCCATGCTTTTGTGATATTTTACATCTTCGCATGGGCCTATGAAATACTCTCACTCAAATTAGATGTTTTTTGCTTGTAGCTTATGATAGGAAAGAATCGGGGTGCCTTACTAGTCTATGATGGACCACGATGTAAAGAACAATTTAAAAACCTCTTAAAGGCTGTCCAAACCACATATAGTTAACTTTAAGAGCCTAACCGTAGATAGAGCCATGTCATTTCACCTTTTATAGTTAACCTAAATCTAAGGCCATGTTGTTATTTTACTTGCTTTGTAGTGTTTATTCTTTATTTTAAGGTGACTAATTGATTTTCTTGTCTTCTTTTATTTCTTTTCTTTTTATGCATATTCATAAACATACATGCAGATTACATGTTATGCTTACTAGTCTTTTTTTATTATGTATATATTCATGTATCATTGCATTTATTCTCATACATAATCTGATAGATCCATAAACATCATTCTAAATTTGTATTATAATTGTGGGAAATCAAGTTTCAAGGATAGCTTAACACCAGTACTACACTCGAGCTAGAGCCAGAAAATTGAAGCAAGACAATGTAGATCGGCTTGAAAGAATAGAAAAGGCCCAAGAGATACTTGAAGAAAAATTGAGCAAAATCTTGGAAGCTCTAGAAAAAAAAATAGAAGAAAGGTAATAGAAGAAGATATCTCACATAAAAATACTGAGTCATAATATCCTCTAGGTTTCGATCCACATCAGACTCAAACCACTTCAAATTTCATTAATAATAGGCCATGTTTCCAAATTTCAATCAAGGAAATGTTAAGAGCTATACCAATCCTATATTCACTGAAAAGGTAGATGAGCCAGTCCAAATTCCCAAAATAGATAAGACTAAAGAGAAAAAAAATTACATATGGTTGTACCCCTAGAAGACTCTAAAATCGATCAAGCCATAAGTATGATTGAAGAAAGATAACGAGCTGTAGAGGGCATTGATTTCTATAGATCCATGGATGCTGCCAACCTTTACCTAGTTTTAGATGTTGTGATTCTTTCAAAATTTAAGGTACCAGAATTTGATAAGTATGACGGTACCGAGTGCCTCATTATACATATCATAATATATTATCATAAGATGGCAACATATACCAGCAATGAGAAACTGCTAATGCATGTATTATAGGATAACTTAACTGGATCTGTTACAAAATGGTATATCCAATTGGATAAGACTCACATTAAGTCATGAAAGGATTTGACTCGATCCTTTATTAACCAATATTGCCACATCATAGACATGACTTCTAATCGCCTTTTATTACAATGTATGGAGACAAAAGCATCTAAGTCTTTCAAAAAATATGCTCAAAGGTGGTGAGATATTGCCACTTAAGTCAAACCCCCCTAACAGAGAAAGAAACAATAGTGCTATTTATAAGCATTCTAAAGTCATCCTACTATGAGAAGATGATAGAAAATACGACCAAGAATTTTGCCAACATGGTGATTTCAGGAAAGATCATTTAAAATGCAATCAAGAACGGTAAAGTGGAAGAAGGAGAGTTTTCTACTAAAAAGATACCAAAGAAAAAAGAAAGTAAGACTCAAGTTATGAGTTTCGACAGTTAGTAATCCAGAAACTACCCTCAGCCAATCTATCCTACATATCATTTTTTTGTAAGTTATGTTTTTACTATACTTCACAAGTCAACTCTAAGACCCTCTTATCATCTCTTCTTAGGTCTTTCATTCATCCTACGACCCTAACGAATGGTGCACAAGAATCACAAAATAGGGAAAAGCTTACATTTGATCTTATCCCTATAAGCTATACCAAACTATATTAAGAGCTTTACAAGAACTATTTGATTGCCCCCAATCCTACAAAATAACTTGAATCTCCCTATCCCAATTGGTATGACTCCATTACTCACTGTGACTATCATTTTGGGGTGGTAGGACATTCCATTGAAAATTGCATCCTTTTGAAACGTATAGTGCAAAGTCTGATTAAATAAGGATTGATAAATTTTGATACCAATGGAAACACAGCATCCAATGTCAACAATAACCTATCATCCAATCATCTAGAGGCATAATTTTGGAGAGGTTGATTGGAACTACTCATCATCTTTGATCTTTTGAGAATGTGAATATTCTTTTATGTACTTAGATTTCATCTTATTTTTAATTTCATCTTATTTTTCATCATTTTAATAAAGTGACATGTTTGATGCATTTTTATGACATTTTTTTTGTGTGAATATCCATCATTTACTCTTACCATCTCACACCTTTTTTTTTCTAGCCATTTTTTCAAATAATGAATGTTTAGACAATCGTGATGATAATTCAGGATTTGACTTTGAAAACACCATTCATCATATTTTGATTGATAAATTTGAAATTGTTAGTGCTACTAAATAAAAAGATAAATCTGAAGAAGAATTTTAAAAATGATGCAATACATGATCCGTACAATTGTTCACAAATCTGCTCTTAGTCAATGATGTTCTTCGTTGAGAGTATTCATCTTTAAAATGAAAAATGATCATCTTTCTTCTATTTTCCAAAAAAAAAAGAAAAAAAAAATCATCCATTGCTATTCCGTTTGAGTTTTTTGAGTTTTTTTTTTTTTTTTTTGAGGAACCCTAACCAAGGATCACTCCCACACTAAAGGCAAAGTTTGAGAAATTTATTCAAGTTTTTTTTATAAATGAAAAAAAAATTGATGGGGTAAAATACCAATGTGCTCCGCTAAAAAAAAAAGAAAAAAAGAAATTGATAAGGCAAAATGCCAATATGCTCCACTAAAAAAAAACAAAAATAAAGAGAAAATAAAAAAAAAAGAAAAAAAAGGAAAATATATTGGGCAAAATGTCAAAGTGCTCTGCATAAAGAAATGATACTTGATTTAATTACCCTTCAAATACAATTTGGGCCTATTTTATCCCTTTCTTTGGCACCCTTTACTTTAGCCTACATTACGTCCCTTAAAAGTTTATTTTGATCAAATATGAATACTTGATTTGAAGAATCATAAATTGAATTAGGGCAGGTTTGCCATTAGATTATGTGAAACTTTGATCAAAATGTCAACAAAGGAGAAAGAGAAAAAGAAATGAGAAAAAAGTGTAAAAAAAAAAAAAAGAAAAAAAAAGCAAAAAGCAAAAAAAAAAATCAAGAAGCAAAAAGGAAAAAGAAAAAGAAAAAAGGAAAAAACAAAAAAAAGAAGAAAAAAATGGAAAAGAGAAAAAGAAGGAAAAAGGAAGACTTATACTAAAAACTTGAAAGGGTAGTTTAAGTTTGGAAAAAATAATTTCATGTGAAAGTCCCCAAAATGAAGATGATGTTTAGCTCAAATATTGAAGATATTAATGAAATGTGTTTCGAATGATGATCCTGAATTTGAGTTTAAAATTATTTGAGCAATCATTATTTTGGATGTTAATGTCCTATTTAAATTGTTCCTGACCCTACTTTCTATAATAAAGATCCATTCTTCCTACCCTTCACCAAATGAACATTTCCTGAATGAACCAAAAAAATGTACCATGTCTGTCACTAATTTGAATGATAGCAAATAAATGAATGACATTTTTCATAAAAGTTTTTTATTTTTTTGAAAGAAATCCAAGATGAGATAAATAAAAAGAAGCATGAGAAAATGATTTACAAAAGGGCAAACAAGATGACTCGATGGTGAATTCAGTGATAGATTGGTTGACATGACTTATGAGTTATGATCAGATGAGAAGAATGACATGGATAAGATGATAAAATTTACACTTTAATACCAAGAAGTTAAGAAAGATTGGTGGAATCTTAAGAACCTTGTCACTGCAATTAAAATTTTATAACATCAGAACTGCATACATTACGTTTGTACCTTAGATAAGGTATGCATTTACATCATTCACTTGATCTTGGCTCAGTTCAGATCATTTTTTTATGAATCATGATTTTGTCCTGATCATTTATTTTTGATCTCGACTCGATCTTGGTCACTTCATTTTGACTCGTGGTTTCATCTTGGTTACTCGATCTTGACTTAATCTAGATCATTTTTTATGACTCATGATTTCATCTCGGTCACTCGATCTTGGCTCAATCCAAATCATTTCTTATGATTCGTGATTTCATTCAGGTCATTTATTTTTTACCTCGAATTGGTTTTAGTCATTTCATTTTGACTCATGGTGTCATCTTGGTCACTCGAAATTGGCTCAGTCCAGATCATTTCTTATGACTCATGGTTTTATCTCGATCATTTAATTTTGACCTCGACTCGGTCCTATTGTTTCATTTTTAACTAGTGATTTCATCCCGATCACTCAATCTTGACTCAGTCTAGATCATTTCTTATGACTCAAAGTTTCATCCTGATCATTTATTTTTTACCTCGACTCGATCTTGGTCACCTCATTTTGACTCATGATTTTATCTCGGTCACTCGATATTGGCTCGATCCAGATTATTTCTTTTGACTCATGATTTCATCTTGGTTATTTATTTTTGACCTCGACTCGATCTTGGTCATTTTATTCTTGACTCGTGATTTCGTCTTTGTCATTTTTACTCATTGATTTGACTTTTAAATTGGAATAAAGTGGGTGTCTAGGTATTTGCACCATCCCTGCTTGACAGGAACGTGCAAAGAGGGATAGCTGTAGACACTTAATTGTGTTTGAGGTCAATCGGACCATGTTCGAGGACAATTAGATTGTATTTCATTATTTTTGTTATTATCATATGTATAGTATTACATTATTATTATTATTATTATTATTATTATTATTATTATTATTATTATTATCATTATTTCTATTTTTCATTTTTTCATTTTTTTCTTTTTTTCCCTTTTTGATTTTTGGCGTGAATTATGGAAATGGAAATTGAATTAGGTAGGTCAAAATCTCATAGTCAATGATGAGTCAAGCTTAAATAACTGACCAAATTCAATTGGGACTAAATCAAAACTCTAAACTAAGGCTCTAGCATAATCAAATTCTAGGATTCAAGCTTAGATTGATTCTGTTCGTTTCCTAAAATTTGTCCTAGACATGACTATAAAGTGAACAGCTCTTAGAGAATTTAGAACACGGTCACTGAAGGGGAAAGATGGTTTTGGAAAGATTATGGGTGTTAGATTTCAATTTCTGAGACTTTTGAGTTCTTGAATTTTAGATTTCGATTGTTAAAATTTAGTGTGATGTTTACGGGTTTAAATTCAAGTTTTTGGGATTAGGATTAGGTTTTTCGGGAATTTTTGAAAGAATCTAAAAAATCTATGAAATTTTTGGGTTTTCAAGGTTTTTTCTGGGTTTTGGATGAATTTTTTGATGAATTTTTCAATGAAGTATGAATTTTTCGATGAATTTTTTGGTGAAGTATGAACTTTCAGGTGGGATTTTCTAGAAACTGGCAAGAATCTCCAATTTTCAACGAGGTTTCGGTTGGATTTTAGAGAAAAGAGAGAATGTTTAAAGGTTAGAGAGAGAGAGTGGAATGAGCTTCTAAAGAAAACGCGGGCAACTTGGCTTATATACTAACCCCAAATAGTGTTGTTTTGGTAGCGCAAGACCCGTGCCTTGACCCATCAACTCGTGCGCTAACCCGCATTCTGACCTGACCCAAATCACAAGGTTTTCTTTTTTCATTTTACTTTATTTTTTTGCTTTTATTTTATTTTATATTTTTCAACTTATTTTATTTTTAGTTTTTATTATTTTTCTGGTTTTATTTTTGAGAAATTTTGTAAAAATTGTTTTTATTTAAAAAAATGATTGTATAAAAATAAAAAAAATATTTTCAGTGAAAAAAAAATTTTTCAAATAAGTTTTCAAAATAAAATAAAAACAAAAAAAAAGATCCCTTTAAGTTTATCAAAAAAAATCTTTTCAATAAATAACAATAAAAAATCTTTTTTCAAATAAAAATCCTTACAAAATAAATTCATGAATTCTACCAAACCATTGGAGAATTTTCATGGATTTAATTTGGAATCCACCAAACTATTGAAAAATTTCATAAAATCAATTTTCAAAAAAAATAAAAATAAAAACAAAAACAAAAGCAAAAAATGTTTTCATCCTTCAAACGATTGGATGATTGCTTTTTAAATCAAGTCTTGCCAAACTATTAGGAGACTTAATGAAATTTTTAAAATTTTTATAAATTTTTTTACAATAAAATCTTATCAAACTATTGAGAGATCTACTTCAAAGTAAGTCTTACCAAACTATTGAGAGACTTTACTAATTTTTTTGAATAAAAGTACATCACTAAATCTGATGATGGAGCCTCTTCAGAGTGAAACACTAGTCTTCATGAATACTCCTGAGGTGAGAGAATTATCTTAAATTGCTACCAAACTATTGGGATAATTTTAAGATATATTTTTAATATTAAATTATCTGGTAAATCACAAATATGATTAAAGCTTGGATAATTTAAAATCAAGTTGATACCGTCTTATGGATGGGCGCTATGGGAGTGCTATAACCTTCTCTATGCATAACCGTACTCCCAAATCTAAACTCTGATTTTATGGATCAAAATCTGCTTCAAGTGGTCAATCACACCTAAACAAAAAAGATTGGTGGTGACTCCCTATCATCCATATCTAGCCATAGGTCCACTGATCTATACGTTATGATATTAGTAAATCTTAATTAAGTTTAAGATTTTTATTAAAAGATAATATTTTTGGGTGACCAATCACACCCTACAAAAAAATATTGGTGACGACTCTAAAAATTTTCACCAAGTTTAGCGATCGAGTCCCCTTAAACTAAAATCCGTTATGACAGTCCTGTTTATTACTTCCAGGGAGTTCAGCTCGTGGGCATCAATGACGAGCTCCCCTTACAAGTAAAGTCTAAAATTTATCTCGATCAAACATATCCAAGATAGAAAGGCCATTGGCACATCCACAAAAAAGTTGGGTGTGCTCCTTATTTCCCAAGCCTCAAGCTTGAGCTCACCATCTTTATTTGCCTTTTGCTTCATAAGGTATAAAAAGTGCAGCTTTCAATTTTTTATTAAGCTCGGGCAATCAACAATAAGTTTTTTATTTAGCCAAGCTGTGATATAATACCACATGCTGTCACTAAGATATTTTTTTAGAGAGAAGAACTCCCTAAATAAAAAGAGAGAAGGAAGAATATTTAACTATTGACAAAGAATAATAAAAGCAATTATGTACTTAATAGAATTTAGGGTAGCCTGAGTAATGATCAAATTGTATAAATTAAAAATTGAAATGAATAGAGGATGAAGTGGAAACCTTAGATCGACCACAAAAAAATCCCAATGCACTTAGAGTCGATGTAGCTCTAATCCATCAGTGACCTAGTCTAAGAAGTTTGACATTATTATACTATACCCCTCTCTGAAAAAAGAAAAGTGGTACCAAGAGCATGAACATGATGAGTCAAACACACGTTAGGATAGTCTTCGAGATTTACTCTGCCTTTAGCTCACTCATCACGTCATTGGAGATCATACTGAGGTCACATAGAGTATATATAGGGAATTCGACAAGTTCACCCTGTACCACATGGCTCTCTTCCTCGTTATCACTTTTTCTAGCTTAGGTGCTTTATTTTTCTTGTTTCTCTTTGGAACCTCCCCTGTTAGAAGACTTTAACTCTTAGGTGGGAAAAGGATTCCGAGGTATTCAATCTCTGAGGAAAAAGAGAAATGTGAAGACCCCTCAAGAGAGGAAAAGATGTCAAGAAAAACTGATTGAAGGGGAAAAGTAAAAGAAGAATTAGGTGGATGAGATTGAACCCCAAAAAAGAGAACAATCGAAAAGGAAAAAAGGTCAACCATAGAAGATGGACCGACCTGAGAGATAAAGAAAGGAGGTGGATATTAAAGTTCAAAGTCGATTTAAGCACATAGCTCTCCGTGTTCAGAACTCGCTCCTCTCTTACATGAACATTCTTCTCATTGTGTCACTACCCTTCCTCGAATATTAAATTAAACCAATAGGCTGTCCTTGCATAATTACAACCCCTAATAATTGAAGAGGTTCAGATCGTCATCCTGCTACTTGCGCTGACCTCCCCTTGGCTCTACTTTGTAACTTCCAACCTCTCTAAAACTCATAATAGAGGACATGGTTAGAAATACATACTGAAAAGGGTGTAGAAAAAACTTTAAAGGCTAAAAAGCTTTTGAGATCAAAAAATTTAGGTCAGATTGAGAGCAAAAGAAGTAAAAAAGTAAAAAATTGAAGCCCTAATAGCCCTTTATATAAACGTGCCACAGATCAGATAAATGACATGGTCTGCATCACGTGTCAAAGTAAAGGTGAGAAGATGACTTTTCGTTATCCCACTTTAAATTTTTTTTGCTCAAACCACCTTTCTCCTCATTTAATACTATTAAACTAATCTTACTAGATGAACCTCAGGTCAGATTGGTTAAATCGAACAATCGTCTAGGGTAAACCGATAGCCTAATTCACCTTAAAAGTTTAAAATAGAGGCTCAAATATAAATTTTTGAAATAAAATACAAGTCTTACCATGGGCAAACGAACTCCAACACTAACCTCAAATCACTCTAGACAATTATCGTCTTAACAACTTTTAAATCGATTATGCACTCAATCTAAAATACAGGTACGAGATCGGATAACCACAAGGTCAGACCATAACTCAAAGATAGTCATCCCCTAAAATCGACCTTCTCTTTTAGCGTCGACCTTTAATGAATCAAGCTTTCAATTTGTTCCTTCAGCTAATTTGTCTTATGCTAGAGATGTCGGTAATAAATTTGATAATTGGATACTTAGACCACTTGATGGAGGGATAGAGTGTTAGGGAATTTAATGGTTAAAAAAGATATAATGGTTTTTTTCCTCTCAAAGCTTTCAACAGACAATCAGGGGTATCCTTATCATTTATGCTGATCTAACATGTCAAGTCGATATAACATAATCAGTACCACCTCAGCTAGGTCTTATCCTTATTATCTCCTAATGGTCCCTCATAGCTTACCTATAATTATAAAGATCCAAGAACCACTAAGGTAGGTTCATTCCATTCATTTCTTTCTTTCATTTCTACTTTTTTACTAACCTGATCTTTACTGACTTATGTGTCAAAGTGTAAATACAAGAAACATACCCTACCTTTACCTCTAACCATCTTTTTTTTTGTATTTTTAAAAATACTTTCAAGTTGGAGCTCGACACCAACAAATTCTTTCTAAAAAAATGTGTACAAATGAACAGAAATAGATGTGTCAGTTCGTACCAAAAAAATGAAGAAAAAGAATTAGATAGAAAATTAGCAGAAAGTAGTTGCTTACGTTAATGTATAGAAAGATCTAATGTGTTTATAGTCTCTTACAAGCAACTTGGAGTTGCATTGTAGCAGAACTGATCTATGTTCATGAATTAACCATTGTCCAATAGAAAATTTGGATATTGTAGTTTGTACTCGAACTTTCAACCATGATAAACCATATTGAATTCTCCATCTTCTGCCAACTGCATGCACAAAAAGCATGATTTTCTTTTTGCCTTTCACTAATAATAACCTTTAATCATGGATGCAAAACTTGTTTAGTTTATTTCAAGGAAATCTAATCCATTGACACCATATTTTAGTTTATTGGGATGATTTCACTTCATATCTTCAAGAAGATGCTGATCAACATATATTAATCACATATTCTCTATTTTTGTATACAGGGTGTCATAACAGTTTTGTGTTCGCCTGAAGAATTTGAAAACGAAATAAAAAATGAGGGTTACCACCAATCTTTTTTGGCTAGGTGCGATTGGTCACCTATTAAAACATATCATTTTAATGAAATTTAAAAATTAATTAAAATTTATTAAAAGGGATAATTTTAAGGTCCGCGTAACAATCTGGGTTCGAAAGTCGGTTACATGCAGGGAAAGATTAGCATCCCCATAATACCCGTTTAAAACGGTATCAATTAACTACGTGTTATCCTTTGATTTTGATAAAAAAAAATCTTATTTTCGGTATTTGAAAAATAATTTTCTTGATTTTTTTATTAGAAATTATTTTTTTCTTTTATTGTTCAAATTTTATTCGAGAAAAATAAATTAAAACCCTTTTATTGAAATAACTCTTAAAATGTTCCAGTACGTTGGTAACATTAAAAAAACTATCTTTCATCTAAAAATTTGTTAGGCATCACTTTTCGAAATATCTTAAAGTCCCATCCTTAGAGGTTCAAATTTATTTTTCGTAAAAAATTATGTCGTGCATGCAATGTAGAATGTTATCATGTTGATGCGCACATTTTATTCTTTTTTTAGAAAATTTATTTATTGTTTTATTAATTTTTTTTAATTGAAATTTTGAAGAAAAAAAGAATTTTATTATATTGAAAATTTTGTATAAATATTCTAATATACTAGTAATATTTTAAAAAAACTTCTCACCTAGGAATTTCGTAAAGCATCACTACTCAAAATATTTTTAGAGTCCCATCATTGGATGAAATTTTTTTTTCTTATTTTTTACTATTATTTTTAATAAATTAATTAATTTTTATTTATTATTAACAAAAAAAAAATTTTATTGTATTGAAAAATTTTTATAAATACTCCAATACACAGGTAGTATTTGAAAAAAATCTTCTCACCTAGAGATTTCATAGGCATCACTACTTGAATTACCTTTGAATCCCATCATTGGATAAATTTTTCTTTTCTTATTTTTTAATTAATTTTGTATTATTTTTATTTAATTAACATTTTTTTACCAATTATTTTATAAGGTTTATTCAAAATTATAAAAAACTTTTTATTATATTTTATTATTTATTATTTATTATTATAAAACAATAAAATTTTTATTTTTATTGATTTTAATATTTTAACATGCATAAAATATTTAAAATAATAATTAAAATAACAAAAATAATATATATAAAAAAAATTTTAAAAATATTTTTTACTTGAACCGAATCGGTCAACGGTCCGATCAATGCTCGATTCGGTAGACGGTGTGGTCTAGTGTTAGCGGTTCGGTCTGGGTTGGTTAAGCAGTTTAGAAACTGTTCGATTCGGTCTGGATTAGTTCAGTTGGACCAGTCAGAGGTTGAGGGAGAAACGGGTTGTGGGTCGAGTGTGCGGACCCTAGGTTAGGTCACGAGGTTGACGTGTGGATCCTTAAAGCTCAAAACGACATCATTTTGGGTGTTTATTGAAACAACGTCATTTTGGCTATTGGCAGTTTATATAAAAGTCCAAAATTTTTTTTGGTCATTTCTCCTCTCCCACAAAAAATACCCCTCTTTTTTTTCTCTTTAGCCAAAAGCATGTGGCCGGTCGGTTGCCGCCGCCATTGTCGATAGGTGATCGTTGTCGTCGATGATCGAAAAAAGTCAAAATCACCTAAAATGTTCTCCTCAACTCTCTAAACACAGATCCAGTATCCATTTCACCTGAAAGTATCCTAAACGGCACAATTTGGCCTGGAAGTTTCGACAAAAAAATTTTTTTTTTATGTATTCTAACTTGATTTTTTTTTGTAGGTGTTTTTTTTTTACGCTGGGTTCTCCATTCTAGGGGACTGTGTTTCTAGATTTTTTTATTTTTATTTTTTGGTATTTTTTTTACAGAATGCTTTTTTTTTGCAATTTTTTTGGTAGTTTTTTTTTCTTGCAAGTAACAAGCTCTATTTATAGAGCTTTTTGGGATTTAAATATCATATTTTTTTGGGATTCGAATCCTATTTTTTTAAACCTAAAATTCACCCTGCTAAGTTAGGCAGTGTGTCAAACGGTTGTCGATAGTGACGATCGCTGGTATTTTAGACTTTGGTGATGGTGCATTTAATACACTCATACCTTAGTCAACTTGAATCGAATAAGGAAGAAGAAGAAAGAAAAAAAAAGAAAAAATAGGAAAATAATGATAATAATAATAATAATAATAATAATAATAATAATAAATGGTGTTTACACAGAAAATGCTTGTTTATTTTTAGTCCTTTAACAAAAGACACTATTTGTTAAATAAAATGATGCTACATTTTGGCATATTGTACATCCTTTCTTTTTTTATTTTTTGGGTTTTTTTTTAATATTTGTCTCCATTATAGTATTTTGGGTCTCAACTGAATTTTTATCCTGCATCTTTTTATCTTGCATCTTGTTTTTTGCCTTCATGGTGATTTTTTAGTTTTAAATTCTTTACCAATTTATTAATACTTAGATATAATATATTTTCATTTAAAATATATATTTATAAGTTTTAAATGATCCTATTATTTAATATATTTTTTCATTTAAAAATATGTTTATAAAAAATTAATAAAAAATTAAAAAAAATTATCTTTTTATTTTTTTTAAAGAGTTACAGAATTGTCGCTACCCATTAAATAAAGAAAAATACGAATTTAAAAAATTTTATGCATATGATAGATTTTATAAAAAAAAAATGGCAACCTTAACAAAATAAATGAGCAGGGTTACATTGATAAAAGGGGTTAGGTTCTTGGAAAGAAAAACACGTTTGTTTTTAATGCTAGTTAAAGGAGAGGGTAAAAAAGTAATATAAATTTCCTTTTTTTTTTTTTTACAATTTTCTCACTTGATATATCTCTTTTCCATAAATATTATTAGCAATGTTACAATTATTCAATATTCTCAATGCATTGCATCAATTTGTAATTCTTCCTTTGCTTGACTCTTTTGTTATGTATGATGGTTCCGCGTTCCTTCTCTTTCTTTTTTCACTTTGTAAAATTTTCTACAGAGTACGTTTCCACCCCACTCGCCCAACAAACGAAATCCAAAGACATTTTACAATTTGCTTTACTATTTTATTATACGGTTCCGCATTGCTTGTCTTTCTTTTGTCACTTTGCACCCCACCAAACGGAATCCACATTTTTCAATTTGTTTGAGGGGTAATAACAAATTGATGCAGTGGACCAAGAATATTGAGTAGTCATGGTCATACATAAAAATATTTATTCAAAAAGGAAAAGAAAGTTACAAAATTGATAAAGGGAAACTGTTTTTACTTTTACTTTTACTTTTTTTAATCTCCTTGTAAAATTAAAAACTTTTATTATTAATTTATCGAATAATTTTTTTTTAAATTAATGAGCATCGATACCTCACATCGCACGCACTTGTCAGTCTTAATAAGAATAGTCATTATTTTAACCACAAATATGTTTTACGGAATATAAACAAGATACTTTTTTAAATTAATGTTTTTATTTTAAATTTTACATGTTTCTTTATAAAAAATATTATCATATATAAAAAAATTATAAAAATATAACAAAAACTTTTTTATATCTCACAGGTTAAAAAATTATTTCTTTTCAAGCACTAAGGTTGAAAAAAAAAAAAAACATTGAGAGTATCATTAAATAGTAAGTTATCTTCTAATGTATATAATATTTGATCTTTCTAAATTTAAAAATAACCAAATAATAAAGGATTATTATGAAATCTCTAATAAAAATAAAAGTTATATTTTAAAATTTCAAATTTAATTTGATATATATTTAAACTATTAAAAAATTTATTTTATAATATCATTTCATTTGAGATTTTTAGATTTAAAAATATATATTTATATTATCAAAAAATTATTTAAAAGATAATATATCGCTGTATTTGAAATTTTAAATTAAAAATATATATATATACTTAGATTATTTGAAAATGTATTTTTAAAAATTAATATGTTTAAAATATATTTTGTTGTTAGCAATTTAAGAGTAATTGAATTGATCTTCCAACTAAATTTAAAATTTTTGGATAATTAAATAATTTTTAAAAATATATTTTTTGATAAATAACTTAAAATTAGAAAGTGTTTTACACATCATTACAAAAAGAAATTTTAAAAAATTTTCTACATATCGAAAAGAGAAACCATCAACTTAAACGTCCATTTAAATAAATTTTATCAAATCTCTACGTATGTTATAAAATAATATTATATATGATAACTAAAGATTATTAATTTTATATTAATAATGGAGTGTTTAAACTTTACAAGTGAAATAATTTAATTATTTATTAATTTTTATAAATATATTTTAGAAATTAATCCTTAACTTTATGGATTTTATAAAATTGATTTATCCCAAAAACTGTGGATTTTAAGGAAAAAAAAATCATCTAATAACTTAGTTAATTATGTATACTCATAATTTGTAACTAATATTAGAAGACAAGCAATTTAAAATTTTAAGATTAATTGAATATAATGTAATTAAAAATAATAATTCAAATAAAGGTATAATAAGACAAAAAAAATGCAAAACCAATAATACAAGTAGTTGATTTTAAGCTTCTGCCTTCTTTCGTCTTTTTCTCTCCCATGCATTCTCGTTCTTTCCACTGTAATTAGTATTTTCGACAACGTTGAGTTTTTTATTTTTTAATTTATCGGTGTAGATATAATTAGATTCAATTGTACATATAATTTTTTTATTATGATAAGATAAGATGAAATGATATTATAATAAAATTATATTAAATAATATTATTTTATCTTATATTTGATATGCATAAATATTAAGATATAATTATTTATTGATAAAAATTATTTTTTTTAATTTTATAAAATTTAAAATTTTATTATAATTTTAAAATTTAATCATTTTATATAAAAAAAATGATAATCCTCTTTATAATCTTTTTTTTTATCTATAATATAAATATAATTTAAGATGATTATCATCGTATTCTATATATCATTATTTTTATCAAAGATGATCTCAGAAGATTAAATGATGTCTAAAATCATGCACAATTTTTTTTACATCAAGTTTATTATGTACATATAAATCTGGTATATTGTTCATATCAGTTTAACAGCATGTACATATTATTAAGTTTATATTTATATTTCACAACTCAATGAAATCCATTTTTTGTTAAGGTCGAAGGATAGCATCTTTTGTATTTTAGAAGATAAATTCATCAATGAAATCTTTTACACCAAATTGAAAGTTTAAGTGTAAATTTTTATCTTTATTAAAATTTAGAAAAACAATTACGTTCCACGATTCAAATCATTAATAATTACCTTATAATGAAAAAAAAAAATCAAATGCAAAAGATATAATAGATTTTATAAAAAGATGGCAACCTTAAAAAATAAATGAACATGTTTACATTGAAAAAAAAGGGTTAGGTTCTTGGAAATAAAAACACATTTGTTCTTCAAGTTAGATAGTGGTGAGGGTAAAAAAGTAATACAACCTTCCTTTTTATACAATTTTCTTTTGATATTTCTTTTTCCATAAATAATATTAGTAATGTGTTACAATTATTCAATATTCTCTTTGCATTGTATCAATTTATAGGTCTCCCTTTGGTTGACTACTTTGCTATGACAATGGTTCCGCGTTCCTTCTCTTTCTTTTTTCACTTCGTAGAATTTTCAACGAAGTACATTTGCACCCCCTCCAAACGAAATCCAAAGACATTTTACAATTTGCTTTACTCCTTTAGTGTACGATTCCGCGTTGCTCACTTTGTACCCCACCAAACGGAATCTAGGACATTTTCCAATTTGCTCGAGGGTAGTTGCAAATTGTTGCGGTGGACCAAGAATATGAGTACTTACAGTCGTATGCAAAATTATTTATTGAACAAGGAAATAGAAATTAAGGGAAACTGCTATTACTTTTACTTTTTCAAACAAGGGATTAAAAATAAAAAATTATTAAATATATGATGATAAAATTTTTAATTTCATAAAAAAATAAAAGGTGATATATGTATTTTAATATATATTTAAAAAATAAAAAGATTAATTAAAAAAATAAAATATACATTATCCTTTTAATTTTGCTTGTAAAATTAATAAATCTTATTACCAATATATCAAATAATTTTTTCCAAAAAAACAGTAAATTTTAAGGAAAAAAAAATCACCTGATAACTTAGCTAATTATGTATACTCATTATTTGCAACTAATATCACAAGATAAGCAATTTTAAAATTTAAGATTAATTGAATATAATATAATTAAAAATGATAATTCAAATAAAGGTGTAAGGCCAAAAAAGAATAATTAAGCAATTTTAAAGCTCCTAACTTCCCCCGTATTTTTTCTCCAATGCATACCTTTTTTTCTATTGAAATTAACAATGTTGATCTTTTAAAATTTATTAGTGCATATATAACTAGAATTATTTTACATATATTTTGCATTAAATTTACGTACATACTAGTTATATGTACATTTCCGATTCCAAGATATTTGGTGATTAAAAATTCAATATTTCAACATTAATTTATAATGATATGTTTAAAACTTATTTTTATATATTTTAGAAAATTAAATGATGTCTAAAATCATATATATTTATTTTTTTACGTCAAGTTTATTATGTAAATATAAAACTAACATATTGTACGTGTTAGATTGGCAACATGTACAGTTTATATGTATATTGCACAACCCAAAAAAATTTATCTGTGAAATCTTTTTTTTTGTTTTTTGGTTTAGATTCAAAATAGCATCTTTTTGTATTTTAAAAGATAAATTCATCGATGAAATCTCTTACATCATATTGAAAATTTATGTGTATCTTTTATCTTCATTAAAATTTAGAAAATATTACATTCCACAATTTAAACCAACAATAATTACCTTAGAATGAACAAAAAAAATCAAATTAAAAAAGAATAATAGATTTTTAAAAAACGACGACCCTAAAAACCAAATGAGCAGGGTTAAAATGAAAAAAAGTTTAGATTCTTGCAAATAAAAAACAACTTTTTTTCGTTACGATAAACAGTATTGAGGGTAAAAAAGTAATATAAACTTTTTTTTAAACAATTTTCTCCCTTGATATTTCTTTTTCCATAAATATTATTGGTAATTTGTATCAATCATATATATATATATATATATATATATAAGAATATATGATAAAATTTACCACTTGAATGCTTAAATGGACATTTTTTTGACATATGAATAATACCTATTATACATAACTTTAATTTAAATATCAAATTTTTTAAAAATAAAATCTTATCTAAATTATCTATAATTAATTCTGTATGATTTTTCCTAAAAATAAAAATCTCAATAAATTATAATAAAAATATTTAAAAACTTAAAAAATTAATCTTATTTGATTAAAATTTCACCTAAAAATATCTATTTTCTAATTTAAAATTTTCAAATGAATATTTTTATATTGGTAACTTTCCTTATAATCTTTTATTTTTTAAAATTTAAAAACACATATATCATTTTATATAATTTTATTCAAAAGATATTTATAATCAAATTATTATGATTTGATATCTTAATTATAATATATGTATTATATATTTTTTGAATACATGAATAATTAAATAATATTAATTTATATTTTAAAATATATTTAAATAACTAAAGATAATCCACACATTGGTAGTAAACTAGTTATTCAATATTCTCATTGCATTGCATCAATTTGTAAGTCTCCCTTTGCTTGACTCCTTTGCTATGTATGATGGTTCCGCGTTCCTTCTCTTTCTTTTTCACTTTGTAGAATTTTTAACATGGTACGTTTGCACCCTACCTAACGAAATCAAGAAATAAAAATTAAAAAAAAAAATATTTCGTCCTTTCAAATAGTAGGAATGTAACTGGTAATGTTAAAACATTGGTGTTCACTTTGTAGAATTTTCAACAAAGTAAATTGGCACCCCACCGTACAGAATTCAAAGACATCTTACAATTTGGTTTACTCATTTATTGTAGGATTCCGCGTTGCTCGTCGTTCTTTTTGACGATTTGTCACATTGTACCCCACCAAATGGAATCCAAAGACATTTTGGTTTACTCGTTTGTTGTACGATTCCGCATTGTTTCTTTCTTTTGTCACTTTGTACCCACCAAACTAACGGAAGACATTTTTTAATTTGCTTTGGGGTAATAACAAATTGATAAAGTGGGCCAACAATATTGAGAATATCCTACATACATAAAAGTATTTATTGAAGCAAGAAATAGAAAGTTATAAAATTGATAAAAGGGAAACTATTTTTATTTTTTCTTTTTTAACAGGAGATTAAAAATAGATAAATTATTAAATATATTAATGATAAAATTTTTTAATTTTATGAATAAAATTAAAATAATGACATATGTTTTTTTAATATATATTTAAAAATTTTAAAAATTAATTTAAAAAAATAAAAATATATTACCATCTTAATCTTATAAAATTAAAAAAATTTCATTATTATTATATCAAATAATTTCTTCTAAAAATAATGAGCCTTGATACCTCCTATCGCATGCACCTATCATTCTTAATAATAATAACCATTATTTTAATCACAAAATGTTTTGTGCAATATAGGTAACATATTTTTTTAAATTGGTTTTTTTATTTTAATTTTTACACGTCTCTTTTATAAAATATATTGACTGAAATATTTACAAAAAAAAAAAAACAGAAATTAAATAGCAAAAAAAAGAAAGTATAGCTTGAGTCATAACCTTTCAATTGAAATAAAATTTTTTAAAGTTTTTTAATTTATAACAATCACTTTAAATGGATACTATAGGTATTTTTAATTGCATAAATTTATGACATGATGGATGATTATTAGGGTCGGCAAATTAACCCGAAACCGTCGGGTTTTGATCCGACCCGATTATTTAGGGGCGGATTTTTTTTTTGAAAAAACGGGTTTCGGGTCGGTTCGGGTCGGTTTTATTTTTAAAAATGTCGGATTCGGGTCGGGGTCGATTTTATGTGAAACCCGACCCGACCCGAGATATTTACCAAAATACCCTTACTATATATATAAGTAATTTCTTTTAGGGTTCTGAATTTTGTTTCTTTTGCCGAAAATCTTGTTTGTTTACTAATTGATTTGGGAGCATCCGGTTCTGGCGTAGTCCCTTTTGTTTCGACGGATCGACCTCAGGCAGGTGGGCGACTGGGCGTAGTCCCTTCCGACGGATCGACCTCAGGCAGTGGTGGGCGACTGGACCTCAGGTAGTGGTGGGCGACTGGTTGGAACAGATTTGGGCGCATCCAGTTCTGGGCGTAGTCCCTTCCGACGGATCGACCTCAAGCAGTGGTGGGCGACTGGTTGGAACAGATTTAGGGGCATCCAGTTCTGGGCGTAGTCCCTTCCGACGGATCGACCTCAGGCAGTGGTGGGCGACTGGTTGGAACCAGATTCGGGCGCATCCAGACTGAGGGTCTTGTTGGAACCAGATTTGGGCGCATCCAGTTCTGGCGTAGTCCCTTCCGACGGATCGACCTCAGGCAGTGGTGGGCGACTGGTTGGAACCAGATTTGGGCGCATCCAGTTCTGGGCGTAGTCCCTTCTGACGGATCAACTTCAAGCAGTGGTGGGCGACTGGTTGGAACCAGATTCGGGCGCATCCAGACTGGGGGTCTTGTTGGAACCAGATTTGGGCGCATCCAGTTCTGGCGTAATCCCTTCCGACGGATCGACCTCAGGCAGTGGTGGGCGACTGGTTGGAACCAAATTTGGGACGCATTGTCTGCTAGTCCTCTTCTGCCAAACATGGACTTTGGAAGACGCTGGGTGGACAAGATTGGCGCATCCATTTATCTGGTCTTATTGACCAGATAGGTCATCTAAACTAACGTAGGTCCTTGACAATCAACTGCGCAGTTCGGACGACTATGTTGACTGATTCGGCAGCATTCAGTTTCGAATATCCTCACTGTTCACTCAGTAAGTGGGCGACTATGTGTTTGTGAATAAAATTTCTGTTTCAAATTTTTTAATGTTCTTTGTGAATCTATCTCTAGACCAATATAATATGCTTGAATTGAATGTACCAGTGTCATTAGTTAGGTTTGTTAGTATTACCTTATTGAGGCTTGTTAGTTGTGACAATAGGGAGAATAGTTAATATTATGTTTACTTGTGGGTCTCAACCTAGAAAAGTCTGTATAAAATCATCATTTTCAGTTTGTGATTAAATGCTTTTGTTGCTTGGAGTCAATGCTAGAGTAACTGTTTGAATTGGATGATATGAACTATCAAAGGAAAAAATTATTACACTAGACTTTTACTGTTATTTTCTTTTTGCAAGAAAAAATGAGTAAAAATAATCATGCTCTCTAATATATGATAGGCCTAAAATCTCCAATGGCAAGTTGGAATTCCAGTTTTGTTTTAAAGAAATTTAAGGAAACTTAAGTACAATATTAAAGTCTTGAGAAATGGATGCTGAGAAACGTGAAAAAGAATAGTTGTCCTTATGCTTTTAGTAACAGTTAATTTATTTAGTTGCTTTATTTGTTAATATAAAAAATAATAACTCTAATTTTTTTTTTTTATGAATGAAGGTGAAATGTCTAATTTGGGAGATAATTCGTGTTCCCCAACACCTCCTACTTCTACCTCACATCAGTCACCAATTCAGCAAACTCCTATTCCAACATCTGACGAAAATACAACTCTATCATTAAGTGTGACTAACGAGGGTGCTGAAGTTGATAATAGTGGGTATAACTCAAGTAAGTTAAAATCAGAAGTATGGAAACATTTTAGAAAAGAGAAGATCAATAATGAATGGAAGGCAATATGCAATTATTGTAAGAAAAAACTTGGTGGTGCTTCTAAGAATGGGACAAGTCATTTGCGTGATCATTCAGAGAGGTGCAGTAAACGATTTCAAATGGATATTCGTCAACAAGTGTTGCTAGCAAATCAAAGGAAGGCAGATGGAAAATTAACATTAAAAAACTTTTCCTTTGATCAAAATGTCACAAGGAGGGAGCTTGCCAAGATGATAATCATGCATGAATACCCCTTATCAATGGTTGATCATGTGCAATTCAGAAAGTATTCTTACAGTCTCCAACGTTTGTTTGCTATGCCTTTTCGAAATACTATAAAGAGTGATATTTTAAAGATTTTCAGAGAGGAAAAGGCAAAGACAATATCTAAGTTGGAAGCTAATGAAGGGAGAATTGCTATCACAACTGATATGTGGACTACTGATCACCAAAAAAGAGGATACATGGCTGTCACTGCTCATTACATCGATAATCAATGGAACTTACAAAAACGCATCATCAGGTATATTTTATTAAATTGTCTTATTTTGATATTGTTCATTTTTTATTAAGTAATTATTATTATTGAATTAATTATTAAATTAGTGTAAATAATTGATTGTTTAATTAGGTTTGAATATGTGCCAACTCCACATACGAAAGAGGTCATTACTTCAAGTTTGATGAAATGTTTCTTAGATTGGAATATTGATAGAAAACTTTCATCTATTACAGTGGATAATTGTAGTGTGAATGATGGTGTTATTGAGTTGTTAATTGATAGAATTGGTTGTGATGCACTTTTGCTTAGTGGGACTTTTTTTCATATGCGTTGTTGTGCACACATCTTGCATTTGATTGTGAAAGATGGATTAAGTGTGATTGGAGATGGAATTGATAGAATTCGTGATAGTGTCCTCTTTTGGAGTGCTACACCAAAGAGATGGGAAAAATTTGAAGAGGCAGCGCGTCAATTGCGCATTCCAACTTTAAAAAAGTTGTGTGTTGATGTCAAAACACGATGGAACTCTACTTACTTAATGCTTCGAACAGCTTTGTTTTATAAAGATGTCTTTCCTCGTTGTGTGCAATTACATGGTGATCTTTTGTACAAATATTTGCCAACTAAAAATGATTGGATCATTGCAACTGAGATTTGTGAGAAGTTGAAATTGTTTTATGATATCACTGAAGGTTTTTCTGGCACAAAATATGCTACTGCAAATCTTTATTTTCCTAATGTTTGCAAAATCAGATTGGCATTGAATGAATGGATTATGCATACCAATAGAATTATTTCATGTATGGCTGTGAGCATGTTAGGCAAATTTGAAAAGTATTGGAATGATGTGCATGGTATAATGGGTGTTGCCACAATTTTAGATCCAAGATACAAAACAGAGTTGTTGGAGTATTACTTTGAAAAGATTTATGGAGAAAATGCTGAATTTGAAATTGAAAGGATTGTACAAATATGTCGGGATTTGGTTAAGGAGTATGAGGAGAAATTGGCTTTGAAAAAGGAAGAAGGACCTTCTAGTTCAAGCTTTTCATTCTTAGATGGTGTTGATGCTACTGAATTGGGAAATTTGGGAGACTATGATGATTTTGTTTCAAGGAAAAAAAAGAAAAAATCAAAAGTAAAGTCAGAGTTAGATCGCTATTTGGATGAAGAAGTCATACCAAGAAAAGGAGATTTTGATATATTGAATTGGTGGAAACTAACTGGACCTCAATTTCCGACCTTACAACTTATTGTTAGAGATATTTATGCCATACCAGTTTCTACTGTTGCTTCAGAGTCTACTTTTAGTACCGGAGGGAGATTAGTGAGTGCGCAACGTAATAGACTTCATCCATCAACTATAGAAGCTTTAACATGTTGTCAAAATTGGTTATGGGTTGAAGAAGAAGGTACAATAATATATATTATGCAATTTTATTTTTTATTTTAGCATATTGTTAGTTATTATATTTTGTTGTTATATATTATTTGTTAATAGTTTATTTTTTTATTTGTAGGGTCAATTTTATTAGAAGAAAAGTATTTTTACGAAGATGTTGATGAGAGTGAGATTGAGGAAAAGATAACTAGTTTGGTAAATAATATTATTTTTTTAATTAATTCATTTTTATATTATTATTTTTAAATATATTATTTTATGAGATTTATTTATTCATCTTATTGTTTTATTTTATAGGACTAGTGTGGTTACAGGAGAATGATGATATGGAGCTTAGTGATGATGGAATGATTTATTATGGTCTTGAAAGATTTTTATCATGTTGGATGAAAGGATGTTCAAACAGTTTAGCTTTTATTGTGGTGATTTAAGCTTTTGATGTTCATCTTGTATCATGTATTATGTTTAAATTTAGTTATTAACTTATGCTTGTTTAATATTTGAATTTTAGTTTACTAAGTTTTATATATTTCATAATTCCATCATCTATGGTAAGAATTTGTGAGTTTGAATTTACTATATTTTATGTATTTTATAATTATATTATTTATGATGAGAATTTATGAGATTTTTACTAGATAAAAAAATAGTATGTATTAAGTTTGAATTTATGAGTGATTATGTTAAATTTGTTAATGCTTGTAATATATTTAGATTATAATTTATTACATTTTTGGTAAATTTAAATAGGTAGTATATTGAATTCGGGTCGGGTCGGGTTAAATTCGGGTAAAAAATATTCTAGCGGGTCGGGGTCGGGTTTTTCAATAACAACCTTCGAGCGGGTACGGATCGGGTATCGGGTAAAATATTGAAGCATCGGGTCGGAGGCGGGGAAAGCAAAAAACCGCCCCGCCCCGCCCCGATGCCAACTCTAATGATTATTTATTAGTTCTTCCTGTAATAAAAAATAATTATTTATAGATTCGAGACATGATAAGTGAGATTTTTATTTTTTTAATAAAAGATTAAAATAAAAAAATTTATTAAATACATTGGTATGAGATTTTTTTAATTTAACAAATAACATTATAATTATAATATATATTTTTTAGTATAAATTTTAAAAAAATTAATTTATAAAAAATAAAATATATGTTATCAAATAATTTCTTTTAAAAATAATGAGCCCTATATCTCATTTCGCAAGCACATAGGGAAGGCAACAATACCCGAAATCGATAGGTTTCGATCCAACTCGATCATTTAAGGTCAGTTTTTTTTTGAAAATCAGGTATCGGGTCGAGTAGAATCAGGTAGCATTAGAAGAATTTCGGGTTCGGATCAAGGTCGGGTTTTAGGCAAATCCGACCTGATATATATAAAAAAATTATTTTTTTAATTAATTAATTAATTAATTTTATATTTATATTTAAAATAATATTTTATTAATTTAAGGTCAAATTGAGTCGAATTTGATTTTATACAATATCAGGTCAGATCGAATTTGAGTATTAAAAATAAAAAAATTTGTCGGGTCAAGTACATATACGAATTTTATATGTTTAAAGTCGGATCGAATTCGAGACGAGCAAAAATCAATTTCGATCCGACCTGTTGCTATCACTACACACACATGTCACTCTTGACAATAATAACCATTATTTTAACTACAAAATGTTTTGTAGAATATAATCAACATACCTTTTTTAAATTAAGGTTTTTTATTTTAATTTTTTCATGTCTTTTTATAAAATAAAATAAAAATAAAATAATTAATAAATTATTAATTTTATACTAATGATGGAGTATTTAAATCTTACTAGTGAAATAATTTATTAATTTTTATAAATATACTTTAAAAACTAATCCTTAACTTTGTGGATTTTAAAAACATTGATTTATATAAAAAAATCTGTGGTTTTAAGAAAAAAACCATCCCCTGATAACTTTAATGATTTATACTCATAAGTTATAACTAATATCTCGATATAAGCAATTTTAAGGTTTTAAGATTAATTGAATTTTTAACATATTACATTTGCACCCTACCAAACGAAATCCAATGATAATTTTACAATTTGCTGCTTTACTCTTTTAGCGTACGATTCCGCGTTGCTTTGTCTTTCTTCTGTCACTCCGTACCCCACCAAATGCAATCCAAAGACATTTTACAATTTGCTTTACTCTTTTAATGTACCATTCCTCGTTGCTTGCGGTGGACCGAGAATATTTACTCACTGTCATACATAAAAAATTTATTGAAAAAAGAACAGACTTATAAAATTGATAAAAGGGAAACTGCTTTTACTCTTTTTTTAACAAAAATTCGAAAATAAATAAATTATTTAATCCGTTATAATAAAATATATCATATTTAATAATTTAAAATAAATAATTATAAGTTAAATATTTAAAATAATCTCAATAAATAATTATCAATAAAAATATAATCGATCGAGTTCGAATTGATATAATATTAAACTTGAACTCGAATTCGAATTCAATTCGAAATTTAAAACTTAATACTTGATTCGAACTCAATTAAATTTTATTTTTTTAATTCAAATTTAATTCGAGATAAAAATTAAGTTATTCGAGTTCATTCGATTAATATATAAAAATAAATTTAATTTTTTATATTAAATAAAAAATTTAATTATTTATGTTTAAATTCGAACTGAAATTTTAAGATATTTTATTAATTAAAATAATAAAAATACATTTAAATATAAAAATTTAATCAAACTCAATAACTATTCGAATCGAATATAAAAATATTTTAATTTAACTCGATCGATAAATCAAATTATTTTAATTCAAACTCGATTAAATTATTTGAATTTTATTTTAATCTAATTTAAATAATTTATAAATATCAATATATTATTTATACTCTTAATTGTCGATAAAATTCGAACTCAAAATCATTTAATCGAAAAAATGATACGGACGATTGAATCGCTGCTTATTGATAACTGCTTTTACTGTGTTCACAATTATTCAATATTCTCATTGCATTGCATCAATCTGTAATTCTCCTTTTGCTTGACTCCTTTGCCATATGATGGTTCCGCGTTGCTTCTCTTTCTTTTTCACCTTGGAGTCTTTTTAGTTGCGTTCATTATTCACTTTTTTTTCCTACTGTGTTACAGACTCAACATCACAAAACCTTCTTGTTCTCTGTTATGGCTTCCTCTTCCTCTGCTTCTGCTTCCTTAACTCAAGCAAAGCATCATGTTTTCCTGAGTTTTAGAGGTGAAGACACACGCAATACCTTCCTCAGTCACCTATATGAAGCTTTGAAAGGAAAAGGGGTTGGAGCTTATGCTGATTTCAAAGAACTTCCAAGGGGAGAGGAAATTTCTTCCGCACTGTTGGAAGCAATCGAAAAATCAATGATTTCCGTAATAGTTTTTTCTCAGACGTATGCTACTTCATCATGGTGCTTAGATGAACTCTCCAAGATAATGGAATGCAGGGATTCACGAGGACAACTTGTGGTACCCATTTTCTACCATGTTAACCCATCCGATATACGAAAACTAAAAGGGAGTTTTGAAGAAGCTTTTGTTGACCATGAAAGAAACAGGATAGACAAGGTTAAGGGGTGGAGACTCGCTTTGACTAAAGCTGCCGGTTTAAGTGGGTGGCACATTGCTGGAGATAAGTAAGTGTTTGTTTTTCTTACTCTAAGCTTCTTGCACTAAGTTGGTTAATTTTCTTTTGAATTTTTTTGTTTTAAAAAATTTCCCTTAAGAAGCGTAAGTTTTGTTCATATAATCTTCATTACCTTAGGCTTAACTCATTTCTTTATTTTTGGTTATTCGATAGGCCTGAGCCCACAGTCATTGAGGATATTGTTAAAGATATTGTAAACAAGTTGGATCGGTTGTCTAAAGGTGATTGCGAAGGACTCATTGGAATATTTCCTCGTATGGAGCAAATCAAATCACTGTTGTGCATTGGAGGGGAGGATGTTCGTATTATTGGGATATGGGGAATGCCTGGTATAGGCAAAACAACTCTTGCTCAAGCTATATATGATGAAGTCCGTGGTCAATTTGAAAGTTATTATTTCTTGGCAGATGTTAGAGAGAAGTTAGAAACACCTGTTGCAAATGCAATCACTCTGCGGGATCAACTTCTTTCCCAATTATTAAACCAGCACGGCCTCCATATCGGTACTCCTAGAATGCCCTTTCTCATTAAGGATAGACTCCGTCGTAAGAAAGTTCTTCTTGTCCTTGATGATGTCAATGATTGGGACCAATTAGAAAAATTAGAAATTAGCCATGACCACTTTGGTTCTGGTAGTAGAATCATTATAACATCCAGAAACAAACAAGTCCTTATAAATGGATCAGTTGATGAAACGTACAAGGCTAAGGGATTAGGTTACAATGACTCCATTAAGCTTTTTTCGCTGCATGCCTTCAAGCAAAACGGCCTTGTTGATGATTATAAGGATGTATCAAATAAGTTTTTGGAATATGCTAAAGGCGTTCCGCTAGCTCTTAAAGTCTTGGGTTCTACTGTTTGTGAGAAGAACAAAGCATATTGGGAAAGTGCATTGAATAAAAAAGAGAACAAGCTTGGCATGCATGATTTGCTACAAGAGATGGGTAGGATAATTATCAGTTCAGAATCTCGATGGGCAGAAGAATGTAGTAGATTATGGAATTCAGATGATGTTTGTAAAGTGTTAAAGAAGGGCAAGGTAAGAGCTAACTGAACTAACTTTTCTTCTTTTTTTCTTGCTCATCTTGACTTGATAAATGTTTGATGCATTACGGTAAATTATTGTTTGCTGTTGATTATAGGGGACGAAATCAGTGGAGGGAATATTATTAGACCTGTCTCAAATTAATAATGAAGTACAGTTACATCCACGTGCTTTCGCAAGGATGCCTAATCTTAGAATTATCAAATTCTATGATCCTACTTTTTCTGGGAAGGGAGGTATGTTGGTTCCTTCGCACAAAGGTCTTAAATCTCTTCCTGATGAGTTAAGGTATTTTCATTGGGAGAATTGCATGCTGAAATCTATGCCGTCAAATTTTAGTCCGAAGAATCTTGTTGAATTAAGATTAAGTGGTCGCAATTTTGAACTACTTTGGAATGGAGACCAGGTATTCTTTAACATTTTATTTTCATAAAAAAAAAATATTTATTGTTTTTAAATTTTATTTTTTGTAGTACCCTATAAGTTTAGAGGCTTTAAAGTTTAAACTAATCTCATATTGTTTCTTGGCTTTCATTGCACAGAATCTTGAGAATTTAAGAGTGCTTGATCTTTCGGATTGCAAGAATTTAATCAGGATCCCAAGTTTGTCAGCATCCAAAAATATTGAACAACTGAAAATTAGTGGGTGCGAAAGCTTGGTTGAACTCCCATCCATGGTTCATTTGACATCTCTTTGCTTTAGCCTACTCGGTTATGGTTTAAAAAATTTGAAGAAATTTCCTGAGCTGCCACAGCATATCGAAGAGTTGACTTTAACATGCACTGCAATAGAAGAAAT
>NW_019167938.1:10370274-10824429 GCF_002303985.1 Durio zibethinus | reverse complement strand
AAACAAAAACAACTTTTATCATTACGTTAGATAATGGTGAGGGTAAAAAGGTAATACAAACTTTTTTTTTTACAATTTTCTCACTCGATATTTCTTTTTCCATAAATATTATTGGTAATTTGTATCAATCATATATATATTACAATATATAAGAATATATGATAAAATTTACCACTTGAATGCTTAAATGGACATTTTTTTGACATATGAATAATACCTATTATACATTATTTTAATTCAAATATCCAAATTTAAAAAAAAATCTTATCCAAATTATCTATAATTAATTTTTTATATTTTTTCTTAAAAATAAAAATCTCAATAAATTATAATAAAATATTATAAAACTTAAAAAAATTAATCCTATTTGATTAAAATTTCACCTAAAAATATCTATTTTCAAATTTAAAATTTTCAAATCAATATTTTTATATTGGTAACTTTCCTTATAATTTTTTATTTTTTTAAATTTAAAAACACATATATCATTATATATATTTATTCAAAAGATATTTATAATCAATTTATTATACTTTGTTATCTTAATTATAATATACGCATTATATATTTTTTAAATATATAAAAAATTAAATAATATTAATTTATATTTTTAAATATATTTAAATAACTAAAGATAATCCACACACAGATAGCAAACTAGTTATTCAATATTCTCATTGCATTGCATCAATTTGTAAGTCTCCCTTCTTACCAAAAAAAAAAAAATTTCTAAGTCTCCCTTTGGTTGACTCCTCTGCTATGTATGATTGTTCCGCGTTCCTTCCCTGTCTTTTTCACTTCGTAGAATTTTTAACATAGTACAGTTGCACCCTACCAAACGAAATCCATAGATATTTTACAATTTGCTGCTTTATTCTTTTAGTATACGATTCCGCGTTGCTTGTCTTTTCTTTCGTCACTTTGTACCCCACCAAATGGAATCCAAAGACATTTTACAATTTGCTTTACTCTTTTAGTGTACCATTCCGCGTTGCGTGCGGTGGACCAAGAATATTTACTTACCGTCATACATAAAAATATTTATTGAAAAGGGAAATAGAAAGTTACTCAATATATAACTTTTATTTTTACTAATGTGTTCACAGTTATTCAATATGCGCATTGCATTGCATCAAGTTGTAAGTCTCCCTTTGCTTGACTCCTTTGCCAAACGATGGTTCCACGTTGCTTCTCTTTCTTTTTCACTTTGGAGTCTTTTTATATGTGTTCATTATTCACTTCTTTTTCCTACCGTGTTACAAACTTACATCACAAAACCTTCTTGTTCTCTGTTATGGCTTCCTCTTCCTCTGCTTCTGCTTCCTCTACTCAAGCAAAGCATCATGTTTTCCTGAGTTTTAGAGGTGAAGACACACGCAATGCCTTCCTCCGTCACCTATATGAAGCTTTTAAAAGAAAAGGAATTGGAGCTTATGTTGATTTCAACGAACTTACAAGGGGAGAGGAAATTTCTCCCGCACTGTTGGAAGCAATCGAAGAATCAATGATTTCAGTAATAGTTTTTTCGCAAAACTATGCTACTTCATCATGGTGCTTGGATGAACTCTCCAAGATAATGGAATGCAGGGATTCACGGGAACAACTTGTGGTACCCATTTTCTACCATGTTAACCCATCCGATATACGAAAACTAAAAGGGAGTTTTGAAGAAGCTTTTGTTGACCATGAAAGAAACAGGACAGACAAGGTTAAGGGGTGGAGAGATGCTTTGACCAAAGCTGCCAAATTAAGTGGGTGGACCTTTCAGGACATGAGTAAGTAGTTGTTTTTCTTACTCTAAGCTTCTTGCACCATTGGTTAACTAGTTTGATAACTCGTGCAGTGGACGAATTAATTTTATTTATTTAAATATATATGTAAATATATAAATTCATATTATTTAATTTATATATTTAAAATATATTTAAAATATAATATAAAATAAGATACCGATATAATTTAAATCATTTTTTTTAATATTGTTATATATATTTTGAATTTAAAAATAATTATATAATAAGTGATATTTTATTTTTAAATTAAAAAACAAATAATAAAGAATTGTAAGAAATTTATGAAGATAAAAATTATATTGAGATTTTAACATTACCTAAAATCTTAACTTTATATGAATATTGAATTAGATGAAAAATGTATTCTCGTGCCAATAAATATATAATATGAATATGAATATGATAGGAATAAAAACAAAAAAAAAAAAGGAGAAGAAATGGATCGCAAGATAACGTAAAATTTTAACATCATATGACTATTAGATTATATAGACAATCTATATATTACTATGTCAATTTCTTTTCTCTTAATGCATTGAATAAAAATTTAATTGAATCATAAAAAAGTTTGACATACCTTTACTATTATAATTGTGATCAAAATATTAAAAAGCATGAAAAATAGAAAAATACTATTTTTTAAAGAAGAAATAAAAGTAGTATTTACATATTTTCACTTGTGATCTTTATTTCATTTTTGCAAAAAAAAATGAAAAGAAAAGGTTAATAAACGTGTGTCAAAAGCAAAAAAAGGAATTGTATTATTTTTGTATAAAAACAAAATCATGAACAGTTGCAAATTGAATAGAAAAAACTATGCACCTCAAATCATTTATAGATTCTGGATGATAATTAAGATATTTAGATAACTTTTAAATTGATAAATATTTTTTGAATTTAAATATAACATATAAGTGATATTTATGTTTTTGAATTAAAAAAAACAAAACTAAATGAAAGTAAATATTTTTTTGAGAAATTAAATTTAAAAAAAAACTCTAAATAGATAAAATTTGAATAAAATAAAATGAATTTGTTAAATTTTAAATTTTTATTTCACTTTAATCTATTCATTTGAATTCAATATTGAATCTGGGCAGTTTTATCCATTTCTTAACTCAAAATCTAAATTGATGGAAATGTTATTTAACAATTTTTTTTGTTAATCTATTGGAATTTTTTATATTTGAATTTGAATAAAATATAATAAATATTATCTTACTTCAGATATATTTTTCTTTTTAAAAAATATGTTCTTGATTTTACACACCTATATTTTACATTTAAAAAGATACATCACTAATTCAAGATTTTTATATTTAAAAATATATATATTTAGATTATTAAAAAATTCATTTTAAATGATAAAATATCACTATATTTGAGAATTTTAAATTTAAAAAGATATTGTTTAGATCATTTGGAAGTTCATTTAAAATTTAAAGAGATAATATATCTAAATTAGATTTTGTTGGTAACAATTTAAAAGTCATTCAAATAGACATCCCTGTAAATAAATTTTTTAAATAATTTTTTACGTGTCATAAATATAAGTTATTTATATAAACATTTACATGACATATTTTATCAAATTTTTATATATTCTGTAGTATAATATTATATATGATTTCGTTTGATATTTTTGTTTTAAAAAATTTCCCTTTAGAAGCGTAAGTTTTGGTCACATAATCTTCATTACCTTAGGCCTAACTTACTCCTTTTTTTGCTTATTCGATAGGCCTGAGCCCGTAGTCATTAAGCATATTGTTCAAGATATTGGAAACAAGTTGAAACGGTTGTTTAAAGGTGATTGAGAGGCCTCAATGGAATAGTTCCACCTATGGAGCAAATCAAATCGCTATTGTGCATTGAAGAGAAGAAGGATGTTTGTATTATTGGGATATGGGGAATGGCTGGTATAGGCAAAACAACTCTTGCTCAAGCTATATCTGATGAAGTCTCTGGTGAATTTGAAAGTTGTTACTTCTTGGCAGATGTTAGAGCGACGATAGGAAAACAACGTGCAAATGCAATCACTCTGCGAGATAGATTTCTTTCCAAATTATTAAACGAGGACAGCCTCGATATCGGTGCTCCTAGAATGCCCATATTCATTAAGGATAGACTTTGTCGAAAGAGAGTTCTTCTTGTCCTTGATGATGTCAGTGAGTGGGACCAATTAGAAAATTTAGGAATTAGCCATGACCACTTTGGTTCTGGTAGTAGAATCATTGTAACATCCAGAAACAAACAAGTCCTTACAAATGGATCAGTTGATGGAATATACAAGGTTAAGAAATTAAGTCACAATGACTCTATTCGGTTCTTTTCAATGTATGCCTTCAAGCAAGACCACCTTGTTGATGATTTGAAGGATCTATCAAATAAGTTTTTAGAATATGCTAAAGGCGTTCCACTAGCTCTTAAAGTCTTGGGTTCTGCACTTTATCAGAAGAACAAAGCATATTGGACAAGTGCATTGAATGGATTAAAGCAACATTCCAATCCGGAAATTAACGATGTGCTGAAGATTAGCTATGATGGGCTGGCAGATGTAGAGGAGAAGATATTTCTTGATATCGCAATATTCTTTAAAGGGTGTGGTAGAGATAGTGTAACAAAAATCCTAGACGGTTGCTATGATGACGCTGCTCATTCTAAAATTACCGACCTTGTTGATAAATGCCTCTTAAATGTTACAATAGAGAACAAGCTTGGCATGCATGATTTGCTACAAGAAATGGGTAGGGAAATTATCCGTTCAGAATCTAAATGGCCAGAAGAACGTAGCAGATTATGGACTCCAAATGATGTTTGTAACGTGTTAAAGAATGGCAAGGTAAGAGCTAACTGAGCTAACTTTTCTTTTTTTTTTTGCTCATCTTGACTTGATAAATGTTTGATGCATTACGGTAAATTATTGTTTACCGTTGATTATAGGGGACGAAATCAGTGGAGGGAATATTATTAGACCTGTCTCAAATTAATGAAGTACAGTTACATCCACGTGCTTTCGCAAGGATGCCTAATCTTAGAATTATCAAATTCTATCATCATACTTTTTCTGGGAAGGGAGGTATGTTGGTTCCTTCGCACCAAGGTCTTAAATCTCTTCCTGATGAGTTTAGGTATTTTCATTGGGAGAATTGCATGCTGAAATCTATGCCGTCAAATTTTAGTCCGAAGAATCTTGTTGAATTAAGATTAAGTGGTCGCAATTTTGAACAACTTTGGAATGGAGATCAGGTATTCTTTAACATTTTATTTTCATAAAAAATAATATTTATTGTTTTTAATTTTTATTTTTGTAGTACCTTATAAGTTTAGAGGCTTTAAAATTTAAACTAATCTCATATTGTTTCTTCGCTTTCATTGCACAGAATCTTGAGAATTTAAGAGTGCTTGATCTTTCGTTTTGCAAGAATTTAACCAGGATCCCAAGTTTGTCAGCATCCAAAAATATTGAACAACTGGAAATTAGTTGGTGCGAAAGCTTGGTTGAACTCCCATCCATGGTTCATTTGAAATCTCTTTGCTTTAGCCTAAGCGGTTGTGGTTTAAAAAATTTGAAGAAATTTCCTGAGCTCCCACAGCATACTAAAAGGTTGATTTTAACAGACACTGCAATAGAAGAAATTCCGGAGTCAATCGGGTTTCTCCATCAACTTGCTTTTTTGGATATGAGTGGTGGCCGAATTCATAATCTTCCAAGCACTATTATTCAGTTGCATGCCCTTAAAGACATCCGACTCTGTGATTGCCCAAACATCACAAATTTTCCGATTGTTCCGGCGAAGATAGAGGTCTTATATTTGGATAACACTCCAGTAGAAGAATTTTGGACTGGAGACCAGGTATTCTTTAACATTTTATTTTCATAAAAAATAATATTTATTGTTTTTAATTTTTATTTTTGTAGTACCCTATAAGTTTAAAGGCTTTAAAGTTTAAACTAATCTCATATTGTTTCTTCGCTTTCATTGCACAGAATCTTGAGAATTTAAGAGTGCTAGATCTTCGGTTTTGCAAGAATTTAACGAGGATCCCAAGTTTGTCAGCGTCCAAAAATATTGAACAACTGGAAATTAGTGGATGCGAGAGCTTGGTTGAACTCCCATCCATGGTTCATTTGAAATCTCTTCTCTCTCGCCTAAGAGGTGAAGGGTTAACAAATTTGAAGAAATTTCCTGAGCTCCCACAGCATATTGAAGAGTTGATTTTAACAGGCACTGCAATAGAAGAAATTCCGGAGTCAATCGGGTTTCTCCATCAATTTGCATTTTTGGATATGATTGGTGGCCGAATTCGTAATATTCCAAGCACTATTATTCAGTTGCATGCCCTTAAAGACATCCGGCTCCGTGATTGCCCAAACATAAAAAATTTTCCGATTGTTCCGGAGAACATAGAGATGTTAGATTTGGATAACACTCGAATAAAAAAAGTGCCTTCATCAATCTCAAGGCTTAAAAGCCTTACTGCATTCAGGATGCGTGGCTGTACAAGGCTTAAAAGGCTTCCAACCAGCATTTGTAAGTTAAAATCTCTTATCTATTTTGATCTCTATGGCTGTTCAAACTTAGAGCGTTTCCCAGAAATATTAGAGACTATGGAATGTCTAGGCTATCGTGGTTCAGAGGAAACAGCCATAACAGTGTTATCCGCGGATATATATCGGCGTGTCTCTTTGGAATTTTTGAATCTATCTGGATCAGATATAGTGGAAATTCCTAAGAGTATCAAACAACTTCCTAATTTATGTTCTCTATGTTTAAACAATTTCAAGAACCTCAAACCATTGCCAGAACTTCCATGTTTACAAATTTTAGAGGCAGAAAACTGCAAATCTTTAAAGAGAGTTCACCAATGGAAACATCTGCAATATGTGGAAGCTCGGACATATAAATTACTTCGTCGTTCATTAATTCCTCAATCGGACGACGATTTTTTTGAATTCCATAATTGCTTCAATCTGGAAAGGGATGCAGTCAACAACATTGTGGCTAATGCTCAGCTTAAAGCTCAATGTACGGAAAAGGTGGATGCGATTGGATCTTTTGTAGCTGCTGATCGTGCTTATAGTAACTGTTTCTTTTCTTGTTTCCCTGGAAGTAAAATTCCAAAGACATTCAAGAATCGGAGTAAAAATTCTTCAATAACTGTCAAGTTGGGTCCAGCTTGTTCTAGTAAAAGAATTTTGGGCTTTCTTCTATGCATTGTGTTAATTTTAAGCGCCCTCATAAATTCAAACATTTCGATGTTGATTGCAAATGTCTATTAACAACAGAGCGCCGTGACTGTGATCCTCTCAAATTTACTCATGATTGCAATTGGAATTTCCCTTTCTGGCGAAGCTTTGATTCGAATCATGTGATCCTTTTTGGTAATGGTTTTGGAAGTGAAATCAATGAAGCATCATCCATCAGCGAGCATTTTGATGAGGCCTCCATTGAATTCTCCGTTAAAGCTGAGGATTTTAATTCCAATATTGAGCATATCAAAGTGCGAAAATGTGGTGTCAAAGTATTATATGAGGATGCTGTCAGACCCAATGACAAAAAGGTTGCGTTCAGCACTAATTACAGAGCTAATGATGAGGAAGGCCTTGATGATCCTACGACTACAACGAGACCTAGGCACAAAAGACGTTTTAGCTCTGATATTATTTAAAGTCCAGGCAATTCAGTTCCAAAGCTTTGGTAAGTCATCCTTTGATTCAATTTGTCATCACTTTTAAATCTTGGTAATTTAGAAAAAACAAAAGAATACGAAATGCTTTCAACTTTGAATCATTCAAATTTTCCTTCATGCTTTTCTTTCACATTTTGTTTCCGACCACTCTCTCATCATTCTATTTTCTCCTTTCATTTTTCTCAACTCACTATTGTATTTTTCTCCTCTGATTCAGAGATAATTTTGTTTTTCTTTTCTGAAATTTCCCGCTTTTAAAATTTTTTTTTTTTAAATTTCGTTTTGGCTCTCAAAGTAATGTAAAGTATGCAAATATTGTGGTGTTTTAGTTGGTGTTTTGTTTTATTATTACCTAATTTTCTTTTTAGATAGTAGTTGACTTCTAATTTGCATGCACCTTCCCAAAATATTTATCTGATCCACTTGCGTGCGAAATTGCTTTTGCTTATAACCTGTGCATTATCTTGATCTAGGTTTCAGTTGATGCTTTTCCTAGGATCCCTAAGAGCAGTTGGAATGTGAAAGCAAGGTCCCCTCTCCCATAAAAGGTTCTATTTTTGCCTATGTTCATTTTGCATTTTAGAATTACGACAGTATTTTGCACATTTTCTGAAACTTTCATGAAAATTCAACCTTAACTTGATGTGGCATTTTTGAAACTGCAGATCATGGATGTTTCAAGTGTCTCTTTGTCACCAATAGAAAGGGTTTTCAGAGAAATATTGGGTTTTCAAGTCTAGGTTGTGACAAATGTAATTTTTTTCCCCCCAAATTAATTATGTGCTACCTTTTCAAGCTAAATTACAGAGTTTGACTTCAATATGATGTTATGAAGCTAGAGATTTGCATCCCTTTGCTACTTACTACATGCTATGGCTGCTGCCTCTACAGTTGTAGATCATCAAGGTAAATGAGCTTCTATAACTAGTCGAAAGTGCAAGTTTTCCTTTTTCTTTTTTTCTTTTTTTTCAGAAAAATTATATGAAGCATAACATGAAATCTTTAACTATCATGTGGTCTTGAATCGTAATCAATTTCAGTGCTTGCTTAAAGCTACATCAGTGATGTAGTAAGTTTATATCATCTGATAGTCAGAACTTTGTCGTTATCATCTCACAGTAGAAAAAATAGATCACACTTGCACCATTATTGAGAATTGGGGAAATAAAAACAAAAAGAGAGAAAAAAAAAGGAAACTAGAGTTTTTTTTTTTTTTTCAATAAAAGGTTATTTTAACATCTTTAAGGAAAGTCTGAAACTTATTTACCTAAATGGGATACTCATGCTATGTCATTTTTTTTTTGTTTTCCTTTTACATACAAAATACAAGGGATTACACTTTCTCTGCTTCGATGCTTTAACTCTCCTTCAATCAAATAACAGTGGCAAGTATGAAAGGGAAAAATTTAGGTGGGTTCTTCATTTATGTGCTTCATCTCTCTTTTTCTTTTGGGGATTTGTTGTTGCCTTGAAATTAAATTCCCAAACTCTTCATCTATATGCTTAATTCCATCATAGTTTTGAATTATAGTTTTTGGGGTTTATAGTTTTGAATTGTAGATTTTTGGGTTTATGTAGTAGAAACAGCAATCACTTGTGTGGACTCGGGTTTTATATTTAGGTTGAACTAATTTTGTTAAGCTTGTTAAATGGGGTAGGTGAACTTGAGTGTTGCTATAATTCGTATGTCACATCAGTTTGGGTGGAATTCATCAGTAGCTGGATTACTGCAACCACCATTCTTTTGGGGATATGCATTGAGTCAATTGCCAGGGGTTTGCTAGCGAAGCTTTTTGGTGGAAGGTTAGTTTTTGAAGACTTTGGCTATTTAGGGCAAATGTGCTATCTTTCATATTTTCCCTGCTTGCAATACATAATATAAATTGTCATTTCAAATTCCAAAAGGTAAAAGAGAAAGTTGATAATCTTATACTTTTACCCACAATTTAAGGAATATTTTTGCTATTCACAGGCATTAATGAGCTGCTACCATCACTAGTTAGGATGCTACCTGAATTCTATGGTTTGGGCTACTTTTAAGGCTACACATTACTTGATTGTGTAAGCACATTACTTTGATGCCTTGTTGAAGATGGCCAACTGTATGGCCTAGGTTTAGTTGGATATGGCAAATGCGGACTGAAACTAATTCTAATGTAGTTGGTTTAATTGGACATGGAAAATGCACTGAACTTCAATTGTGCTAACAATACTAGCCGTTGGGTTGGTTGTGATGTTTGTTGCTATTGGTGCTATGCTGCTTGTGGTATGCAGAGGAACCTTAATCAAGCCAAGTCATAGCTTAAAGGGGCCATCTGGTACTACTGAAATGTAATTTCACTTCATGGGATGTGGTCATGCTTCAGCAACGCTTGGGTTTATTAAGGATGTGTTTTTATGCTGTGCAAAGGACTGGGGTCCAGAAACACTAACAAAGGAGCTTGATTGTGTAAAGAAGATTTTCAGGGGCAGTGATGATTCAAAGGGCAAGGAGCTGCATATCAAAGCTGATGAGCTATTCACCCGGCTCAAAAATAAAATGATTCTGCTACAGATTTATACAGCATCGTTATTCGGTTCTTCAATTGTAAGTATCTTTTATTCTGTCTATTTTTCCATGCAATCTTATTGTCATTATGCAGCATATCAAACAAATTTCATGGAAAACAGATATATTGCATCGTGATAAATGTTTTGCTAGTTTCTTCTTGGTGGCCTTGTTGTTGCATGCATTTATATTTTTCTTTTGATTACTAGGGATAATTTCTGTTCTAATATAACAGCAGTTTTTGTAACTTGCATAGCAAATGACTTATGAGTGAAGAGGAAGGGTTCCATTTATATTATTAAGTACTAGTCTTAAAACTTTTACTTACAAATATTTATGCTATTTATAGTGTTATAATGTACAGCAGAAAATATGTGCAGTGAGTTTAAGAACATAGGAATATTATAAGGCATGTATATCAAAAACATTAAAATGCCACCTTCCCTTTTTATCCTATGAAAGGAATAAATATCCCTAGCATTTCGTTATCTCATGATGAAATCTCTTGTTGAATTGGAAGCCCTGTTCCTACTCTGCTTCACTATGCTTCAGAGGCCAGTAGAAAATAGTGTTTAGTAAACAAAGTAATGGTAGTGTTTAGGTGTTTCAATTTTTTAAAATATTTTTAAAAAATATAAATGATTATTTAAAAAATCTGACATGGCATGACATGGCATGAAGTACCCCATTTATGTAAATAAATTTAAAACTATCCCTATAAAGAAATAAAGAATTAAGTTTTTGCAGTAATAGGAGGGATGACCAAGCCTTTAAAGAGCTTCAATTTTTCTTTGAGATTCTTTGCTTTGTGCCTGTGCTTGAACTGAGACTTCGAGGCACTACGAGTTCTCGACAAACCTGTCCTTTCTTCATCTTAGTCATTGTGGTTCATCATGAATTTGAACTATTTTTAAGTTCTTCTGTGTCTTCTCCGAAACTATTATAGTATTTTTCTGTAATGAATGATCATTTTCTACCTTGTTATCGGCTCTCTCAGTAGTATTCTCCAGTTTTTTTTTTTTTAATCTGTTGCCCATTGAGATATCTTAAAATTATTTTATTTAACATCTAAATTTTTTACTTTTTATATTTTCAAATTATTTTTCATGATTTTTTATTTTTTGAAATTAAAAATTATGGAACTTCACTTTTATAAAAATTTTAAAATTTTAATATTAAATGTAATAAAATCAAAATATTTTTTAAAAAATTTTATGAAAATAAAAAGTTCTCAAACAATATGAGATTGAACAAATATTAGTATTTTATTTTTAATAAAGTTTTAAATAATATAAAGATGAATAAATAATACAAAAATACGCTTTTCCGCTATGTTAGTTAGTGGTGAAGGTAAAAAACTAACATAAACTTCCCTTTTTTATAATTTTCTCACTTGATATTTCTTTTTTCCATAAATATTATCGGTATACAATTATTCAATATTCTCATTGAATTGCATCATTTTGTAATTGTCCCTTGGCTTGACTCCTTTGCTATATGATGGTTCCGCGTTGCTCCTCTTTCATTTTGACTTTGGAGTCCTTTTGGTTGTCTTCATTATGCACTTCTTTGTCTTTTTCTTACTGTATTGCGGACTTACATAACAAAACCTTCTTGTTCTCTGTTATGGCTTCCTCTTCCTCTGCTTTTGCTTCCTTCCGCCAAGCAAAGCATCATGTTTTCCTGAGTTTCAGAGGTGAAGACACACGCAATACCTTCCTCAGTCACCTATATGACGCTTTTAAAAGAAAAGGGATTGGAACTTATGCTGATTTCAAAGAACTTCCAAGGGGAGAGGAAATTTCTCCCGCCCTGTTGAAAGCAATCGAAGAATCAATGACTTCAGTAATAGTTTTTTCTCAAAACTATGCTACTTCATCATGGTGCTTGGATGAACTCTCCAAGATAATGGAGAATTATCTTATCAAATTAATGTTTAGAATAAAACAATCATAGTCGGAAAATCTTTGTGATCCATTTTGATGACATAGCACAGCTCAAAATTATATTTTAATTACCGTTGTTGTATTCTATAAAATTACAAATTTAAAATTTATAAGTCTGTAGTTTCTAAAAAAGAAAAGAAGTAGATATCAAAATATAAAATATTATAAAAAGAAAAAAAAAAAGAAAAAAATGCATTTTAACATTACCAAAAATCTTAATTTTATATGAAAAATGTATTCTCGTGCCAATAAATATATAATATGAATATGAATATGATAAGAATAAAAACAAAAAAAAAAGGAGAAGAAATGGATTGCAAGATAACATAAAATTTTAACATCATATGACTATTAGATTATATAGACAATCTATATATTACTATGTCAATTTCTTTTCTCTTAATGCATTGAATAAAAATTTAATTGAATCATAAAAAAGTTTGACATACCTTTACTATTATAATTGTGATCAAAATATTAAAAAGCATGAAAAATAGAAAAATACTATTTTTTTTAAAAAGAAATAAAAGTAGTATTTACATATTTTCACTTGTGATCTTTAAACAATTTTTGCAAAAAAATGAAAAGAAAAGGTTAATAAACGTGTGTCAAAAGCAAAAAAGAATTGTATTGTTTTTGTATGAAAACAAAATCTTGAAAAGTTGCAAATTGAATAAAAAAAACTATGCACCTCAAATCATTTATAGATACTGGATGATAATTAAGATATTTAGATAACTTTTAAATTGATAAATATTTTTTAAATTTAAATATAACATAATAAGTGATATTTATATTTTTACATTAAAAAAAACAAAACTAAAGGATCATAAAGAAATTTATGAAAGTAAATATATATTTTTTGAGAAATTAAATTAAAAAAAAACTCTAAATCGATAAAGTTTGAATAAAATAAAATGAATTTGTTAAATTTTATATTTTTATTGAAATTTAATCTATTCATTTGAATTCAATATTGAATCTGGGTAGTTTTATCCATTTCATGACTCAAAATCTAAATTGATTGAAATGTTATTTAACAATTTTTTTTGTTAATCTATTGGAAATATTTATATTTGAATTTGAATAAAATATAATAAATATGATCTTATTTCAGATATATTTTTCTTTTTTAAAAAATATGTTCTTGATTTTACACACCTATATTTTAGATTTAAAAAGATATATCACTAATTCAAGATTTTTATATTTCAAAAGATATATATTTAGATGATTAGAAAATTCATTTTAAATGATAAAATATCACTATATTTAAAAATTTTAAATTTAAAAAGATATTGTTTAGATTATTTGAAAGTTCATTTAAAATTTACAAAGATAATATATCTAAATTAGATTTTATTAGTAACAATTTAAAAGTCATTCAAATAGACATCCATGTAAGCAAATGTTTTAAGCAATTTCTTACGTGTCATGAATATAAGTTATTCATATAAACATTTAAGTGACATATCTTATCAAGTTTTTACATATTTTGTAATATAATATTATATATGATTTCGTTTGATTTTTTTATTTTAAAAAATTTCCCTTAAAAAGCGTAAGTTTTGTTCATATAATCTTCATTACCTTAGGCTTAACTTATTCCTTTTTTTGCTTATTCGATAGGCCTGAGCCTATAGTCATTGAGCATATTGTTCAAGATATTGGAAACAAGTTGAAACGGTTGTTTAAAGGTGATCGCAGAGGCCTTATTGGAATAGTTCCTCGTATGGAGCAAATCAAATCGCTATTGTGCATTGAAGAGAAGAAGGATGTTCGTATTATTGGGATATGGGGAATGCCTGGTATCGGCAAAACAACTCTTGCTCGAGCTATATATAATGAAGTCTGTGGTCAATTTGAAAGTAGTTATTTCTTGGCAGATGTTAGAGAGGAGTTAGAAAAACATGGTGCAAATGTAATCACTCTGCTGAATAGACTTCTTTCCCAATTATTAAACGAGGAAAGCCTCGATATCAATAATATGGGATCCACATTCACTAAGGATAGACTCCGTCGTAAGAGAGTTCTTGTTGTCCTTGATGATGTCAATTATTGGGACCAACTAGAAAAATTAGAAATTAGCCACGACCACTTTGGTTTTGGTAGTAGAATCATTGTAACATCTAGAGACAAACAAGTCCTTACAAATGGATCAGTTGATAGAATATATAAGGTTAAGGAATTAAGTCACAATGACTCTATTCGGCTCTTTTCTATGTATGCCTTCAAGCAAGACCACCTTGTTGATGATTTGAAGGATCTATCAAATAAGTTTTTGGAATATGCTAAAGGCTTTCCACTAGCTCTTAAAGTCTTGGGTTCTACAGTTTGTAATAAGGACATGGCATATTGGGCAAGTGCATTGAATAAATTAAAGCAAGATTCCGATCCAAAAATTCACGATGTGCTGAAGAGTAGCTTTGAAGGGCTGGAAGATGTAGAGAAGAAGATATTTCTTGATATCGCAATATTCTTTAAAGGGTGTGATAGAGATAGTGTAACAAAAATACTAGACCGTTGCTATAATGAGGCTGCTCGTTGGGGAATTACGAACCTTGTTGATAAATGCCTCTTAGATGATACAAAAGAGAACTTGTCTCTTAGCATGCATGATTTGCTACAAGAAATGGGAAGGAAAATTATCCGTTCAGAATCTGAATGGCCAGAAGAACGTAGTAGATTATGGATTCCAAGTTATGTTTGTAAAGTGTTAAAGAATGGCAAGGTAAGAGCTAACTGAACTAACTTTTTTTTTTCTTGCTTATCTTGACTTGATAAATGTTTGATGCATTACGGTAAATTATTGTTTACTGTTGATTATAGGGGACGAAATCAGTGGAGGGAATATTATTAGACCTGGCTCAAATTAATAATGAAGTACAGTTACATCCACGTGCTTTCGCAAGGATGCCTAATCTTAGAATTATCAAATTCTATCAGCCTACTTTTTCTAGGAAGGGAGGATGTTGGTTCTTTCGCACCAAGGTCTCAAATCTCTTCCTAATGCGTTAAGGTATTTTCATTGGGAGAATTGCATGCTGAAATCTATACTGTCAAATTTTAGTCCTAAGAATCTTGTTGAATTAAGATTGCGTCATAGCAATGTTGAACAACTTTGGAATGGAGACCAGGTATTCTTTAACATTTTATTTTCTTAAAAAATAATATTTATTGTTTTTTATTTTTATTTTTGTAGTACCCTATCCGTTTAGAGGCTTTAAAGTTTAAACTAATCTCATATTCTTTCTTCGCTTTCATTGCACAGAATCTTGAGAATTTAAGAGTGCTTCGTATTTCGGATTGCAAGAATTTAACCAGGATCCGAAGTTTGTCTGCATTCAAAAATATTGAACAACTGGAAATTGATTGATGCGAAAGCTTGGTTGAACTCCCATCCATGGTGTCATAACGTCTAGATCCGGGGATCTATCGCTAGACATTGACTTTAGGGAGTCGCCACCAATCTTTTTTTTATCTAGGTGCGATTGGCCACCTAAAGAATCTGTCCTTTCAAGGAACACCTAAGTTTAAGGGTCCCTAAAAAAATAGGTTCAGGTCTATTAACCAGAACAAAGTTCGGGAGTTCGGTTACGTGTGAGGAAGGTTACAGCACCCTCACAACGCCCATCAGAAGATGGTACCAGCTGAAATTTGTATTATCCAAAAGCCTTAAAATTTTACCAAGTAATTAATTATTGAAAATTATTCTCAATTGACTCTAATACTTTTAGCAAAAAATTGAGAAAATTCCCTCACCTCAAGAGTATGCAAGAAAAACTACTGTTTCACTTGCAGAGGCTCCGTCGTCGGATTATTTAGAGAAAAATCAAAATCAAAATCAGAACAGAAGAAAAGAAGGATTTTTTTTTTTGTTCAGGAAAAATTGATACTTTCAACTTTTCCCCAAAAATATTTTCTTGAAATTTTAATTTCGAGGAAAATTGATACTTTCAACTTTTCCTCAAAAATTTATTTTTTTTGAAAATTTATTTCTAAGGAAAATTGATGCTTTCAACTTTTCCCTAAAAATATTTTTTTTTTTTGAAAATTTTGATTTTCAAGGAAAATTGATACTTTCAACTTTTCCTCAAAAATTTTTTTTTTTGGAAACCTTGATTTTCGAAGAAAATTGATACTTTCAACTTTTCCTCAAAAATATTTAAGGAAGCCAGATCCCAACAATGTAGGGACCTCAGCAACATTTTTGGCAAGAGAGCAAATGAGCCAACCGTATCCATATGAATCCTTGTCCTTGCCCACATGTCCACCACAGCACGCGTCACCGTCCTTTGCAATGGCTCCAATGCTCACGACTTTGGCTATAACAGCTTCCACGCTCCTCAGTCTTGATGCAAAGCACACATCCAGTTTCCTCACTTTTCACAAGAGCAGAGTTACCAGTGAAGTCAGATACAAGAACGGTAAAGCCAGTGAGCTCAAACTGAACCGAAAGGATATGAATAAGCTCCTGCTCAGCCTTGCACTTTGGGTAAAGAGTACAGCTATTATCGATAGTGTCAAACGCGATCTTGTAGAATTACAGTGCATCAACTACCCTTGGTGCTTCCACCATCAGCTACGGCTTTATCGTTGTGAACTCCACTGCCATTGCTTTTCCGATTCCTCCGTTCTGGCCTCCTTAGCTGGGGCTTCCAATTTCTCGGATGTAGAAGTGAAATCAGATTCATCAAAACTTGACTCATCTCCCCAATCCTTCTCACCGATTTTTGAACTATCAGGATTATAATCATTATCGTTAGAATCATCTGAAGGTAGTCCAAAGTTAGGATCTTGACTTTGTCCACCTGCAGCTACTGCTGCATCAGGAAAAACCTTTTCCCAACCTCATCATCAGGAGGAATGTCTTCTTTTAATAAAGGCGGCTAAAGCAATATTGATGGAATCCACAGTCACAAGCACCATCACATAGAATGATATCATTGTCGAAAGATAGGTCCTTGGACCCACATTTTGTACAATATATATCTTCACTATCAATTTATCCCTCAGAATCAAATAAAAGATTCTGGGAGCCTTCCTTTAGCACATAGTGAATCAATACGTTGAAATAGATCTCTAATTTTCAATTTGAGTCGAAGAATTTCAGATGTAGCACGTTGAAGTTCCTTCTCTAGCTTTAACTTTTCTAGGCTTAGACCCTTCCAGCTTCCGATAGAATATACCATCTTTGTAGTCCAACCTTTCGATGCTTCGCTTCTTGGAGGCAGCAGCACCATCTCTTTTCATTGCCATTATTACCTTCTCAGCTTCGCTGTCTACCAATTGTCATGTTGCTGTTTTCTGTTGGTTGGTTTCACTTTTTCTGTTTCGAAACTTTGATGATTCTGTGAATAATATATTCTTCCAAATAAATAAATGAATACTTACAGGTTGTACAGGTGATCTTTCACCTCTTCCTTCGAAGCAAAGCCTTCCTTCATGGACTGTCGTCGTGGCTCTTGAGTCTGAATCTGAGACAGCTGCGATTGGGCCTCGGCTTGCGCCTGTGCCAGCTTTTACTTGCTCAACTAACCTGCTCATGCGCTCAAGCAAAATTGGTAGCGGATCAGGGGAATTTTTTTGTCAGTTTCTGATCTCTGGATCTTTCTTCCTGTTGCTGCTCCTTAGCTTCCTGTAATTTTCTACACAAGAGTGATCAGCAATGCAAGAGAAGGAACCAAAAGATGAACCAAACACTGTTCACGGTTGCGTTCCAGCAATAAATCAGATGCAGAATTGTATTCAGTATCCTCGTCAACAAGATATTCAAAGGACGAAGTAAACTGCAAGTCTCCTTTGGACCCTAGGGCCAGTGATGAAGTCGTTCGAACAATGCAAGAATTAAGTGGAAGAGGCCAGGAGTCGAACCAGATACTGGCCAATAAGCAAGAGCTGATGCGCCAAGTTGGCAGACTACTTCAAAACCAAGGACAGAATTGGGTTAGGGAGAGGATAAATCAGCTGCCCAAGCTGCAAGCTTTGGGCTTACTTCTCCATGCCATTGTGACAATGCCTTCGAGTTTTTTTTTCTCCTATTCGGATTCCTCCTCCTATTCAGATTCCTCCTCTATCTTTTTCTCTGTTTTTTTTTCCCTCTCCTATTCGGATTCTTCCTCTATCTTTCCTCCCCCTTCTCTCTAAAAGCTGAAGAACACCGGTGCCGGAATCTGGAAATTTCGCCGGAAGTTGACCGGAAGATCACCGGTTTCTGGGATTCTTCGCCGGAAACTGGGCTGGTTGCCGGAAACTTCAATGTTGGCCGGAATGTTTGCCGGAAAATTCAAACTTAGCCGGAATTTTCGCCGGAATCTGGAAATTTCCCAGAAATTTCCAGAAAAATTTTTCGCCAAAAATTTCCAAAAAATTATTTCTGATCCCTACAGCTATCCTAACACTTCTCGACCTTCTTTAGCATTCGAAAACTCTTCTAAGCACTTCTTTTCTCTCAAATTCAGTAGCTTTGCTCACTGTTTTTGTGTGTGTGTTCTTCATCTGTTCCAAAGGTTGCCTTTTATAGGGGTTGATCAGGAGTTCCTGATCAATCCCAATTTCTCCTTGGACGGAGATTCAATCTTTGAATCCAATTGGACTCTTTTGATTGAATCCCCACTCCTAGTAGGATTCTTCAACATTTAATCTTAGCCATCCAGAAATCAAAATAATAAAAAATAGATAATTAGAAAAGATAGGATAAAAAGAGAAAAAAAATCAGATAATAAAAAAAAATAAAAAAAAAATTAACAGATAATTTAAAAAATAAAATAAGATAAACCCAAAAATATATTACAAAAAAAAAAAATAATAATAATAATATAATAATAATAAATATATAACTATATACATATAAATCTATTCTAAATAAAAATAAATAAATATAGATATACAAAAGGAAAAAAAATACAAGATAAAAATTTAATTGGGCTTTACCCATTTGGGCCAGGCCCAATTGATCTGGGCCTGGACCCAATTGGGTGTCTACACATGGTTCATTTGAAATCTCTTTGCTCTAGGCTAAGAGTTTGTGGATTGACAAATTTGAGGAAATTTCCTGAGCTGCCACAGCATATTGAAGGGTTGATTTTAAGAGGAACTGCAATAGAAGAAATTCCGGTGTCAATCAGGTTTCTCCATCAACTTGCTTTTTTGAGTATGAGTGGTGGCCGAATTCATAATCTTCCAAGCACTATTATTCAGTTCCATGCCCTCAAAGAACTCCGGCTCTTTGATTGCCCAAACATCAGAAATTTTCCGATTGTTCCGGAGAACATAGAAACCTTACATTTGGATAACACTTCAATAGAAGAAGTGCCTTCATCAATCTCAAGGCTTAAAAACCTTGCTTGGTTCAGCATGTATGGATGCACAAGGCTTAAAAGCCTTCCAACCAGCATTTGTAAGTTAAAATCTCTTGTATCACTTGATCTCCATGGCTGTTCAAACTTAGAGTGTTTCCCAGAAATATTAGAGACCATGGAATGTCTAGGCTGTCTTAAATTAAGGGGAACAGCCATAACAGTGTTATCCTCGACTATATTTCGGTTTGTCTCTTTGGAAATATTGGATCTATCTGGATCAGATATAGTGGAAATTCCTCAGAGTATCAAACAACTTTCTAATTTATATTCTCTAGTTTTAAAAGATTGTGGGAACCTCAGATCATTGCCAGAACTTCCACCATGTTTACAATATTTACTTGCAGAAAACTGCAGATCTTTAAAGAGAGTTCCCCAGTGGGAACATGCGCACTCTATGAAAGCTCGGATATTTGCATTGTATTGTCAATTTCAAGCCAATTGCTTTGTATTCAATAATTGCTTCAATCTAGACGGGGATGCAGTCAACAACATTGTGGCTAACGCACAGCTTAAAGCTCAATGTCGGTTTGCGATGGAATCTTCTGAAGTTGCTGATCTTGCTTATTGTAAGTGGTTCAGTTCTTGTTTCCCTGGAAGTAAAATTCCAAAGACATTCAAGAATCGGAGTAAAAATTCTTCAATAACTGTCAAGTTGGGTCCAGCTTGTTCTAGCAAAAGATTTTTGGGCTTTCTTCTATGCATTGTGGTTAATTTTAAGCGCCCTCATAAATTCAGTCAATACTATGTTGATTGCAAATGTCTATTAACAACCGAGCACCGTGACTGTGATCCTCTCGAATTTACTCATGATCGGCATTGGACTATCGCTTTCTCTCCAAGCTTTGATTCGAATCATGTGATCCTTTTTTGTAAAGGTTTTGGAAGTGAAATCAATGAATCCATAAACAAGCATTTTGATGAGGCCTCCATTGAATTCTCCGTTAGAGCTCAGGATTTTGATTCCAATATTGAGCATATCAAAGTGAAAAAATGTGGTGTCAATGTATTATATGAGGATGCTGCAGATCCAATGACAAAGAGGTTGTGTCCAGCACAAATTACAGAGCTAATGATGAGGAAGGCCTTGATGATCCTACGACTACAATGAGACCTAGGCACAAAAGACGTTTTAGCTCTGATGAAGATGAAGAACCAGAGCCTAAAAAACTGAAATAGTTTCGTTTCTTTTGAGGAGGTGCAAGTTCGCAAATTTATGATATTATTTAAAGTCCAGGCAATTCAGTTCCAAAGCTTTGGTAAGTCATACTGAGATTCAATTTGTCATCACTTTTAAATCTTGGTAATTTAGAAAAAAAAAAAAAAGAATACGAAATGCTTTCAACTTTGAATCTTTCAAATTTTCCTTCATGCTTTTCTTTCACATTTTGTTTCCGACCACTCTCTCATCATTCTATTTTCTCCTTTCATTTTTCTCAACTCACTATTGTATTTTTCTCCTCTGATTGAGAGATAATTTTGTTTTTCTTTTCAGAAATTTCCCTACTTTTTTTTTAATTTTTTTTTTAAATTTCGTTTTGGCTCTTAAAGTAATGTAAAGTATGGAAATATTGTGGTGTTTTGTTTTATTATTACCTAATTTTCTTTTTAGATAGTAGTTGATTTCTAATTTGCATGCACCTTCCCAAAATATTTATCTGAACCACTTGTGTGCGAAATTGCTTTTGCTTATAACCTGTGCATTATCTTGATCTAGGTTTCAGTTGGTGCTTTTCTTAGGATCCCTAAGAGCAGTTGGAATGTGAAAGCAAGGTCCCCTCTCCCATAAAAGGTTCTATTTTTTCCTATGTTCATTATGCATTTTAGAATTACGACAGTATTTTGCACATTTTCTGGAACTTTCATGAAAATTCAACCTTAACTTGATGTGACATTTTTGAACCTGCAGATTATGGATGTTTCAAGTGTCTCTGTCACCAGTAGAAAGGGTTTTCAGAGAAATATTGGGTTTTCAGAGAAATATTGGGTTTTCAATGTAATTTTTTTCCCTCAAATTAATTATGTGCTACCTTTTCAAGCTAAATTACAGAGTTTGACTTCAATATGATGTTATGAAGCTAGAGATTTGCATCCCTTTGCTACTTACTACATGCTATTGCTGCTGCCTCTGCAGTTGCAGATCATCAAGGTAAATGAGCTTCTATAACTAGTCGAAAGTGCAAGTTAACCTTTTGCTTTTTTTTTTTTTTTTTCAGAAAAATTATATGAAGCATAACATGAAATCTTTAACAATCATGTGGTCTTGAATCGTAATCAATTTCAGTGCTTTCTTAAAGCTACATCAGTGAAGTAGCAAGTTTATATCATCTGATAGTCAGGACTTTGTCGTTATGATCTCACAGTAGAAAAAATAGATCACACCTGCACCATTATTGAGAATTGGGAAAAATAAAAACAAAAACGAAAAAAAAAAAAAGGAAACTAGAGTTTTTTTTTTTTTTTTGCCAACAGAAGGTTATTTTAACATCTTTAAGGAAAGTTTGAAACTTATTTACCTAAATGGGATACTCATGCTATGTCTTTTTTTTTTTTTTGTTTTCCTTTTACATACAAAATACAAGGGATTACACTTTCTCTGCTTCGATGCTTTAACTCTCCTTCAATCAAATATCAGTGGCAAGTATGAAACGGAAAAATTTAGGTGGGTTCTTCATTTATGTGCTTCATCTCTCTTTTTCTTTTGGGGATTTGTTGTTGTCTTGAAATTAAATTCCCAAACTCGTCATCTATATGCTTAATTCCATCATAGTTTTGAATTATAGTTTTTGGCGTTTATGGTTTTGAATTATAGATTTTTGGGTTTATGTAGTAGAAACAGCAATAACTTGTGTGGACTTGGGTTTTATATTTAGGTTGAACTAATTTTGTTAAGCTTGTTAAATGGGGTAAGTGAACTTGAGTGTTGCTATAATTCCTATGTCAATTTGTTTGGGTGGAATTCATCAGTAGCTGGATTAGTGCAACCACCATTCTTTTGGGGATATGCATTGAGTGAATTGCCTGGAGTTTGCTAGCGAAGCTTTTTGGTGGGAGGTTAGTTTTTGAAGACTTTGGCTATTTAGGGCAAATGTGCTATCTTTCATATTTTCCTTGCTCGCAATGCATAACATAAAGTTGTCATTTCAAATTCCAAAAGGTAAAAGAGAAAGCAGATAATCTTATAATTTTACCCACAATTTAAGGTCTGCATTCAGAATTTAAGGAATATTTTTGCTATTCACAGGCATTAATGAGCTGCTACCATCTCTAGTTAGGATGATAAGTGAATTCTACGGTTTGGGTTACTTTTAAGGCTACACATTACTTGATTGTGTAAGCACATTAATTTGATGCCTTGTTGAAGGTGGCCAACTGTTTGGACTAGGTTTAGTTGGATATGGCAAATGCAGACTGAAACTAATTCTAGTGTAGTTGGTTTAATTAAATATGGAAAATGCACTGAATTTTAATTGTGCTAATAATACTAGCAGTTGGGTTGGTTGTGATGTTTGTTCCTATTGATGCTATGCCGCTTGTGGTATGCAGAGGAATCTTGTCAAGCCAAGTCATAGCTAAAGGGGCCATCTGGTACGACAGAAATGCAATTTCACTTCATCGGATGTGGTCATGCTTCAGCAACACTTGGGTTTATTAAGGATGTGTTTTTATGCTGTGCAAAGGACTGGGGTCCAGAAACACTAACAAAGGAGCTTGATTGTGTAAAGAAGATTTTCAGGGGCAGTGATGATTCAAAGGGCTAGGACCTGCATATCAAAGCTGATGAGCTATTTGCCCGGCTCGAAAATAAAATGATTCTGCTACAGATGTATGTAGCATCGTTATTCAGTTCTTCAATTGTAAGTATCTTTTATTCTGTCTATTTTTCCATGCAATATTATTGTCATTATGAAGCACATCAAACAAATTTCATGGAATAGAGATATATTGCATCATTATAAATGTTTTCGTAGTTTTTTCTTGGTGGCCTTGTTGTTGCATGCATTTATATTTTTCTTTTGATTACTAAGGATAATTTCTGTTCTAATATAACAGCGGTTTTTGTAACTTGCATGGCTCAAATGACTTATGAGTGGAGAGGAAGGGTTCCGTTTATATTATTAAGTACTAGTCTTAAAACTTTTACTTTTAAATATTTATGCTATTTATAGCGTTATAGTGTACAGCAGAAAATATGTGCAGTGAGTTGGAGAACATAGGAATATTATTAAAGGCATGTAAGATCAGCACATTAAAATGCCACCTTCCTTTTTGTCCTAATGAAAGGATAAATATCCCTAGCATTTCATAATCTCATGATGAAATCTCTTGTTGAATTGGAAGCCCTGTTCCTACTCTGCTTCACCATGCTTCAGAGGCCAGTAGAAAATAGTGTTTAGTAAACAAAGTAGGGGTAGTGTTTAGGTGTTTCAATTTTTTAAAATGTTTTTAAAAAATATAAATGATTATTTAAAAAACCTGACATGGCATGAGGTACCCCATTTATGTAAAAAATCTAAAACTATCCCTATAAAGAAATAAAGAATTTAAACTACCCCTCTGTCGGAAAAAAAAAACTAAGGGAAACTATATGAGCATGTTTAGTAATGAGGAGAGAAGCTAAATCATCTTCTTTTCTATCTATAATGTTTCTCCATTCTGTCAGGGAACTTATAGGGTCAATTATATATATATATATATATATATGTAAAAGAAAAGTAGAGGAAATGAAATTTATGATGCAAGTCAAGGATCAACTGTGAACATATCAATTACTGATAGTTAAATTCCTTGGTTAAACCTTTTGTAGCTGAAAACCTGTGCAAGTCCTGAATTCGATTGAGCATTTCCTCTAGTTGCTTAGAGAAATTAAACCTGTGCATGCCTTGAATTCAATTTAGCATTTCCTCTAGTTGCTTAGAGAAATTATTTATGAATTTTAAGAAGGAATGATTCTTGTCTCTGAAGGTTTAGTGCTTGTAAAGTTGTGAATAATTTTGAAAAAATGGTTACTACTATGAGATTAGCCTTGACTTTCTAAATTTGCTTCTATTAAGTGAATGAAGATGCAAATGATTGGTTGAAGCAAAGGATGGCAAAACACAGTTCCAAGGCAGAGGATAAAACAGAGTCCTAAGGCAATGCCAAAACTCCAAATGAAGCAATTTAAGGTACCAGCCAAAATTTTACTTGTTACTATTTACATTTTAATACAACTGTTCTTTATATATTAAGTTGCTAAATAATGGTTCTATGATGAAATCGAACCGAAGCCATTTTAGTTTCCTTGCTATCTTTGAATATGAATGACATACAGAAAGCCAAAAAGATTTTCATCTGCTTCATGGCGTAGAAAATGGTACAAAATCTTAGATTAGCTTTTGTAGTTATTAATGAAAGATTATTCTATGTACTTCTGGGTTGTTATATGGAAGATTTTAGGCATCTTATTAGATAAACTCAATAAATTTCTATGTTAAATCATCTGAAATTGGTCTTCTCAGTTTCATGTCAATATATGTTTGATTAGCAATGACAAACTTTTCTAAAAGTTGTCAAATAATGTTGTTTGCATACAATTGTAAAGTCTGATTTGCAAGTACTTGGCACTGTTTATTGGAAAAGAAGATGCAAAATTACCCGTTGGTCCAAGTAAAGCAGGGAAAAAGACACAGACTCAACGGGCAATGTTAAAAATTCAAATGAACACAATATTGTGTTTGGCCATATTACCATTCTGAGATAGAATTCAGCTGTAATTTATTTCTTACATCACATCTTTTGGCTGAAATTTCTCTACTTCTTTGACAAAACATTATTCTTCATTTTATTTGGGTATTTGTAATAGGAAAGTCAATCACTCTCTATTTTGGTATCATTACAGGAGGAGGTTACATCTTGGTTGCTTTTGAGATATGGTCAAGCTCAAGCTGCATATAGATTCTTGATACTTAGAAAGAGGTAATGGTGGGTGGTGCTTTAAGTGTTGAAGGGACATCTTTCAACAATTTTCTTTTGATTTATAGTTTTAATATTTAACCTTTTTGATGCTTAATTGTCTTTTCTTTTTTTTTTTATTGAAAACTCTTGAGGATTGCCCTAGTTGGGCGGAAATTAAGATATGTTATTTTTGCTTTGAGGTAGACTCTCATTATTGCAATGGATATTATAAATCAAACAATGAGAGCTTGAGTACTTACTGCATTCTTAACTAGCTATGTTTAAAATAGTGTGATCTGATGGGATAGGGATTTAGTACTTCTTATGCTGACTCCACTTAGGAAATTACAAGCCTTTGTTACAGCATCTTCATTTTCTAAGAATAGTAGTTATATAATTATTAAATTGATAATAAGCATTTTGCGAGTATAAATTGTTACGAGAACCTAATCAAACACAGATGGCCAACTAGCTTCTGATGTCAGAATTTTCATTGCAAGTGATTCTGCATATTGAATTGCTAGTATTTTTATTTTAACCACTACAACTATGCTGAGTAGAAATTGTTTAAGCAGATTGTCATTACATTAGTTAATGGTTTCACTTGCATTTGTGCCCATTTTCGACCAACATTGAATGAGCATTTTTCAATTAAAGATTATATACGATGTTGTTTTATTGCATCTTGCTATGCAGCTAAACCAGAGGTAAAGAGATCAAATGCAATCCTAACAAGATCCAGCCCAGCTTTCCTCGCGATTCGACTAGGCTCACCTTGAAGCTGAGTTTGTCATTGCTATTATTCAAAGATGCTTGCACTGAGAAAGACAACGGTGAACATTAGTATATACTGACTACAATGGAAGTTTTAGCCCCGATGAGGTTGGAAAAGGAGCAGCCGTTGAGAAATTGGAAGCAAGGACAATAAGGATGCCATTTTCCCGACGTTGGTGAATCAATGATTGAATGAGATGGCTGATAATAGGAAAAGACCATGGTGACCCTTCTACTCAAATGAAACCAGGATGAAATTGAAGTTTTTGCAGTAATAGGAGGGATGACCAAGCCTTTAAAGAGCTTCAACTTTTCTTTGAGATTCTTTGCTTTATGCCTGGTGCTTCAACTGAGACTTCAAGGCACTACAAGTTCTCGACAAACCTGTCCTTTCTAGATCTTATTCATTATGGTTCATCATGAATTTTAACTATTTTAAGTTCTTCTGTGTCTTCCCCGAAACTATTATAGTATTTTTCTGTAATGAATGATCATTTTCTACCTTGTTATCGGCTCACTTTGTAGTATTCTTCAGTTTTTTTTTTGTTAAAATCTTTTGCTCGTTGAGATGTCTTAAAATTATTTTATTTAACATCTAAATTTTTTACCTTTTATATTTTCAAATTATTTTTCATGATTTTTTATTTTTTGAAATTAAAAATTATGGAATTTCACTTTTATAAAAATTTTAAAAATTTAATATTAAATGTAATAAAGTCAAAACATTTTTTTAAAATTTTATGAAAATAAAAAGGTCTCAAACAATATGAGATTGAAGAAATATTATATATGAATAATATAAAATAGTATTTTATTTTTAATAATTTTTTAAATAATGTAAAGATGAATGAATTTAGATAGGTTAAGTTAATAATCAGAGATGTCATTTGATTTATTTCATGAACACTTCTAATCTACCTGATTTACAAATTAAAAAAAAAGAATTTCAATTTTTGTCAAAAAAAAAAAACTTCAAATCATATTTTTTTCAAATAACTGAAGTAAAATCAAACCGGAAATCATCCAAAGAAAATTGACCCTTTTAGAAAAAGAAAAATAAAATCTTTGGAGATTTTATTTACGAGAGGATAGGCTTCTCCAGTGTTTTAATTTGACCATGGTCATGCAGTTTGACCGTTAAAGAAACAACTGAAGAAATAAAAAATAATAATAAACTTGGTTTAGATTGTCGCCTCCGATTTTATAAAAACTGCTGTGTATTGGGATCCGTCCTGCTTTAATTGATACCATTTTGCTCCGTCATTCTCAAAATCACACAATCTTGCTTCCATGGCTTCCTCTCATCAACCAAAGCATGATGTTTTTCTCAGTTTCAGTGGTGAAGACACTCGCAACAACTTCACCGCTTATTTATATCAAGCTTTGAGACGGAAAGGGATCGCCGTCTTCATGGACGAAAACGAATTGAAAAAGGGGCAGAAACTGTCTCCGGCACTGTTGAAAGCAATCGAGGAATCAAGGATCTCGGTAATTATTTTCTCAACAAACTATGCTTGTTCATCATGGTGCTTGCAAGAACTTTTCAAGATCATGGAACTGAACCGTGCCAACAAACAAGAAGTAGTGCCTATCTTCTACCATGTTAGTCCGTCCGATGTTCGAAAACGTACTGGGAGTTTTGAAAAAGCTTTTGCTGATCATCAAGAAAAGTGGGCATACAAATTGCAAGGGTGGAAAGATGCTTTTACTGAAGCAGGCTATATAAAGGGGTGGCATATAGTGGGAGATAAATCTGACAGGTAACAAATCTTCTCAATCCTCTTGATATTTTTTATATTAATTTTAATTTTTGTAGTTTATAACGGAAAATTTCGTCGCTAAAACCTGATTTCCGTCCAAAAAAATATTGATTTTAGTCCATTCATTTTATGTATTTGTTAGATCCGAGCCTGATTACATGGAGAAAATTGTTGAAGATATTATAAAGGAGTTGCATTGCATGTCTCCAAGTGATGCTAAAGGATTGGTTGGAATAGATTCTCACAAAGAGCGAATTATATCTTTGTTAGCCGTTAATGAGAAAGACATCCCAATGATAATAATAGGAATTTGGGGTATGGGTGGTATAGGCAAAACAACTCTTGCTCAAGCTATTTATGATGAAGTCTATGGTGAATTTGATAGCTGCTGTTTCCTTGCAAATGTCAAAGAGGAGTCAACAAAACGTGATGGAATCACTTCTCTACGAGATAAACTTCTTTCTATAATATTAGAAGAAGAAATCCCCAATACTGGCACTCCCAGAATAGGATCCACATTCTTGAATGATAGACTCCATCGAAAAAGGGTACTTGTTGTCCTTGATGACGTCAGTGATTTGGACCAATTAGAAATATTAGCAATCAGTCCTGATCGCTTGGGTTATGGAAGTAGAATTATAATAACATCTAGAGATAAACAAGTACTTAAGAATGGATCAGCTGATAGAATATATGAGGTTAAGGGATTAAAATATCCTAACTCACTTCATCTTTTTTCTCTATATGCCTTCAAGAAAAACCATCCTCCTGATGATTTTATGGATCTATCAAATAGAGTTTTGGAATATGCTAAAGGGGTTCCTATTGCTCTTAAGGTCTTGGGCTCTACACTTTATCAGAAGTGTGAAGAACAATGGGAAAGTGCATTAAATAAATTAAAGGAACATCCCAACCCAAAAATTCATAATCTATTGAAGATTAGTTTTGATGGATTGGATGACACAGAGAGGAGTATATTTCTTGATATCACATGCTTTTTTAAAGGGGAAAAGACTAAGGTTGTTGCAAAAATATTAAATAGTTGTTATAAAGGCGTGCTTTTTGGAATAAGCAACCTGGTTGATAAGTGCCTGGTTAATATTATAGAATCGGATGATACACTTTGGATGCATGATTTGCTACAAGAAATGGGTTGGAATATTGTTCGCCAAGAATCCAAAGAGCCTGGAGAACGCAGTAGGCTATGGACTCCTACAGATGTGTCTCGAGTTTTAAAACATGATATGGTAAGAGTTAAGAGCATTATCTTATTTTTACTTGTTCATAAATTAAATGATAAAAATTCTCTTATTTATACTTTATAATTTGTTGTTTGTGATAGGGGAGTAAATCAATTGAAGGGATATTGCTAGACATGCATGGAATTGATGAAATACAATTACATCAAGATGTTTTTGCAAAGATGCATGATCTCAGGTTTATCAAATTCTATTATTCTCAGTTTTGTGGAAAGGAAGGTAAATCACTGCTTTCAGAGCAGGATCTTAAATCTCTTCCAGGTGAGCTCAGTTATTTTCAGTGGGAGTATTGCCCGTTGAAATCTTTGCCATCAAATTTTAGTCCTGAGAAGCTCGTGGAATTAAGATTACCGAATAGTAACTTCAAACAACTTTGGGCAAAAGATCAGGTATATATACTTTAATATTGTGCTCATCCAAAAAGAAAACATAATTCATTTCTTTTCTTTTTTTTTTCCATTTTTGAGTAAAACTATAAATTTAATTACAGACTTTAAATTGATGTAGTTATTCTTTATTTTTATCCTACAGAATCTTGTGAATTTAAGAGCTATTGACCTCCGAAATTGCAAGAATTTAACAAAGATCCCAGATCTGTCGAGAGCCATAAACCTTGAAGAATTGGAGGTTAGTGGGTGCATAAGCTTGGTTGAGCTTCCATGCATGGTTCATTTGAAATTTCTTGAAAATCTCTGTCTTAGTGACTGCCCAATCACAATATTTCCAGAAATTCCTAGAACCATAAAGACATTAAACTTGAGTGGGACTCAAATAGAAGAAGTGCCTTCATCAATTGAGTGTCTCAGAGAACTTGCTTCCTTACAAATGAGCCATACACGAATTAAAAATCTTCCTAGTACTGTTGTTAAGATGAATTCCCTTAGAACAATCTGTCTCTCTCATTGCCCAAACGTTACTTGTTTTCCAAATGTTTCAGAGAACATAAAAGACTTAATTTTGAGCAATACTCAAATCAAAGAGGTGCCTTCATCAATCAGTTGTCTCAAAGAACTTGCCCTTTTAGATATGAGTGGCACAAGAATTGAAAATCTTCCAAGCACTATTGTAAATATGGAGTTCCTAAAAGCAATCCATCTCCGTCATTGCCCAAACATCACCCAGTTTCCAAATGTTTCGAGCAACATCAAAATCTTATTACTGGACAACACAGCAATAGTAGGAGTGCCCTTATCAATTGCTAGGCTTGAAAGCCTGTCCATGTTGAGTATGAATGACTGTACAAGGATTAAAAGCTTTCCAACATGTATTTGCAAGCTGAAATGTCTTCGACAACTTTGTCTCCTAGGCTGTTCAAATTTAGAGACTTTCCCAGAAATAGTGGAGACTATGCAACATCTAACTGAGCTTGCTTGTTTGAAAAGATTAAGTATAATAGTGTCACCCATCTTGAACGACCACATATTTCGTGTGAGGTGCAATAGAAACTTGAATGTTCTGAGTGTCGTGCTTAGCAGTAGCTTTAGCAAATTTCATGTTTTGACAACTCTAGATCTGAGTGGGTCAAATATAGTAAAAATTCCCATGAGCATCCAACAACTTCCCAATCTAATTTCTCTTTACTTAAAATGTTGCAAGAGCCTTATAGTATTGCCTGAGCTTCCACTATGTCTACAAAACCTAAATGCACATGACTGTACTTCATTAGAACTGGTGTTGAGCAGAAGACAGTTTTGGGAGAATTCTTGCCTACTCCACATGTTATTTAGTAATTGCTTTGATTTGGATCAAGATGTAGTCGACAAAATAGTGGCCAATGCACATCTTAGACTTCAATGCATGGTAGAGGAATGGGTGAAAGAAAGGTCAAGGGGATTTTATGAAATAGTACCCGATAATATTCTTGATAGAGTTGTTGCCAGTAGTGAAATTTCAGAAAGGTTTGAGTACCGAGGCATGGATTCTTCAATAACTATCAAGCTGTGTCCAAATTGGCAGAGTGAGAGATTCTTGTGTTTTGTTCCATCTGTTGTGGTTGATTTCAAGGTCAATTATGAAGACATTGGTGTTCAAATTGTTTGCGAAATTCGGCTAAAAACCAAATTTGGTGATTGTCATAATTTTAGAAGTAGATGGACTTCACCTATGTATTATGATGAGCCCATGTTCTTTGAGTCCAATAACATGATCATTTGGTTTGATAAGAATATGTTTCAAAAAGACAAGCACTATGAGGAGGCCTCGTTTGAATTCTACATCACAGCTAAAGATGATGGAAGGCGTGTAGATCATATCAAGGTGGAGAAATGTGGTGTTCATGTATTTTATGTGGATGCTGAGTGTTATACTGAGTGCAATGTCGAATCCAACAAAAATTTCAGCTCTAGTGAAGAGAAGAGGAAACCGCCCCTTCAGTTTTTGGAATCAAGTTATGGAATTTCTGCTTGCTTGCCACGCACTCAAGATGATGTGGACAGATGCAATCCTAAAATGATACAACGCCAGCCAAACTCCCCGATTCATTCAAATTGGCTCTCAATAAAAGGAAGCAGTCTAAATTTTGGCAGATTAATACATCAAGAAAGTGTCAATTTTGACAATGGCCATGATGATCCCACTATCACAAAAGGACATTGGAGCAGTGGAAGTTTCAGCTTTGATGATGAGGCTGATGATGAGATTGAACAAGATCAAAAAAGATTGAAGCTTTTTCATCTCTTTTGATCAAATTTCTGCTTTATGCATCTAATTAACAAGGCCAAGGTTGATTTCAAGGAGAAGTAAGTTCACTTAATCCATTAGTTTCTATTTTATATTTGCTTGAAAGTAACATAAATTATGTAAAATTTTTGGTTTTGTTGGTTTTATGTTGTTAATTGCTGTTTTCCTGTATTTCCTGGGTACTAGTTGATTTCTGATTTCTATGATGAAGTTTGATTACCACATTTATGTCAGCCAGGTAAACCTTCAATTGATCCTCCCTAAACGTTTATTTGCATGACTTGTATGTGTTTGGTTTTGCTTTATCTTGATATAGGTGTTAATTAGTTGATACCTTCCTTAGGATCACTAAAACCATTTGGGAATGCAAAAGAATAGTCTGATCTGATACCGTTGAACTTGTAAATATTGGTGTTTCCATTATGTTTGTCATTACCAGAAAAAATTCTCAGCAAAATATTTTTCTCTTGGATTTAAAATCGAGGTTGGGACAAATAAAAATTTTTTTTCTCACATTAGAACGCCTACCTTTTTCCTAAATTACAGTGGTTAACTTGAATATGACTTGATATATGTTATGACGTTATCAAGGTAGAGAATCGACATCCCCTGCAGCAGGGTATTATCACTGGATGGTCCAATATTTAGCTTCTATAATTATGCAATACTGGAAGTTTATGTTCTTTCCTTTAACTTTCATGTGGTCTTCAATTTAAATGCTGCACATTGTATAATGTCAATGTGGTAGAAAGAACACAAACACCAACATTAAGAATAGGGAGAGTTAAACTAAAATACTAAAAGAAAGGCAACTAATTCAGCATGTTTAGTATTGAGGACTAGTGGTGCCAATATCTTGTTTACATCCATTATGTCTTTCTCCTTTCACCCATGGAAAAGACAGTTACAAAAAGGAGCTGAAAGAATGAAACATAAATGAAAAATGGTCGGGTAAAGTGTGAATATATTGATTACTGATAGAGGAGGTCCTTGGTTTAACATTTGTAGTACGAAAACCAACAATTTGTCCTTTTTTTTTTTTTTATAATTAAGGTTGTTAAGGATTGAACCTGGTTACTGGAACTAAAAGTCGAACACTCTACCAACAGACCATGTGGCTATGGGCGGAAAACCAACAATTTGATTATGCATTTCCCTTAAGTACTTGAAGAAACTGCACTTCTTCATATTATATTTTTCTCTGAAGTTTTAACACTTGATTGTAGAACTAGCGAATAATTTTGAAAAGTTGGTCACAGCCTTGAGGTTAGCATTGACTTTTTAAATTTGCTACTATGAAGGGAATGAAGATGCAAGTGATTGTTCTAAGGAAAGCAGATTAGAAAACAGAGAGTTTAGGGAACGCTTGATAATAGGAAAGGCCTTGATACCACTGCAGAATGAAGTTTACTGATCGTTTACTTCATACTTGTGTCTGGACTGAGACTTTGAGGCAATCGTAAGTCACTTTTTGAAGCTCTTTCTGGTTTTTGGACTTTTTGAGGCACCATGACTCCTGGCGTTTCTGTCTTTACTTGAGAGTGTAGGTCACCTTTGACTTGTTATGATTTATTTAGTTTGGTGTTTCCTCCAGATATCATCAAAGGATTATGTATGATGATCATGATGCTATATTTCAGAATTAGTGAAAGTTGCTCTGTTTTGGAAACTCATGGAATGAACCTGGAGTTGGTTATTGGTATATTTTGAATTGCAATCTTTTACAGTTTCTTTCTCCAGCTAGTTTGGTGTGCTTATATTTATCCCACATGGAGGGGAAGGATTTGGAACTTGAGATTTAGCCCAGTCAATTCATGTATAGGACAAAAAAAAAAATTAGGTCTTTTAATGAATAAAAAAAAAAAAAAAGATAAGTCATCTATAGGACAAAAAGGAGAAATATAAAGAGAAAGAAAATTTTAAAATAGATTTTCTTTTCCATTTATCACATTGTGTTGGTCAATTTTTTTTTTTTTTTTGGCTAGATATTGGTTGATAATTTGAAGATGAAGTTTATTAACTATTTGATGGCACTATCTATGATCACAAACCAATATAATTTTATTATAAATTTCTGCACCATTTTTTCTGTTTTCATTTCCCCTTGATTTTTTTTTTCTTTTTTTTTTGGGATAAGCTAAAATTTTGTTTATCCAAAGACCAGGAAATCCTGCTGCAGTTGGGCAACATACTGCTAGAAACAGAAAAAAATAAACTAATCCCAGACAATATGGCTGTAGCTACCAAGCTGCCATCTGATTGGATCAGGTCAGCAATGCCCTTAAAAGTTTCTGAAACGGAAACAGGCTTGTGACCAAATAGCCTGTTGTTCATCTCCCTCCATGTGTGGTTTATAGCTGCATTCCAGGCTATGCATAGGAGAACTGCAACGAAGGACTTACTTGCCTTTTAAGTTTCCATTTGGCCCAAGTGAATTGTGAATGCCAATCCCCCATTGTCTGTGAATCCCCGATAGAAAAAGAATCCTCTGCCAGGTATCCCTTGAGAAGGCACAAGAGAAGAAAAGATGGTCTCTTGACTCCATTTCCGCACTGCACAGTAAGCAATGTCTCCTCGCACGTTTCCCTCTCACCTTGACTCTTTGTTTCTGATCATTCAATCCTGTTTCTTCTCCTCTTCTCTTCTTTCTCTCAGCTCATCTAATCAGGTAAAAAAAAAAGGCTAACCTTCCAATATCATGACTGCTAGCTAATTTGGTTTTGCGGTTGACTAGTTATGGCTTGATTGTGAGCTTTATTCGGATTCATTGCTTGGGTTTTGGAAACAAATGGTGGTTTTAGCCGCCTAGGTCTAATCATATTGTATGTCAATGGTCACTGCATTTTGCTTTGATGATCATTTAGTTTGTCTATGATATGATTTTTGACATCATTTAAGATAATTATAAATGATGCTTGCTGCTATTTCCTGAATTTTCTTATTCCGAAACCAAACTTTTTATCTGGCTTTTCGAGACGAACATCCGGACAGACAAAGTGGTAACAAAAATGAAGACATGGGATAGAAAAAAGATTCCTTTTAAAGCTCCTTTTCTCCTCAGCAGCTGTCTTTGTTACAAAAAATAAGACATGAGATAGGCTTCTTCATTCAATTTTTTGTAGAAATTTATGTTTCATTCCAACTAATTAAAAAAAAAAATTTTCTGGGCCACAACTTGTAGAACTTAAAGTCAACCTAAATTCCAGTATACATATTTAACTACTGTATCAAATATATGTAACAAAATCATCATATCAAAATATCAAAATTCATATGAATACATCAAATATAAAATATATATTTTATTTTTATTAAATTAATATATAATTTTTGTTAAAATTTTATACCGTATTATTTTTATGTAACCTAAATCTTCATGTAACATAATCATTTCAGTGTTTAAATTTGTTTGGTCTAATCAATGGTGGTCTGTTTTTCTTCACTTTTGTCTCTCGCTCCTTATTCACTGGTAGGAAGGTATCAACCTCATGAGAAATATAGACCTATGAGTGTCAAGATTATGAGCTAATGAAAAGAATTAGTATTATATTCTATAACCTAATATGTTTTTTTATTTTTTCGGCTAATATATGTTCAAAAAGGAATATCAGGAATCAGGTTTTAAGTGTTCAGATGAAAGAGACTGAGTGCTTATGCCAACTGCTTCAAAAAGATAGTTGGTTGAATGAAACTTCCTTCAGTAGGGAATCCGAAATGACGGCACAGCACAAGCCGCCCTACCTCCGGAGGCTCCGCTTTGCCGCAGATCCACTCTGGTTTCGTCCCGAACCTCTCCTTTACCCATCCTCTTTGATTCAGAATATGAACATGAAATATACAAACTTTGCAAGCAAATTACAAGGTTATAAAACCCAAGTTATTCCCTATCGAGACATCAACATGAAAAGATAATTACATCTTCAGCCCCTCCAAACAAAAGCCCTAAAGTTTCATTGAACATGGCACCATACGTGCATGCATGAAAATTCCAAAATCATACAAGGACAAGCCTCCAACAACTGTTGTCACTTGAAAGATGAAAATCAATACAGCCAAATCAATCACGGGGCATTTTCAATTCAACATTATCATAGCAAATTGAAACCTCTGTCAATTTAAACATAACACAATAAAACAATATGATCAAAAAAAAAAAAAATACACGAGGACAACGTGATTAAAAATTTTAATAAAAATTGTGTATGAATTTGACAAAAAATTAAAAAAAAAGTGTTTCATGTTAAATATGTCGATACGAATTGTGATACCGTAATTTTTATATTTTGCATATATTTGACATGAAATAGACAGATATGGATACATGAATTATCAAGGTTATAATAAACTATTTCATTTTATAAAAATATTAATTGAAAAAACACATAAATAAGGTTCATGCATGTGTTGGCATACAGACGTGTCTTTCCGCATACTAACTCATAGATAAAAGGTGATAGCATGGGGCAGTAAAATTATGGATTTATTAACTCAAAGGACAACCAATTAAGATAACACAATCCCCTGATTAAATTGATTTCCTATTTTCACTCTAAAACATGGCTAATAAACATTAAGATTTTTTCCTACCACCCAAACAACCCCTATTGACCAATCAAAAAAAAAAAAAAAGGTGGAACAAAATACAACCTCAATTAGTAGTCTGATCTTTCCCCTACTCAGACAGCAGTAGCTGTGGGCCTGAAACAACCAACATTGCACAATCCAACAGATCTCATCATCTCCCCAAAGCTGCATCAGATTTCAATTCTAAAAGTCAATCAAACCAGTATTGTTTACACTCCTGCCATCATAAGGACATAACTAATACAGAAAACAATAAAACAGGGAATATAAAGGCAAAAGAATTGGTAGCATGAATTCAAACTAACCGATCAATGCTGTTCCTTGCTTTCTCAGGTGGGTCCGAGCCATTGCAGAATTTGCCAGGCCGATCCACGCTCTTTCTTGATTTTTCTCTCTTATCAGTGCTGGTTATTCCTTTTTCTCTACAATCAGTGCTTAACTGTGGCATTTCTCTTTGGCCAGTACTAGCCCAAAACGTTTCTCTCTGATCTGTGCTTGGTCTCGATGTCTCCCTAAAATCTGTGCTGTTCCGTGGCTTATCTGGTTGATCAGGAAGTGGGGCAGAACCTTTTCTTAGATCAGATTTCTCTATGGCTGAAATGAATTTTTTGAGATGCTTGATGTATTGTGGATATAGTTCCAAGTCACAATGATTCCCTCCTTTAACCCATAAAGGTTCATATTTCTCTTTACAAAGTTCCCAAAGCTGCTTACCATGGGACCAATCCACAACATCATCAGCAGTCCCCTGGAATGCAACAAAAACATATAAATAATGGTTGTATAATGAGCATACTTCTGAAAACATTAACGATACATTCCAAGTTTACAAATGTCAATAGCATCAACATACAGCAATCATTTTGAGGATAAGTGTCACTTATTAACAAGATGTCTGCCAACAGCAAATCATAACCTACTTGTGTTTCTAGTCACTAACAAGATATTTGAAGGCTTGGAGAACATTATTGACAAATAGACACAAGATCTTGCCTCCGATCACATTATTTACGAACACCATATATGGATACATGTGTCTTAGAATTCTAGATAGACACCATGAAGTCATCAAGCAATTGGCACCATGTAGGAAAACCATGATAAGGCATTGGAGAGTCAACCTCAAATTCATGATCTACCGAGCACTAAGAAAAGGGTAAAACTTAAGAAAAAGAAACAGTTTTATGCAAAGCATTGGAAAACAGTAGGAAGCAAGAAGGATTGAGGAAGATATTTTTCAAATTGCCAAAGGTCTATTATATGCTAAAAATGAGTTTGGATGAGGTATTTCCATTGAGAAAAGAAAAATCACAGCAACTTAAAACCAGCAATTCAAATACTAGAAATTATAAATTGGACATTTAAGTTAGGGCTTCCTCAAATTGGGATATTGTATTTCAATGCCTGAAAAACAGTATCATTTAGATGAAGCTGACACTGTAGAATTTGAAATCTTTTTAAAAATATGCAGTATTTCAAAAAGATCTGTGGATTTTCCAATTCCCCCATCCAAACACACCCTAACTAAGTCTCCATATGGTCTGGTAAAAGAGCAAGTGACCTTAAGGCTTCAAAATTTATTCATAGCATTTGCATACATGAACAAAAGTAATTTAATATAAAATCCAGTAGCTGTAGTAGGTCTCATACTTGTTACGCAGCCAACAAGTGGAAACACATAAACCATAAGAAGCATATGAGCTCCTATGTGATCATTTGTTAGAATGGTAACCCAAGATCAAACACATAAAGCTTAGGAACTAGAAATATGCATAGCCCAAAATGAAATAATTAGAAACTTGAAAAAAGAAATGCATGCAAAGCAAATTTATAGCAACAGTTGCTGCAGTACCAATGCTCCGTCAACCACTGTTTTCCATTTCTTTAAAATTTGAACAGCAGTCGCTTTTATGTGATCAAACCATGTCATAACATGCAAACTTTTACAAATATGGAACAACTACAAAGTGTAAATCATTACAAACAAATCAAAGAAATACTCACATGGAGTACCAGAACAGGACAATTGACAAACGGTATTTTGTCGATATTCTGCATCATGAACAGGGAAAGAAACATTAAGATAGAATAGTTGCCAAAAGATAATGTAAAAGGTTAAGACATTAAGTTATATAAATGTGCATGGAAAATTGGAAAGAACCTTATATATGTCAAACCAGTAAGTATTCTTCACTGGATACAATACTCTTAGACCAGACAAGATTGGGCTGTGAAGTACCACAGCCCTCAATTTAGGTAACCGAGTTGCCAAATCTAGAGTCGGTCCACTCCCAACCGATTGACCATATAAGATAACATCTTCCTCCTTCACTCCATAATTTTCCCCAAGACATCTATATACAGCTTCTATGTCAGCATAGGTGTTCTGTTCAGTTGGCTGTCAGGGAAATTGAAAAATAAGAAAAGATATAAAAACGCACAACTCAATGATACTCTACAAATTCTCCAACAAAAAGTTCTTCAAAAATAAATAAATAAATAAATACTTGAGTTGGCTGCAGAGAAAATTGTAGAAATATAGATGAAACTATATGCTTTATTATTAGGCTTTTTTAATTTACAAAGCTAAGAACTGAACCAAATCAAATAACTGCACTAAGTATTACAATATTGCTTTCTTTGCAGAATAATTCAAGGAACTAATTCTTTGTTTCAGATCATGAATATGAAAGCATGAATATGAATTTGGTTTGTTATAAATACTTTGTAACATAGACATTATATATAAACAAATATAGATTTAACATATCTATTTACAAAAAAAAAAAGGGTAAACGTTTAACATGCATATGTACATAAGATAATATGAGAAAATGAACTTATAAAATTCAACTTTCTATTTACATATTTCGAATTCACTACTCTATATAGCCATAACAAATCCATGGAGATTACTATTACTATAATCGTGTTTTGCATAACAAATCCATATTTTTCAAATTCAAGTTCCCAAACACAACCTTAAAGAAAAAACTAAAATGTCTTAAATTCCAGATTCATCAAAATTTTCAATTTTCTAACAGCTGAAATATCAGTAAGCAAACATAGAAGCAAAGTGGTGACCAAGTAAAAATTGAAGACAGAAGCTCCTCCCCTCACAACTCCCCAACTTTCTCAATTACTATCTTACAAAATGAAAGATCCAATGTTGGAAAACTTCTTCCTTCACTCCACTCTTTCCTACCAACCAAACAAATAATTAATATAACAAAAAATAAAAATAAAATAACCAATATGTGGAAATACCTTCCCAGTTGACTGCCCATATCCAGAATAATCATACCTGCGAAAAGCATATAAATAAATAAATAAAAATGATCAATCAAGTAAAATGTCTCAGATTACGCTTTTTCAACTTACCCCAATAAGTTAACTCTGAGATGTAAACTGAGTTCACTGAAAAGATCATACATTTGGCCCAGATCAGCTGCATTACCGTGTGAGTAAAGCACAGTCAACACAGCTCTAGGGTTCTTTATATACACCGCCACCACCTGATTTCCTCTCTTAGTTCCCACCTTTAAAATGTCGACGTTCTCCCTCGCCACTACCCCATTCATCACCAGCTTCCCTCCACTCTCAACCACCGTATACGACGGTGGATTCGGCGGAAAAAACGCAAACTTCGCTGCCATCGTTGACGTCACACCTCCCATTATCAAAAATATATAAATAACAAGAAGCCTTTAGTTTGAGTTTCAAAATATTAACATTTCGTCAGTAGAAGCCAAAATAAAAAAAGAAAAGAAAATATTGATGGGTTTTCTTTGTTTTTTTTGTTTAAAAATGTAGAAATCAATTCAAACATTATTTACTTTCTGGTTTCTGTGAAGTGTTTGGGGAGGGAGAAAATGATGGATGTTTCAAAATATGAAAAATTTCAGTGAAAACAAAAAAAAAAAAAAATATTGATGGGATCCTTTTGTTTTATGTTTGCCTTAGGATTTTTCGAGTGTATGGGAGAGAAACTGAAAGAAAATATGGTGGTGTTGTTAGGGTCCAGAAGGAGGAAAATCCGGCGAGAAAAAGGAAGAACAGCACGTGTGGTGGAAGTAATAAGTAAAGAGAGAGGAGGGATAGAATGATGGTGACCGATGAAGTGCAAAGTGACACGTGTCCACGTAGGGCAAAGACTGGGGAAAAGTAAAAGCAAGGATCGATCATTGTTGCCAGCTTTTGATTTTGTTTTGGGGGTTTTGGACTTTGTTTTTGGTCGGATTGGATCTTTCAAAGTGTGCTAACGGCTGGAATTGGCTGTGCTGTCTTTGGTTTGGACATGTCCGTGGCGGTGATAGGGATTCAATGTTGTCCTTTTTTTCTTGGATTTGCATTTCTATTTAACTTTTTAATTTCTTTTCATCATTTGCAAAATAAAAATATTATCATAAATTTTAATTTTATATATTACAATTTTTCATATTTTACGTTAAAAGACTTAAAGATTATTTTACTATATTATTTTAAATTATAATTAGGTTACTGAATTTGAAATAAAAAATATTATGCTACTGTAATAATTGTACTACATCACAAGTTTATATAACATGATGTTCATAATTTGTTTTTAATTAAATTAATTGATCAAATATTAAATTAATTTTAATCGATTATTATAAAAAAAAATCTTAATTTGTCGTTAATTTATTTAAATGATCAAACTAATCAAAATTTTAATTGAATATATATAACTTGAAAATAAAATTAAAAATACATGAAACAAATTGTTTCATTTTATTAGTTGTTAAAGATTTCACTTAATATTTTAGTATTTAAATATTTTATTTGATAATTTTATTCGGCTTGTTATAAATATGAGAAATTAAAATTTTAAAATATAATTTAAATTAAATATATTTTATTATTGGATTAATATTAAATTTTATTAATTAAAATTTTGAAATTAATAAATTCAATTTAATTAATAAAAATAAAATATCATAATTTAATTAATTTAATTTTAAATAATTTAATTTAAAATTAATTGAATTATTCGAATGAACATAGCTAATCTTCATGTCGAAGATTCAAACGCATATTTAAAAATAAAATGTAGCATATGGTATGTACACGATTTTCTTCAGATTTCTCGTGCTTTTACAGAAAATAAGCTGGTCTAGTTCTAGGCCTTCCATTCAAAGGTGATTCAGTACTGAATTTTTTTTTTTTTCATGGAAGTTTTTTTCTGAAAAATAAAGGGTATTTGTATGTCGAATTTAAGTCATTTACCATTGTCTAGTGCCTTTAAACCCACTATAAATATATTAGTAGTTAGGACATCAAATTTTTTAAATTATTTTAATGCCCTAAGGAAATTATGTCATCACTTTTTTTTTTTTGAATATTTGAAGCCATAATGAAAATTGTTTTCATTGGAATCCAAAATTTACAACCTATTATAAATTTTCTTTAGTATTCAATCAAAGGGTTGTTGGTCCGATTGTTGTTTAAGTATGTTTCTAGTAGATCCATGTCGCATTAAATGCCATCAATAAATGGCTAAAATTAATTGAAAAGACCAAACGGTTCTAGCAGTGTTGACTCCCTGACGAGCTAATATTTTGTAGATTTTCAGTGGCGTTTCGTCCCTCCAAATTTCATTTTTAATTTTTCCTTCATTTAGTCTTTGCCATTTGGTGTTGCCTTTTTTTTTCTTTTTTATGTTACATATTAAGATGAGGTACATTAATTTCATAGTAAATTAGATAGGCGAAATGTCAATCAAAGTTAATATTTATTCAAAGATGCACTCAAAATGCATGCTTCACAGCCTAAATGGGAAAAAATATTCTTGCATTATAATAAAAATAAATTGAAAATAAATTAATAAAAATGTTAAAAAAAGAAATTATAATTAAATTTAGTTATTCATGTTATCATTTTTAAAAAGTAATTGTTAATGGATCTGAAATTAAAATCTTAATGCTACATATTTTTTCTCTATTCTGAAATTTTGATTTTTTTATATAAAAAATAATGAAACCATTTTTAAATCCATTATATATTTATACATAACAAATCTAATTTTTTTAAATATATATCAATCTGAGTTCTTAATCGAATTAAACAACAAATAATTAAGTATGGTTACTTATCCGAGTAAATTGCATTCAAGACTAGTACACGCAAAATCACATTAAATTTTTTTGGCCACTACAAGATCACCTTATACTTAGAGAGCCTCATGTTCTAATACATTTATTTTACCTTATATTCTCCCTTTCTTACTATATATTAATTTATTGATCAAGTTATATAAGTTGGCAAAAAAAAATTAAGTTATATAAGGAATAATTATTTTTGTTATTTTTTACAACTCTCGCCAATTAAATTATGAATATAACTTCTTAAAGTGAGAAAATTTTTATTTATATTAGTGTAATTCTTACACTTTTTATATCTTTCGATCAAAATTATTAAATTTAAAAATATTATTTTGATTCAAATGGCTCATAAATTTAAATTTAATTTTCTTTTTAAATAAAAAATATATTGCATATATAGTTATTGGGAGCATGGTTATCAAAATCGAACCGAACATTAAATTGTTTAAAGTTTTAAGTTACCAGATTAATGGTTCAACCATCGAATCAATTAAATCAATTGTCGATTTAATAAAATACATTACAAAAAATATAAATATTTTAAAATTCAAACTTTTAACTCAAATTATAATTTAATAATTCAACCATAAAACTATATAGTTTAAGATATATAATAAATTACAAATTTTAAAATATAAATTTCATAGAACAATTAATTACTGTTAGAAATAAAATTACTTAACATTTTATTAAAATCATAATTTATATTTTAATAATTAGAAATAATATTTATATTTTAATAAATATAATAAATAATAACTAATAAATTATTATTATTATCATTTATTAAAATATAAAATATTATTTATTAATATATAATAATTAATCTTTTTGTAATAAAAAAAGAAATATCTATATATAAAATTAATAAAACAGAAATATTTATATTTATATGAAAATTAGTAAAAAGGAAATTAAAATCATTTTCATATTTTTTATCTGAATGTAGATTTTTTTATTAATTATTTTATATCATGGTCAAATAATTAATCATTTTTATGAACATTTAATTTTTTTATTAATTTTATATATTATTAATTTTATAATTATTTTTAATTATGATATCAATTAATAAAATTATTATTAGATCATCTTTTTTAAAAAATTGTTTATTTTACACCTGTTTAAGTTTTTTTTTTTTTTGCAATTCATATCTACATATCTCAAAATATATCAACATATCATTAATATAAATTTATAAAGACTTTGATAGCAAAAAATAAAAGTTGGGAGACTTATTTAAATAAAATAGTAGTATAAAGACTTAATTAGATTATTTTGAATATTTGAAAGGTTTTTTTTATATATTTTACTTAAATTTATTAATTAGATATTGAATCATTCAAGTTAAAAAATATATCGGATCTATTAATTTATTATATAAATCATCGATTCACAATAATTTAAAGTGATTTAATTATATAATTAGTTTAATTACAAATTTGGTTCAGTTTTAATATCAATTTATTGATTCACTAAATCAGACTAACGGATTGATCTGTTCTAATAACTATGACAGGGAGATAAAAAAGTTTTATTGAAGTGGCTTCCCTTGAGATGAAAGTGTCAATATTTATATAATTTTAGAAAAATAGAATTACAAGTTGCTGGGCACTATAGCACCTCGCCCACAATTTTTTATTTTTTCATAATGCAATAATACATATCCTTTAGAAAATTTAGCTGCCGAAAGTGAGAAATAAATATCCCAATAAAATTAATAAGTAGTTAGTTCAATTGATTAAGATAATTTTTTTTATGAAAAAATCTTAGATTTAAAGTTTGTCATTAATAATTTGTTGGGATCATATTAAATGTATGACATGCATCTATTTATTTTAAACTATTAAATATGATACATTTTATATTAACTTAAAGAACTGAATAATCTATCTATTCCCAAAATTTTCATTATTGTTTATTACCAAAAAAAAAAAATACCCCAAAGGAAAAGAAAAAGTAATTTTCTACCTTGAAAAATTCAATAATTTTATGCCTAATATTTGAAGCTAATTCACCCTTTTTTAATTTTATGTTCAAGAATGAACAGTACTTGCAGGCAAAAAGCAGATTCTTTTACTTATAAAAAATTAATTAGAGCTAGAAATTTATATATTAATTTCGTTTGCAGAGTTTAAAATAAACTCTATCAATGAAGTATTAGATAAAAAAAAAAATTTTTTATCTATAAAAAATTAATTACAGCATAATAGAAATTCATATATATATATATATGTGCATAAAATTCAACTAAAAAACTCTTAAGACATAAATTTTTTTTGCATAATTATAATGAGTTGGTTTTTATATACTAATTATCATGTTATCCGTGCAATGCATAGATTATTTTTATTTTATTTAAATTTAAATAAAAATAAAATTTAATATTATTAAATTATTTACATATTCAAAATATATGTAACATATAAATAATATAATTAAAATATCAAATCATAATAAAAATAAGGTTTTCTATTTAAATTCTGTTGAAGGTTACAAGAAATTTTTTGTTTCATAATAACAAAATTATCATAAGATTCATATATTATTTTTCAAGAATCTTAGTGAAATCTTTTAGGGTTCTGAGTTTTTTTAAATTAAGATATAAATAAACTTAAAATTAATACTATTTGTGAAACTATCTCAAAATTATTTCTTTTCAATTTTATTTTTTTATGAAAAATAATCTCTTGATTTGAAATTATGTTACATGTTTCACAATAGGGATATGAGTTGAGAAGTTATTCATTCTTTGAATGTACAACTGGCATATAAGTTTTTATTTAAGGCACATAACTCTATTATATCAATTAATTAGAGTATCATTTTTATTTTAGACGAATAGGGAATATTAAATAAATAATAAGTTAAAAGACAAAATATATTATCTGATTAAGTGAAGAATCTGCAAAAAAATAAAAGTTATGCAAACAACATTGGTAAAAATATAAGAATATGTATCTTTGTAGTTTTTTAAAAAAATTTATAGTTAGATAAAAAAAATTCCTACATGATGGAATGAATAATATGCTTAGTAAAATAATACTTATTACCTGATGAAATGAATAATATGTCTTGTGAAATAGTACCTATCTTTAGAAAAAGTATGTTAGTTCTTATGATAAGAATAGACTAATAAAAAGAAATACTAAATTAATGTAGGAAAAAATACATTTAACTCAGTGGGATATTGGAAAAGCTATATAAATAAGAACTATCAACAATGAGGGCTTTCCTAAAGTTGTTATAGTATTTATGTATATTTTTTCATATTTATTTTGTGAAATATATTTAAAAATTAAAAATAATATAATGATTATTTATAAAAAATATTAAAGATATAAAATAATATTTTTAAAAGTTATGATAATTTTAAATACTCATGATAAATTAAAAAAACATAAATTACTTTAAAATTGATGTTAAAAGATGAGGTAATGTACAAAAGAAACTTGATGTACAAGAAAAGCTTTCCTTAAGTTGTTTTGGTATTTATATATTTTTTTTCATATTTTTTTTACGAAATATATTTAAAAGCTGAAGATAATGTAAGAATTATTTATAAAAAATATTAAAGATATTAAATAATATTTTTTAAAAGTTGTGATAAATTTAAATACTCATGTTAACTGCAGATAAATTGAAAAAAATAAATTACTTTAAAATTGATTTTAAATTGAGATGAGATGATGTATAGGAAAATTTTTCTAAAGTTGTTCTGATATTTATATTTTTTTTTCACATTTTATTTTGTGAAATATATTTAAAAACTAAAGATAATACAAAGATTATTTATAAAAAATATTAAAGATATTAAATAATATTTTAAAAGTTATGATAAATTTAAAGACTCATGTTAACTTCAGATAAATTAAAAAAATAAATTATCTTAAAATTGATTTTAAATTGAGACGATGCAATGTACAAGAGAAAGAAATTTTATCAAAATTTAAATTGATTTTTGATTAAATTTAAAATTTAAATAATTTAATAATTTTTAAAATATATATTTTTATAAATATTTTAAAATTAATAAATACCTTATTTTTCATCATAATAAGAAGTTTTAAAAATTATCTTACGTATCAAAAAAAAATCTATCCACATTAGCAATTGCTATATGGTAACTATATACGTTATAATATAATATAATATATATATATATATATATATATGATTATGAAATTTTTTTAACTCTACAAACAAAATTAAAAAATTGTCTCATGAGTTATGCCTATTATTTATTTATTTTTATTTTTAATATATTTTAATAAATATATTTCATTTTGCTAGTTTTACTCATAGAATCTAAAAATTTCATTAATAAAATATAAAATAATTTCTCATTTATAATTATCAAAAGACATACATTTTCCTTATTGATTTTTGGAGAAGTGTTTTAATTCTCTTTATCCAAATATCTCTCTCTAAAACTAGAAAAAAAAAATCTCTCTCTAAAAACTGAAAATTATGTCACAATAAAAAATTTTGGGCCATTGGATTGCAATTGCACCAAATCTAACAAGATTTTGATGGAAATCATACTGTCAAAGAATGTTTGGTCCATTATTGAACCAAAAAATCTAGTTCCAAACTCAAATGTATACCAAGTAGCACATAGTCCAAAGGGTTGGATAAAATTAGGGGGAAAAAACAATGGTGAATAGTGGTTGGGGCCAGGTGAGAGAGAACAGACCAAAGCACACTCCCATTATTGCAATTCAGTGTCCACAATATTTTCAACAAAGGGCTCCATCCGTTTGTCACTGGAGACTGCAAAATATTGATAGTTATCTTTCCTTTCAGCTCGTTGTGAACTTTCATGGGCCAATATTTTCTGCCAAACATTGCATCATTTTCACTTTTGAAAAATAGGGAATCCCTCAGTCTTCCGCTTCCTCCAGGATTCATTTTCATGGAAAAAGTTGTTTTGTCGTGGCATTCTTAAATTTATAGTAACATGGCATTTTGATTAGATGAAGATTAACTTATGATCATAGCCTCTTAATTTTTATTAGTAATAATGTGTTTACATTCCAAATCTAGATCTTGTATTAATCCTGGGTCCCTGCACGCAATAATTCCAAAGTTTTGTAGGGACTACATTTAAAAAAAAAAATCATTTTAAACAACAAAATTTTTTAAGATATGTTATAAATATTGTAAAACATATATAATTCAATGTAAATAGTGTTATATTGCAACAGTTTAGTAGATGTTACATTTTATAACAAAATTATATACAAATTTGTTGCTAACGTTTTATATACAAAATTATATTGCAATATAAAAGTATTATGTTGTGGTAAGTGTTGTAAACTATTTTTTCCAACAAAGATGTAAAAAAAAAAAATTTGTTGCAAATACTTTTAGTGACACAACTATTTATATCATAGCATAAATTTTTTGTTGCTAAATATCTCACTTGTTGTAGCGGTAATGTATGTCAACCGTCGAACTTCAAATTCATTGCACAATTTTATGTTTCCAAATCGATACTGAAACTTGTTACTTTGCATCTCAAAAGCTCACATTAATTTTCGCCACAAAAAAGTATGCATAACGTAAGAAAACTTTAATTAAATTGTCACTTTGCATATTTTACATGACGATATCTAACATCCATTAATTTCTTGGAATTGCCTATTTTACACCGGGTCGATTTCTCATTAGCATAGCTGGATATTGGAACATTCATTGTGTAAAAAACCATTATCTCTCATTTGCAAAGTTGACTATATTGAAAGCTGGCGAGATAGCAGGAAATGCTGGGTTGTTGAGATCGAGGGTTTCAAGTCATGGAAACTTGGCAACTTCACTGATGTGCCTTATGCCTCAAGTTTAATATGCTTGTTCCTTAAGTGAGAGTGGGTGTCTTGACAACTTCTAAGATCAACCATTCTTTTACTTGCTTTGGGCATTTGTTTCCTTTTCGTGTTAGTTTCTAGACAAACTTTTTGAATTAAGTTTTATATTTAAAATTATCAAAATTTAAATTTTAATCATTAAAATTAAAAATCAAACGCTCTGTTAACAAATCACTCAAACCAATTCTTTGAATAATTTAAGATCTCTTTCCCCCTTATAAAAAACAAATCTTGAAGATTTTCCAGTATTTTGAGACTTTGGGAAGCACAATAAACATTCTTAAATTAGATGTTTAATGGCAGGCTGTGTAACATCAATCAGGGCACTGACGGTTTCCAAAATTAATAAACCCATTAAAGAAAAGTAGAAAACATAAAATCTGTTATCAAAATTCGCATCCAAACCAAAAAATAATTGAAGCCGAGACTGCTCAAGGCCTTGTGGGACCTAAATTTAATTCTTCTTTTGTTGTTTCAATTATTTTATGCAGAGTGGTCTGATCAGACCCTGTAAGGTTGTGGGTAGATAGACTTGGTTGAAATTTCATGGGGCCTTTTGGATCTCTGCCACAGTGTCTTGAATGGGCTGATGATTTGGGACGAGTTGCGTTTGTAGGCTATTTACTCCCTTTCCTAGTTTCCGTGTTACCAATAGGATTCAACTAGAGTTAGCAATGGGTAAATTTTTATTCGTTTTGAATTTAATTTGATTTTATATTTATTAAATTTAAATTTAAATTAATTTAAATTTTTTTTATATTTTATTTGATTTGATATTGTATAAATCATATTTAATTTAATTTGAAATTAATAAAATATTATTTTTTAATATAAATATTTAAATATATAATTATATAAATATAATTTATTAAAAAATTATTTTTTAATAATTTTTTATATAATATTAGATTGAGTGAATTTATTTAAAATTTAAATTTGATTTAATTTCGATTTTTTTTATTTTATTGACTCAACTCAAAACTTAATTTTCAAAATAAAAAATTTCAATCCTATAAAATCATGTTGAATTAAAATTTATCAAGAACAGATTGAATTGCCACATTAGATTCAGCCACTAAAACTTTGCTCATTGAACTTGAAAAACTGTTCTTCCTACCCGTGTACGAGGAAAGAAAGAATATAGTGATAAATGCTTCCATTTTGACCGTTATTTCATTTGATTACGTCTTTACCTTTAAGATAGTGATGTTAAATTTGAATTTGAATTTTTAATATTTATAATTATTTTTAAGGAAACTAAATGTATCCCAATTTTTCTTTTTACATTCTATTTTTTAAAAAATTTATTTTGTAAATGAAATTATTTAATTATTTTTTTCATAACTTTTTAAAATTTTATAATTTTTCAAAAAGTCATATGAAATTATATTTCCAGAAAATCATAATTTTTTTCAAAAATAAAAATTCAAAAAGTCATATTACTCGTCAAAAATGAAAATTTAAGAAAAATTATAAAAAAAAAGAAAATTTTTGAAATTTTTGTTAATTAGTGTAATGAAAAAATAATTATTAAAAAATCATAAATTTTAAAATTAATAAAAAATTAATTTACTATTTTTATTTTTTATAAATTAAAAATTCATATTTAAAAATTTTTTTAATATCGATTATTAAAGTTTTATAATGACTATATTTAAATTAAATTTTTTCCAAAAATCTCTCTGACTATTTATCATGATTAGTTTACCTAATTATCATATTAGATTTTGATAAAATTATATAATATTAAGTAATATTACTTGTACAACTTTTAAGAATTTTAGCTTTAAGATATTGATTAAATTTGATAGTTTTTTTATCATTTTTTGTAACAATATGAGACGAAATATTTAATTAAAATTTTATTATTTTTTTAAAATTAAAATAGTAAAATTAATTTATTTTTATTAATTTTAAAATTTATGATTTTTTAAAAATAATTTTTTATTACACTAATTAATAAAATTTTAATTTTTTTAATTTTTCTTAAAATTTTATTATCTCACCTCTCAAAAGTGAATTTTTGAGAAAAAAATATTTTCAAAAATTTATGTGAAATAGAAAAGATAATTAAATAATTTTATTTTAAAAAATTTAAAAAAACTGAAGTGTAAAAAAAAAAAAAAACTGAAATGCATGTAGTCCCCCTTTTTTTTTTGGTCGAGCTACATTTATATATATATAAAAAATATATAAATATATAAAAATGTTTTTAAATTTAATTAAGATCAAATATGTTAATATATTAATTTAATTTTCAATTATATTCGAAGTTGGAGCAACCTATCAATCTTAAATTTTTTTTTTAAAAAAACAAATATAGGCTACTATATATGTAATGTTGATGTTACGACTTAAGTTGGTGTCATACTAAGTGTTGTTAGTTTTGAACAACTTAAAATATGCTGGAATATATTTTTCTCACAAAGGAGTTCTTATGCTTTTTATTATTGTTTTTCTAATCGAGCATAGAGCTTTGGATGCTATCTGTTGCCACCATATCTGAGAATAAACAAGAGTTGCTATGTGACGAATGGAAGGTGGGATAATTTTGGGAGTTGACAGACCCACCCGCCATGTCGCAAGAACAGACCTGCAATGAAACCATCAACAGACAGGCAAAAACAATTTAGTGGAGCTCAATGATGTAAGTTGAGAAGCATTTAGTGGAGCCCAACAAGGCAACAACAAACAAAAGACCCAAACCAAAATCACAAAGCTTAATCTGTCTGATTTTTCATCACGTTTTCATCAACTACCCTGTATCCTTACTTGTTACTATTTGCCCACCCATCAATTATTCCTCACCCTCTGTAAATGTCTTTGACAAAAAAATCACAGTTAGCAAATAAAAAAAATTATACATAATTAAATTTCTTTATATAATTATTTTAGATAATATTTAATAATTTTAAATTTTATTCTTGTACTATTATATTCTTTTTCATAAAAAAATATATATATATGCAATAATTTCTAGTCTCTGTCTTTGATTAAAGAGTAATTGGTGGGGGACATTAGCTTTAAGCATTTGAAATAATCCTCTTAAGTCATTGACCAATCAATTTCAAGTTTGCTACTGTGTCACGTCTTCAATGAACATCCCGTGCCATGACAAGATTGGGCCCCCAATTTTCACCCAAATAAACCATTTAAAATTTTTTTTTCCGCCCTCAAATAATGACAAAATAAATCAGAAAAACAATTTAAGAGAGAGTCCTGACCCTGAGGTTAGGTTCTCTCATTCATTTCTATGCCAGAATTTAACTTCTCCTGACTTCTGACAAAGGATTTTCCTCACCAAGCAGAAAACTTGTTTGAATTTAAGGTAACGCATCTTAATATTCTCCAAGATTCAAACTTTTCTATGTTTTTTTTATCGTCCCATTGATTTAAACTCAATGCTTCCATCATTTCTTTGAATTTGGGTTTACAAGATTATCATGCGTGGATCTGATTAAAAATTGGGGGGGGGGGGGTTTAATTTTTTATCTGAAGTACGCTTCTGGTATTGTTCAGTTATTTGGTTTATTAATTGGGTTTCTGTGATTTGCTGTGTGGTACTTGATTCATTGTTTTCAGCTTGAAAGCTAGGATTTTTGCGTGTAAAACGACTTGCATTGGGACATTCAGCTTGGTTTTTAGATAAGAAACAACATTGGGTTGCTTTATTTCGAGAATTAATAGCTACGGATGGTGTTGAGGAATTATCTGCTCGGTACTTGAATTCATTATTTGAGCTTGAAAGCTAGGGTCTTTGGGCTCGGTTTTAATTAAAAAAACAACATTGGGTTGCTTAAGGTTTTGAGGATTAATAGCTATGGATGGTGTTGGAGAATCATCTGAATCTGGGTCTGGAGAATCAAGTTCCCACTTAATAAAAAATGAGGCTTTTCGTGATGAAGAGAGTTGTCCTAAACAAGTGTCACCTATTAGGGGCGGTGGGTCGAGGAATACAAGCCCGTTGGGTCGTGTAGGATCGAGGAACACTAGTCCGTCTAGGCAGAAGGTGATAAAGACTAAACCACGGGGCTTAGATGAGGAAACAGTTGCTACATTTGGTAAGGCGGTTCATCCTGATGTTCAAATGGAGGATAACATATGGGCAATGTTGCCTGAGGACTTACTGAATGAAATTTTGGCTAGGGTTCCTCCATTTATGATATTTCGGCTTCGTTCAGTTTGTAAACGATGGAACTCAATACTTCAAGATAATAGTTTTCTTAAGTTTCACTCACAAGTGCCTTCTCATGGGCCTTGTCTACTTACATTTTGGAAGAACTCACAGACTCCACAATGCTCCATTTTTAGCTTGCCATTAAAAACTTGGTATAGAGTTCCCTTTAATTTTTTGCCTCAGTGGGCCTTCTGGTTGGTTGGCTCTTCTGGTGGTCTAGTTTGCTTTTCTGGACTAGATGGTCTAACTTTCAAAACTTTAGTATGTAATCCTCTTACACAAACTTGGAGAACACTGCCAAGCATGAATTATAACCAGCAAAGACAATTGATTATGGTTGTGGATCGAACAGATAAATCTTTTAAGGTTATAGCCACAAGTGATATTTATGGTGATAAGTCACTGCCCACTGAAGTCTATGATTCAAAGATTGATACGTGGACAGTCCACCAGATAATGCCTGCTGTTAATCTTTGCTCCTCAAAGATGGCGTATTGTGACTCCAGGTTGTATTTGGAAACCCTTTCACCACTTGGTTTGATGATGTATCGACTGGATTCAGGATATTGGGAGCATATTCCAGCAAAGTTCCCAAGATCTTTGTTAGATGGTTATTTGGTTACCGGGACACAGAAGCGCCTGTTTCTGGTTGGAAGAATTGGTCTTTATAGCACTCTACAGAGTATGAGAATTTGGGAATTGGATCATGCTAAGATTATGTGGGTGGAGATAAGTAGAATGCCACCTAAGTATTTTCGAGCTTTGTTGAGGCTATCAGCTGAGAGATTTGAGTGCTTTGGACAGGATAATCTTATATGCTTCACATCCTGGAACCAAGGGAAGGGCCTCCTTTATGATGTGGATAAAAAGGTTTGGTCTTGGATTGCTGGCTGTGCTCTTCAGTCATACAATAGTCAGGTTTGCTTTTATGAGCCAAGATTTGATGCTTCTGTCCACTGAGGTGGAAAATTTGCTTAAGGAGATTTGTGTTCATGAGCTGTTGAGAGGTTAACATGCAGCAAAAAACTCCTCTTTCTTTTGTAAGAAATGAATGATATCAACTTTTGTACTATCCTTTTTCCCCCGTCCTGCACATATACTGGAATTACTTCTCACTTGTTGGTGGATTGTGAATCAAGTGGAATCCAGTGGTCCTTGCTACTGCATCAGCATCTTAAGCATATCCCTTTGAAGCTGTTTCTATCACCAAGGTTTTTGGCGCAATTGGTGATATCATTCCATATGAGACTCAATGATCCACATTGACACTGGGCAGACTTGTATTTTGATGACTAGATGAGGGCTGGGCTTCTTGAAGGTGTATATCATGGGAATGATTTTTGGAGAAGAATTGGAAGAAATTTTTATTTTTATGGTAGCCTTTGCATACTTACTTAACGTTTGGTACATTGGCAGTTCCATTTCAAAATGTTATTTTACTTTCCTTGCCTGTTGATTTATATCCTGATGTCTGACTAATGTGATTTTGCTGTCTTCATCACAGCTTGTACACATTGTACTTTCGATGTTGTTAACTCTTTCAGTTCTCTAGAAGGATTTCTCCCCTTTTATTGATTTGGGAACTCTTCTCGACCCTCTTTACTTTTTTTTTCCTTAAATAAATCTAATAAGGCTGTTTAAATTCTTTTTAGACGTCATTTGCTAGAAATTTACCACAATTCCAATAATAACAAAATGGTGCCTTTTCATGATCTTCGAAAATGATTTGGAGCATCCTTGGATTATGCTGGAAGTTATACTATTATTGTTTCTCATAAAAAAAAAATGGACCACTTGAGTTTGGTTATGATCTGTGATGAGTTAATCCAATCTGGTGGTTTCTCTGACACCATATAATGTGTTGTATTTTGCTGCACCAAATGAATCAACATCATGCTTTATCCTTTTGCATTAGCTTTCATATCGAGAAAGCTTCGCGAAAACCTTCTAGGATATTCAACCTAGAAATTTTCTAGGAGTTTCACTTTCACTAAATGGAAATATGAAGGTCATTTCCCCTGAAATATATCTTAGAACTTGTTCTGTATGTATTCTAGAGCAGAGTGTCTTTGTTAAGTTCTATAGTCACAATGCGAAAGATTAAATCTGACTAAATCTTTTAGTTTTTTGGAGTCACATGTAACTGGTACTGCTTCCGTTCTTTATAATCATTAGTCTGGCCTGTTAGCTTTTGTTGTATAATGAAGGTTAGTTGCATGGTGCTTCTTGCTTTGGATGATCACCTTTTCTCGTACTTAAGTGATCCACTTTGTTCTTATTGACTTAAAGTGAGAATATGCTTTATTGAGTCAACAGGAGTAATTAAATCATTTTACATATACAAGATTTGGGTTTGGTGAGGATGAAGTAGTAATAGAATTTTGCTAGTAATAAAATTTTTCCACAGAGCAGCCTTTACAGTTTGGTAGCTTCACAAACGAGCTAAACAATTGAAACTGTAGTAACGATGACAGTCCATGTAATTTTTCTGTAGTTTGCAGTTTGACAATGTGGAAATCTGATCTTCATTATTGTTTGATTAGTTGATTTTATCTATTTTAGTTAGGTATCTTATTTTTAGAATAAGAAGTGATTTGGGTTATTATACCAAATTCATTAGATATTTTCTTATCATGTGCAGAGAATAAATTACTCTTTTGATTAGCGGTTTTAATACATGAAAATCTCAGGTTTTAAGGCTGAGAATATTCAATCTTTAACCTATATATTTTTATGTAATTCTAGTATTGTAATAAGAAACATATAAAAAAATAAAATAGTTTTTTTATAGAGATTTTTTCATGGTATCAGAGTTAAGATTTTCTTTTGTTGTCTTTTATAAATTTGTCACGTGATAGGTTTTTTCTATTTCTACCTACACATGATGGGATCTTGTTAAAGTGGTGTTATCCAGCATATAATAAATATTTAATTTCTTGTAATCTTATATTTAAGTTGGACTCTTTCACTTACTGTTAATTAGTTTTAAGTTGGATGTTTAACAGACAACTACTATATGCTCATGCATTGCATCTGGTTTCAATCGGTGAAGCAGTTTCATCTATAACTGCATTGGCTGTTTGAGTTGAATGAATAATGATATTCTGTTTCAGCATCATTGCTGCTGAGGAAGGCTGGTAAGATCCCCTTCATTACCTCCTATGTACAACAACCAACTTTGATTGGAAGTGAAGATGAAACTTAAGATCTGGTGCTAACGGGGCTGGGTTGAGTCATAGTTGCCATTGAGCGGTGACCGGTAATGGACTAAATAAATAACAAAAAACTGCCAATTGTTATATCCATTTCCTGTAGTTTAGTGCATATTTTTATCTTTATGAAAACCGATATTTGGATTGGAATGATTAGTAAACAATTCTTCAAATTTGAGAACATTTGTTGTTTTGGATAGAACTGTTAAAATAGGATAACAATGGCCTTGGTGGTAGGAAACCTCTAAATCCTCATTGTTGGTTCTGTGAATTGAATGTCTTATTTAAGTAATATCTTGTTGAGGATTGCGTTTTTTAAACCACGTCTAGAAGGATTTTGACGATGTTGCAAATCAAAGTACAGATGTTTGATTAAAAGAAGCAGACAAGTTCTTAGTTGGTCAGCTTAGCTGCTGTTACTGATTACTGTGGATAGTAACTTGGATGCAGCTGCGAAGTGTTCATGCTCCAGCTGGAACCACTTCCGTACTAGCAGGGTCGATCTTTTTGTTAAGTAGAACAAAATGATTCTGTTGTGGTGTGTATTTATTTTAGGGTTAATGGTAAATTTTGCTATAATATTATGGTTCAATAATGAATTTGTCACTATTTTCAATTTCGATGAATTTTGCCATTATACTTTAAATTTTATTGAATTTTGCCCTTGTACTTTCTATTTCGTTGATTATTGGATGAAAGTAACGGAATCAAATTATTTCATAGAACATTTTGTTAATACAAAAGCAAATTTTTTTGTTGCATTTTCAATTTGGCTAATTTTTCTTATTTCATTTTTAGAAATCAACAACACTGAAAATACTATGGCAAAATTCAAAAAAATTGAAAGTATAATGGTAAAATTTAACAAAAGGAGAGAGGAAAATTTCGGATCGACCTATAGTACAGGGTTGGAATTTACCTTTATCCCTTTATTTGACTATTCCTCAATCTGAAACATATTTGATTGACCAGAGAAGTAAAAGGCACCTGGAACAGAAGTTTTGGAGGGTTTGAAACAACTGAATAAACCATTGATCATCCTCAACGCTTTCAATTTTTTCAATTCTTTTCTCTTTTATTTTTTTTATTTTTTTATTCTCTCTACAGAAGGTATTAATGGAGTTTGTGTAGGGAATTTATGAACAATCTGCTAGCAATTAAATGCAGTTCACACCTTTGAAGACACTCCAAAACAATTACTTCTTATCATATTCAGTTTTATGTTTGCTTCGCTTTCCATTCTTTGCCTTCATTCTTGTATTGTTGTGGAGCAAACCAATGGAAAGTTTTGCTCAAAATTTTTCAAGGTTTTTCCTCGGGGACCATCCATGGAGAATGGACAGGGAAAGAGCTGCAGGATAAACTCCACTCTTTCAACAATGACAAAGAATATGGCAGGTGGTGGTAGGTGAATATTGGTTGATTTTGATAAAATACAAAGCAATAATATATATAATATTGGAAAATAAACTCGTGAATATTGGTTGATGCTTCAATGTAATTTCTATTACAAGTGTCCATGGCGGCTAATCAGATTGTCTTGAATGAAGATTCGAAGATATTTCAATGTAAATGACATTCTTGTGACCAAATATTTTTATGGTGTCAAAGAAGAAACAGAGGCAATCTAAAGGGAATCATTTCTTGGATTGTCAAACAATTTCTTGACAACTACAAATTGATGAGAAAAGCAAACATTACAGTCAAATTAATACTATAATTAATTAAGGTTACTGTTCCACATGTGAAATTGTCCTTAGAAAATTGAACATCAAATTCCAAAAAATCAGCTCCTTTGGCGTGGCGGTGCTTTCAGGGAGACAACAGTAGTCACCCACATGAACTCGGATTTCCCTTAAACCTCAAAGGACCAAATTCTGTACACTAAAAGGGATTGCAAATAATTTCTTTGTAATAAAAAGCACAGTCAAAATTGTCTTTTTGGTAAGTGGCGGTGGATTTGTACAAATAGAAGTATTCATCAACAGGTTTCAAGATCAAAGACATGACATTGGGAAATGGAGCCACACTGTTGTTTTCCAGGTGTCCAAATCTACTTTATTTTATTCTTTGTGAGCTTAAGATTTCGAGGAGCGAAAGAACATTGTATACAGGAAAATTTTTGTTAAGGAGACCAAATGTCAATTTGGATTTTGATGCAAACCTGGAACTAAAGTACAGTAGCATTGAGTGAGAGCATTGGAGATGTACTAAAGACTAATGTATCTTTTGTATGGCTGATGAGAAGAATTCAATGACATAACGATATAATGATGAAATTAAATTTTTTTTTTTCATGGATCGTGTAAATGAAACATAAATGAACTAAAAAGTAACAGGTTTATTGAATTTGTGATTGGCGCTGGTTTTTTGGATCTTGAATACAACTGTCTGAATCAACTGCCAAACTTATGGAATAAAAGATTTTTGATAATTATAAGAAAAAAATCTAATTTGCATGCATGGGAAAATCTTATACCAGCTATGCTTTTCTTTTTGATAATTCGAATTTTGGCTATCGTAAAATTCATTTCTTTGACTTTATTTTGGAGGTAACAAAATCAAGCTGCTAGTACCTTATTCTTTCCTATTATATAATTGTAACATAATTTTTTTTTCAGGTTTAATCATTCAGAAATGGTTTTGATACACACGGCCGTCATTAATTTGGAAAACCAAAATGAATTAGCTCACTTGAGCATTAATGGAAATTCCGATCCATTTTCTTTAAGTTGGAGAATCAATTAACCATGGAACCGACTTGGGTAATTAAGGAGGTCACACTATTCTCAAGATCAGGTGACCACAAGCATCAACTTGGAGGATACTCCCTTGTGTTCTAAACTGTTAAACACTAATAATATTAATTTATTTTTTTTATGCTCAAATTTATAAATACATGGTTAAATTAAAGATGACATGCTTTAGTAATTCTATGCATCACTCACTTGCCCATGTTACCCCAAGCTCGTAATTTGATGCCATGGGAATGCTTCTTTGGGAACTCTGCATCATATTATTTTTGTCCTGGCTTAGTTGCTATTTTCACCTTCTTCCCTCTTACATTTATTGGAACTTAATTTTTGCTAACAGTCAATTAAGTCTTGTCCTAATAATAAGGAGGAGATATTGAAATTTCAAATTCTCAAATTTAATTTTATCATATATGATTTAGATTAAAATTTTTTTTGTCAATTCAAAACTTTATATTCATTAAAACCAATTCAGTACACTTTCAAACTCATCTATTGCAACACACAGATAGCTACTGAGATATACAACTGAACCTCCTGCATATCTTTATACTTTTACTGCTCAACTACGGAGGGACAGGTAATCCATCTTTGTCAAGTATGAACACCAAAGAAGATGGGGGTGCATTTACCCAGTTACTCAAGCATATATTATTTCTAAATTGGACAGCTATCCAATCCGTCGCTTTATTAGCTTTTCTATCTACACATACAACCTGTAATTCCTTCATTCTCCTAATGCCTGCTAATATGTCTTGAACCACTGGCTTGATTCTCCACTCATGTTCTGTGCTTGTTAAACTAATATGCTTATAAAGAATCTCAGAATCCATTTTCAATACCACTTTTGGGTATTTTTGCCTAGTGCTAACCACAGACGTTCCCTTACTACTATAGCTTCAGCTTCTATGCTAGATTTCGCACAAATTACTCTGCCAGTTCCTCCTATCAACTTTCTACCTTGATCCCTTATTACGACACCAATTCCAGCAGACAATGGATTTTTTTAAAATGCTTCATCGCAGTTTACTTTAACCTATCCAATATCAGGCCTCACCCACTTATTTGGTTTTCCTAACTTTGGATGGCCTATTTTCCTCCTGCCACATCCAATCTAGGCATCCATAAACTCCATTATTGCAGCCTGTGCTATTCTCACTGTAGTTAGCATGTCAGGTTTCCTCATATTTTGGTTTGCATTACATCTTCCTTTCTAGATATACTAGCACATAAATGGGATTGCAACTGCTGAGTAGCTCTTTTCTTCCTCCTTTATGTCCCCCATTGTTAATACTTCCTTAAGCTAGCAATCAACAGTTGTGATTCTACTTTTGTGAGCCTTATACCCCAGTCCTGACTTAAACCACACACACCTCATCCATTCACATAATAATAAAACATGTTCAACCGTTTCTTCCCTTTTCCCACATATAGCACATATTGGCTCCTCACATATTTTTCGTTTCCATAGATTCTTCCTTGTTGCTAAAGCATTAGGGCAGACTCTCTATAAAAAATTGCTTATTTTATGTGAAAATTTTTTCCATAGCAAGCACCATCCCTCATTGTCCACCTGATGTGAAGACGATTGTTTTGGCATGCATTTTTGCATTTCTCTTTCTTTACATGCATGGTAGCCACTCCTTACAGTATAAATGCAATTACCTACTAATGGCCACACTATTCAACCCTCACCGCTGTTGGGATATAGTTCACATGTGAATAAAGAATCCTACATCATAAGAAATCTAAATGAGGTATACTATATATGCATGAAGAACCAAAGAACTTAATAGTTTAAGTTTTTGGGCTTAAGTGATATTCAACAGGTATGTATGGGCTCTCTGGTATGCTTCCATGGGCTCAAAGTGTAGTTTATCTCCCTAACAAGTAGTATCAGGCCAAAAAGTCACAGGTTCAAGTGTCAATAATGTTGCTGGGGAGGGAGATTGTTGGCAGATCAATGGGTGATGTATTGAGTAAATCTGGAGTGCAAGCTTGAAGAAGTACTGAGACAACCTAGATAGCCAAGTTAAGTGAGGTTGCCTAGCCCAAATGAGGTATTGATCGGACTTACTCACACGGGAGAGCCAATGTGAGACTTGATCAGAACTCACAAGTAAATAGGGGAGATTGTTGGGATATAGTTCACGTGTGAGTAAAAAATCCAACATCAATAGGAAATCTAAATGAGAAGTCCTATATATGCATGAAGGACTATCATAACATATAGATTCAAAATTCTATAGCTAGACTTAACAAATAGATAGAGTTGCCATCAATCTTTTTTAACTATATGTGATTGGCCGCCTAAAGAATCCTTTTAAGAAGCTCTCAAGCTTGACTAAGGGTCTCTAAAAGAACAAGTTTAAGTCTACAAACTAGAATATGGTTCGAGAGTTTAGTTACATGTGAGGAAGGTTATAGTACCCCAACATGTCCATCCGAAAGATGATACAATATTATTTTAAATTTATCCCAAAGCCTTAATTCTAATGATTTTAAATTTTTATGTTAAATATTGAAAATAATTTATAAGATTCTTCCATCAATCTGGTATAATTCTTAAAAATATTTTTTTACCTCAAGAGTATTCAAAGATCTCATTTGTTTCCTTGAAAAGGCTTTGTCGTCGAAAAATTATTTTTTTAGTTTTATTATTTTTTTATTGAAAATATATCTAATTATTCTACAATTTGGGTCAAATTAGAAATAGTTTTTTTGAATTTCTAAATTCTTCACCATTTTGGCCTATTTAGAAATTCTTTTTATTTATTTATTTTTTTGGATTTCTAAATTTTTCACCATTTGGTTCTATTTAAATTTTTTTTTGTTTTTGTTTTTGGAAAGAAAATAGTATGACAATATTTTTTATTGAAATTTCATTTAAATTCTTCCACCATTTGGGACAAATTTAAAGAAATTTCTCACCTAGAGATTTCTTAAGAATTTATCATTTGAAATTTCTAAAAGTCTCATCATTGGATAATTATAAAATATTTTCAACTAAAAAATTTTATTTTTCTTTTTTTTGTTTGAGAATAAATATTAATTATTGTTATTGAAATTTTATCTAAATTATTTCACAATTTGGGATAAATTTAGACAAAATTTCTCACTTAAAAATTTTATAAAAATTTATTATTTGAAATTTTTAAAAATTTCATCATTAGACAATTATTATTTATTCTCAAAAAAATATTTTATTTTTATTTTTTTAAATTTAATCATGCAAAAATACTCCTAAAAATAAACAAACACATAAATAAAAAAAAAGAAAATAACAAAAAATACAAAAAAAACATAACGGCTCGGTTGGACGATTCGGCTTCAGGCACAAAATGTGGCTCAGGGAACGCGACTTGGTGGCTCAGCTTGGCTTAAAAGATCGGCTGGTACGTGAGTTAAATGCGAGTCAAAGTGGGTCAGTGCAACAAGTCGGGGTGTCCGAATGAAAACATCCGGATCCTAATGGGTCTTTTAACACCAAAACAACGTCGTTTTAGTAGGGTATATAAGGTTAAATCTCGACTTTTTTTTACCACATCTCCCTTCTTCCCTTTCTCTTCTCCCCTTTTTCTCTCACACACTCTCTAGACCCTTTTAGAACTTCGATTGAATTTCACTAGAGTTTGAAAAATCTAGTCAAAATCTGGGTTATTCATCAGACGTTCATCGAAAAGTTCAACGATTTTTGAAAATGTGACACCGAAAACTGGGGATATCATAGGAAATTAGGAATTTCTTAAGAAAGTCATCGAAAAATTCAACTTCTGCTAGAAAATTCAACCAGAATCTGAAAATTTTCAAAAAATTTCTAGAAAAAAATTACCAAAAATTTTGAAATTTTTTAAAAAACATTCTAAGATTACTTATACTATTCTAAACACTTTTTTTTTTTTGCTTCTACTTTTTTGTTGCTTTTTTTGTGTGTTTTCTAGCCTCAATTAGGGCATCTATTTATAGGATTAAAAACAAAAAAATCTCCATCCGAATAGGAATCCCAATTTCTTTTAAACTTCGACCTTAAACCTAGCTCAAATCCTACAACCCAATTCCAACCCAAATTCAACTTCCTGTTTTTTTTTTTTTGGTTTTTTTTTTAATTTTTAATTTTTTTTATTAACAAAAATCAAACGTAGACCCCTAGACAGATAAGGGTATCTATAGCTGTTCTTCTTTGTACATTTTCTATGAAACAAGAATTATATAAAGACGTAGACAACCTAATCAACTCGACACTTTTTTTTTAGTCAGACTCCTTAAATAACATAAAAACTGCTTGAAAATAAATAAAGTTCATCTGAATAGAGGCTTAACAACTTTAAAAAATAAAAGGCTCATCTAAACAGATGCACAACAACTTTTGAAAAATAAAAGACTCCTCTAAACAGAGGCACCACAACTTTGAAAAATAAAACGGTCTTCTAAACAGAGGCACTATAACTTTTGAAAATAAAATGCTCCTCTAAACAGAGGTATAATAACTTTGAAAAATAAAAGGCTCATTTAAATAGAGGCACAACAACTTTGAAAATAAAAGGTTCATCGATAATCATGTCCAAAAGAGTCATAGATAAGGTTTGATGAAATTTATAATGGAAACTCAAATGTTCATAGTTTGAGTTTGAAATTCAAAGGTTCAGATTCGCAAGAACTTTTCAGCTTCACAAGCATTCACTAAAATTTGATTTTTAAAATTTTAGTTTCATAAAAATTTGATTCGCAAAACTTTAGATATGCAATAATTTAGATTTGTAAGATTTCAATATTCGCATTTACAAATTGTAAGACTCGCATTTAACATTTAAAGATTCTCATTCGAATTTTGGAGATTCATATCTAAAAGTTCAAAACTTCTCATTCAAGTTTAAAGGTTCACATTTGGTAAATTTTAGGGTTTTACACCTCAAAGATTCTTATTTGAAATTCAAAAACTCTCATTTGAAAACTAAAAAATTCAACGATTCTCATTTGAGGATTCACAATCTTGTCTTAAAAGATTTCATCAAAATATTCAAAATTCTTTTCCAGTTGACTTTCAAACTTTTATCAAAATCAAAATTTTATATGTAATGAATGTCATGATCAATGATGCAAATGCTTTTTTAATTACGCAAATGCAACAATCTAGATCCTCACAATACTACAAATGTCATCTTTTCAATCATGATTCAAATGTTTACTTATAATGCAAATGTATAGCCAAACCAAAGTTTCAAATATTCTCCAAACAACAATGCAAATATGATGTATGTAATCGAATGTTTATGTCATGAAATTCTAATTAATTGTGGTAATTTGATTTTTAAGACCCTACCATCTCATATTTTCCTTTTCATCTACTCAGCATGAGCTATCTTGGAATAAATTATGCTAATGATCCTTATTATTTTTATCACTTGGTTATCATTCATAGGCTTCTTAGCACTAATAATTCCAGAATAAGTTTTGTCAATTACCCCATATCATTTAATTACAATTCACAGGTTTTTCAACATTATCAATCTCAGAATAAATTCTATCAATTGATTATGTTCATCACTTGATCACCATTTACAGGCTTGTCAACACTAGCCATTCTAGAATGAATTTTGTCCATTGATCATTATCATTTGATCACAACTCATAAGTTATGTCGATCAATCCATCACCATATTCATCATTTGATCACACCATGTGTCCTTTCAAATCATCTTTTCAAGTTTTTACACTATTTTTTTTTTTGCTCCCCATCATCTTGGATTTCTTTTTAAAGGAATGCAAGACTCTTTTATGCACATTGTCATTAATTCATCATCATTTCAATTTTTGACAATTATAATACAATTAGATATTTTCTTGATTTATTTTGGAGATGCAATAATAAGATAACACAAGGTGAATTGAGGGAAAGGTAATAAATGAAGTGTGAGTTTGGTACAAAAATAATTGGGCAAATAAGCAAATTCAAAGTATGTCCTTGGGAATGGTATTGAACAAATGGAGTAACAATATCCAAATAATGAATACTCAAACAATTCTTAACATTAATCCAATTTTTTTTCAAAAACTCATTCCATTGACTTTTGAGATCATTTTTGAGCTCATTGAACTTTACCCCAAATTTGAGGGATCTTCAGATGTCTTTGACCTTTCTTCATGTGAACTGTTTATCTAACTCTCAGCTCAGAGATTTTTTACCTAAATCGCCATTTCGAGTTTTCAATTTGAATATTCCTTTTCTTTCCTTTGGCATTTTCCCATTCTTTCATTCTTTTTTTTTTTTCCTTTTTTTTTTTTTCATTTTTTTCATCCATTAGTGATATCTCTCACACATCGATCTCTAAAGTAATGTAGTATGATTCTGTTATTTCATTATGAGCATGTCTTAGTCCAATATATGATCATTCAATTCGAGCACTCACATTTGATTCAAATAAACTTTTAAAGATTGTAATGTAGGCCATGGTGAGGGGTCATAAAAAATAGATAAAATAGGCTTCAAACATGTGCTTAAAGGGTTTAAAACTAGAGACTTATTTCTCATCACTTGATACAACTTGGCATTTTTCCCAATTCCACATTATTTCACTACTTTTTCCTTTTTTATTCACATTATTCATCACAAAAAAACTCTCATTACGTTGCCCCAAACCATTTGTGGCATTTATTTTTCTTTTCTCTTACTTTTTTTTTATTTTTTATTTTTTGCTTTCTATCTTTTGTGACCTTTTGTGATCTTTGGCCACTTTTTTTTTCAAAAAAAAATTACCCTATAGTGTGGAGGGTGATCCTTGATTAGGGTTCTTTTAAAAAAAAATCGTAATAAGCTCAAAGGGGTAGCAATGAATGGTTTTTCAAATGGTAAAAGAAAGATGGTCATTTTTCATCTCAAATGTGAATGCTTTCTTTAAAGATCATCTATTGAACCAAACAAACTCATAAATCTTTATAAAGAACTATATATCTTCAAGATATATTTATTCTATATCTATTAGTAGCTGGCTTCTTTGCTCAAATAGTCTCCTCAAAACAATATGAATGAGTTTTCAAAATTAAATCCCAAAATTATTATTATCATTATCTAAATATTCACTATCCGAAATTTGAGAATGGAAATGAAAAATTATGAAAGGTGACAAAGCATGAAATAATGGTTGAATGAAATAGAAAATGTAATGAAATGCATTAAATTGCCTTTTATTAAAATTATAACAAATGAAATCCTATTGCATAAAAAAATCCTAACATTACTTTAAAAAAAATCCTAAAATAACAAGCAACTTCCAATCAGCCTTAACATTTTTTTTCTTTTCAAAATTTATGCCCCCATACGATTAAGTGAAGGATCTTTCTTAACATCTGGCTCTTTAATTCATTATAACTTTTTAGGCCCTTTCGGATTAATGTATTCTTGATTCTCACTTAGAATATTGACATTGTGATTAGGTAATGGATTGCCACTAAGTGTTATTACTCCCGTTTGATCAAAGTTTATCATTTCATCTTTGATCAATCGTTATACCTTATGCTTTAGAGTAATGCAATTTTTAGTGAAATGATCGGTAATTCTATAGTGCTAGTCACAGTGAGCTATAAGATCATATCACTTAAGATAGGGTAGCTTGAGCAGCTCCAAATGGCTGAGGGGAATTAAGTGATTGTTATAGAGCTCTCAGTATAACTTCATATAAATTATGAGGATTGGATCAAATTCGAGCTTTTCTTGAGTAGTTTGTTGCTTTTGTAAACCACTTATTGGGTTAGCAGGATGAATCTGAGATCCTATGGGTGATTGAATGTTAAGGCTGTATATAGGAGCTTGAGAGCTAAAAATGGACTGATATGTTGATGGATAAGATGGCATAAGGCTAGCTGGTATGGGTAAGATGAGGTATTATTCACAGCAAGATAGTATGGAGAGTAATCTTGTAGTGGATAAGGTTAATAACCCCTGAACTATTTATCAAAGCTTACGGCTTGAGTTTTGGTGCCTTCCTGGTTTCTCTTCCTTTCAACTTACCATTTTTAATGGCATTTTCAATGATTTTGCTTGAAATTACCATGTGGTGAAATTCTTTGTTGCATTTCTTATCATCTTTTTATAATAAAAAGATTTTAAAGTGCTGACAAACAACACCATGATTTTTTTCTCAGTTAAAAAAGGTTGTACTTGAGAAGCAATATCTTTCTACTTCTGGGCATACTTTTTAAATGATTCAATCACTTTTTTTTTTATATTCTATAAAAAAAGATGATCTGGGCCTAAGTATACGATATGTCGATACTGACTAATGAAATCATGGATCATATCACTCTAGGATTGGATACGGGTCCTATCTAATTGGATATACCATATAACAACAGACCGTAAGACTATCTTGAAATACATGCATCAATAGCTTCTCATTATTAGCATGAGCAACCATTTTTTGATAATACATGATAATGTGAGTTTTTGGACACTTTGTTCCATCATACTTCTCGAACTTTGACACTTTAAAATTTGAAGGAATAACCATATTAGGGACCAAACAGAGCCTAGCAACATCTATTGAATCATAAAAATCAATTCCCTTGATTGCTCTTAACCTTTCCTCTAATAAGTTCATCTTCCGTTCAGTTTTTGACACTTCTAAAGTCTCTTTCTCTTTGGGCCTCAGCTTCTTTTTCTCTTTTGAATCATCCAAATTAGGGACTGGTATTGGTTCTACTACCTTCTCGATAAATATGGGATTTACATAACTCTGATATTGTTTTAGATTTGAAGTTGATGGTATTTCAAGGTATGTGTACCCTACAGGATAGGTGAATTGCTGTGGTGAGGACCTTATGCGAGTTGAGCTTAATATGGCCTAAAACTAAGAGGGTACAATGGGTCATCCACCTCTTGTGATGGATGGTATTATTGGCTAGTACATGCTTTTATACCTTTTTCCTTGTTTAACTTGTTCGAAGCCTCTAAAATCTTATTCAACTCCCTTTCTAGCTTCTCTTGAGCTTTCTTCATCCTCTCAAGATGATTGAAATTTTTTTATTCCATTTGTCTGGCTCAAGCTTTTGTATTATATGAATGAGTTAATTATGTGGGATTCTTGGTTTGTAGAACTATCCTTGAACCTTGGTACCACAACTATGATAAAAAATATTATGCTTTATGCATGATATGTTGATGCATAAATAAAGTGTACATTTTCATGAATGAAATATGAAAGTGATGCAGATGTAAAATGTTACATATGACAATGAAAGTGATGCATGACATGCAAATGCAAATGCTGAAAGTCAAAAAAATAAAATGGTTAGATTACCATATATCATACAAATTGTTCCTTCTTATGTCCTAACTTCAACCATATATCAGACAAATTATTCCTTCTTATGTCCTAACTTCAGGTTACGTCTATCATTAGGTAGGAAAGGCTCTATCTTAGGGCTGGCATCTTAAGTGTGAACTATATGTAAGGTTAAGTGATATTGACCACCAAAGGTTCCAAAATTATTCCTTATATCATGGTCCATCACAGACTAGTAAGACAATCCAATCCTCACCCCTTACAGGCTACCAACAAAAAATATTTAATTTGAGTAGGAATATTTCGTTAGCCATTACAGAGATTATTATCTTATTAGAGCGTAGGTATTTTACTCTCTCCTAAGAAGAACGGAGCCCGAGTATAGAGCTTATATAATACAAATGCATATAATAGTGTGCGCGAAGGAACATATGGGTTTGGTGCCCTAAAAATAAAAGACAAAAATGTTAGTAAACAGATAACATAAATCATTTCAATTTAAAACCATTAGATCAAAGAATAGGATAAAATCAAAATGTTATGGCTTGACTCTCTATAACGTACCCAGTGGAGTCGCCAAATAGTCATAATATATAGATCCGAAAAGCTATAACTAGACTTAATAAATGGATAGAGTTGCCACCAATCTTTTTTAACGAGGTGTGATTGGTCACCTAAGAAATCTATCTTTTTAAGAAGCTTCCAAGCTTGACTAAGGGTCCCTAAAAGAATAGGTTTGAGTCTACAAACTAGAACAAGGTTCGAAAGTTTAGTTACATGTGAAGAAGGTTATAGTACCCCATATGCTCATTCAAAGGATGGTACCATATTATTTTAAATTTATCCTAAGGGTTTGATTCTAATGGTTTTAAATTTTTATGTTAAATATTAAAAATAATTTATAAGATTCTTCCATCAATATGGTAGAATTCTTAAAAATATTTTCTCACCTCAAGAGTATTCAAGGATCCTATTTATTTTTTTCAAGAGGCTCCATCATCGAAAAATTATTTTTTTAGTTTTATTATTTTTTATTAAAAATATATTTAATTATTTCACAATTTGGGCTAAATTAGAAATATTTTATGTTAATTTCTAAATTCTCCACCATTTGGGCCTAGTTAGAAATTCTTTTTTTTTTTTGGACTTCTAAATTTTTCATAATTTGGGTCAATTTAGAAAATTTTTTTTTTTGAAATTTTTAAAATTTTCACTATTTGGGCTTATTTAGAAATTTTTTTTCTTTTTTTGTTTTTAGAAAGAAAATAGGATAACAATTATTTTTTTTATTGAAATTCTATTTAAATTCTTCCACTATTTAAGACAAATTTAAAGAAATTTCTCACTTAAAGATTTTTTAGAAATTTATCATTTGAAATTTCTAAAAGTCTCATAATTGGATAATTATCAAATGTTTTCAACCAGAAAATTTTATTCTTCTTTTTTTTTGTTTGAGAATAAATATTAATTGTTGTTATTGAAATTTTATCTAAATTATTCTACAATTTAGGATAAATTTAGACAAAATTTTTCATTTAAGAATTTTATAAAAATTTACCATTTGAAATTTTTAAAAATCTCATTATTGGATAATTATCAAATATTTTCAATAAGAAAATTTTGTTATTCTTTTTTTTTTGTTTGAGAATAAATATTAATTATTATTATTGAAATTTTATCTAAATTATTCCATAATTTGGGATAAATTTAGAAAAAATTTCTCACTTAAGAATTTTTATAGAAATTTATCATTTGAAATTTTTAAAAAGTTCATCATTAGATAATTATTATTTCTTCTTAAAAAATATTTTATTTTTATTTTTATTTTTTTTTATTTTTAAAATTTAATCATGCAAAAATATTCATAAAAATAAACAAACACATAAATACAAAATAAATACAAAAATACAAAAAAAACGTAATGGTTCGGTGGGAGGATTCGGCTCGGCTCCAGGCACAAAATGCTATTCGAGGAATGCAGCTTGGCGACTTTGCTCAACTCAAAGGATCCACTGATATGTGGGTCAAACGCGGGTCAAAGCAGGTCAGCACTACAAGTTGGGTCCCCCGAATGGAAATACACAGATCTTAATGGGTGTCTTAACACCAAAATAACGTCGTTTTAGTCGGGTACATAAGGCTAAATCTTGATTTTTTTCACTAGATCTCCTTTTTTCCTTCTCTCTCTTCTCCCTTTTTTCTCTCCCTTTCTCTCTAGACCTTTTTAGAACATCGGTTGAATTTCATCGAATTCTGAAAAATCTGATCGAAATTTGGGTTATTCGCTGAACGTTCGTCAGAAAGTTCATTGATTTCTGAAGATGTGACACCAAAAATTATGGATCTCACCAAAAACTGGGAATTTCATCGAAAGTCACTAAAAAATTCAAATTTTACCGAAAAATTCAACAAGAATATGGAAATTTCCAAAAAAAAAAACCTTCAAAAAATTCCTAAAAATTCTAGGATTGCTTCTGCTCTTCTAAACATCTTTTTTTGCTTCTACTTTCTGTGTTGCTCTTTCTATGTTTTTTTTGTGTGTTCTCTAGCCTTAATTAGAGTCTCTATTTATAAGATTAAAAACCAAAGAATCCCCATCCGAATAGGAATCCTAAATTCTATTAAACTTTAACCTTAAACCCGTTCAAACCCTACAACCCAATTCCAATCCAAATCAACTTCTTGTTTTTTTATTTTTTCCAGCTTTTTCATTTTTAATTTTTTTATTTTTTTTATTAACAAAAATTAAATGTAAACCCCCAGATAGATTGGGATGTCTACACTGACCTAAGAACCTAATAGCTTAAGCTTTTAGGTTGAAGTGGTATCCAACATGTATGTATAGGTTCTCTAGTGTACTCCCATAGGCTCCAAATGTGATTTATCTCCCCAATAACCCCCTTCATGCGAATTTGTATAGCTTTAATATTTGCTACGACTTAAGTTGATATAAAACTCTATATGAAGTCTAACTTTTAGTAACCCTCTCTTTATCTTTTAGTTTTTCAACCTTCTGTTGCAATTGTTCCCTTATAGTGTTATTATTTGGCATTAAAGTATCCCCACTAGGTATCTATCAATCCTTCCAAATTTAGATATTTTTCCTATTCATCACTTGCCAACATATTTGTTCTTTTACTAAATCTCTCCCTTTTAAAATACTATACCATGCTAATGATGCTTTATCACTTTTTTTAACATTCAAAATAGATCTATTAGGGAAGTATATTACTTTCATAATCCTTACCTAATAAGCCTCGGGATTGGTTATGACTCTCCAACATTGTTTTACCAACAATGCTTTTATTGAATAGGTTTAGTTCTTTAAATCCCATCCCTTATTTACTTTTACACATTGTTAGCTTCCACCATCTTATCCAATGGATCTTTTTTTCATCTAGTTTTCATCCACACAACAATCTTGCCATATCTTTATTAATTTTTTCATATCTTTTTTGACAGCTCGAAACAATTCATCACATATGTTGGTATTGCACCTGTAATTACTTTGATTAATATTTCTCTTTCTCCTTGAGACAACAAGCCCCTTTTCCAAGTCTGTAACTTTTTCTGAACCTTTTCCCTATATTGCTGAATAATAAATCTTTCCCTAGAATGAAGGAATTCCTAGATAGAATCCTAGATTCTCAGCTAATGGGATCTTTAAACATGCCACAATATCTTTATTTAGTTGTTTAAGAGTATTACTGCCGAACACTATGCTAGACTTGCCCAGATTTACTTTTTATCCCAAGGCACTAAAGTAGCATTCCAACATCTTAAACATGTACTTGCAATTATTTTTGTTAGCTGCTAAGAAAATAATGAGTCATCAACAAACAACAAATGGGATAGAGTCGGGTAAGTACAAAACTCTAACCAATAGATCTCTACAGGGTTGGGATCGATTAGTTCTTCCCAAAATTCCACAAGTTTAGCTTCTGAAAGAAAAATGGATCAATCCCTTTGGCCAAAGAATCGATCAGGTAAAGGAGGGGATCGATCCCTTTTATCCAAAACATGCCTTCATCCATTTTGTTTTGAGAATTTACTTTATTTTAGTTCCTAAATGAATTTTGGCAAGATAGAAGGCTGGAAAAATGTTCAATTTAAGATTAGGAGAGTTTGATTCAAGTTAGGTAAATTTTTGTTTTGTCAATTTAAAACTTTTAATCAATTCAAGGCTAACAATCTCTCTCTTTTTGATATGACAAAATCTAGTGAAAATTTTGCTTAAAAACATTTTTCCATTTGAAAAATAAGCTCCCATAAATTTAAGCATAAAAATTTTTTTAAAAGATTTTAAAACAACTAAGAACAAAATAATGTCAATATGATCAAGTGAGAATTTTTCGTACCATCAAGATCATCAATAAAATAAAAAATTTCATACCATCAAAATCATCAATGCCATCAAGATCATTAATTAAATAAAAATTTTTCATACCATTGTCTCTCCCCCTTTTTGCCATAGCAAAAGGCATGAAGTCAATCAAAGGGAGATAACAATCAATTCAAAGCCATACCAACTCAATTTGGCAACTTAAATTCATACCAGTCTCAATGTCAAGCAATATAACAATCATCAAGCAATATATCAATTTCACAAGCCATAATTTTACAAGCCAAATTTCAAAGTGATATAACAAATATCATAATGAAAATGAAATATAGATTTTATTAATATAAATATCAAATACCAAAGTTTGATATCAAACCATAATGTAAAGTGTTTTTAAAGATAAATTTACAACATAAAAAAGATGTGGGAAAACATATGAAGAATGACACTAGGATGGATCATTGATGAGAAGATGGAGAATGAGGGAAATATTACCCCATTTGCTGTTGTGTAAATCGAATTTATTCAATATCAGCTCTAACTTGTCTAACTTAAGAAACTAGCTCATTTTGAGTCACTTCCTTATTTTTCAATTGAGAATTTATAATCCAAATTACTGAATATAGACTGTTCATTTGAAGTATAAGCATTTCTAAGGCTCTTTGGGTATCAAATGATAGGGTAAAAGGTTTTTTTTTAGCTATATCAAGAATATCTAAAATTTCATGTTCTTCTTTCTCTTCTTGCATAGCCTAAATATCAATTTTTCTAACTCATAAACCTGCTGCATTTTGAATATATCTCATACTATACAGAGTAAGAACACCCAAAATGCTAAATGGATCATTAAATACCATCTCTTTATCTCTTATAGTATTAATGTTTAATTTTTTCAAAAGATTACTGATTGAAAACCCATAAACTAAGGTGTAGTCTCTGTTTTGCAATACCATAATCATATCATTGAAAATAAAATACACCAAATTAGTTTTTCCTTATGTTTGATTTTATATATCCATCAGTAATCTTGCTTCATAATAGTTGAGTATTGAGTGCCAAAAGGTGCTAATACATGAGTGACAATAAGGTGTAATAACCTATCATGCATTAATAGTCTAGAGGCTTGGGTAAGGGCAACTCTTAAATTATCATTTTTAAATATATCTTGAGCTAGTTCCAACATATCACACCTAATATTGGTGTCTCCCTCATCATTTAGCATGAATATTTAGCTAACAATTGCTTGCTAACCATAATTTCTTGACCCATAACGTAGGTTCTAAATTTATCAGAATAATATCTATATGACTTTTCAATTTTAATACAAATGGCATTGCTATAGAATACTTTAACTAGATTCTCAAACAAAAGTCTTATTTCTCCTTTCTACTACCCTATTTTGTTGAAGAGTTTTAGGAGCAGAAAAATGTGGCTAATACCATTTTCACTACAAAACACATTAAAACCAAGATTTTCAAATTCTTTTCCATGATCACTTCTAATACTAAAAATTAAATAACCTTTTTCATTTTGTATTTATTTTTGCTAAAAGTGATGAATTTTTTCAAAACTTCATTCTTTGAATGCAAAAAAAGAACCCATATGAATCTAGTAAAGTCATCAACAATAACAAACCCATATTATTTTCCACTAAGACTCATTGTCCTAATAGAACCAAAAAGATCAATATGAAGTAGTTGAAGAGGTCTAGTAGTTAAAATGCAATTCTTAGGTTTGAAAGAAATTTTTATATGTTTTTCTTGAGCACATGCATCACAAACTTTATCATTTTTCATATTTCAATTTTGGTAAACCAACAACCAAATCATTTTGAGAAAATTTTAAAATTACATGCATACTTGCATGTCCAAGTCTTTTATGCCACATCTAACTTTCATTTTCTTTTTAAGCCATAAAACAAACATTTTTAGAGGAAATATCATTTAGATGCACTACATAAATATTTCCTTTATGATGTTTAACAAAAATAAGTTTGTTAGTTTTGATATCAATCACTTGATAGCACATTGATTCAAACACAACTGTAAGTCCTTTGTCACATAATTGACTAATACTAAGTTATTCTTGAATCTTTTTACAAGTAAAACATTTTCAATAGTAGTATAAAAATTGTTACCAATGGAGCTAATACCTTCAATTTGGCCTTTAGAGTTGTCACCAAATGTAACATTTCCTTCACTTTTAGCTTTTAAGTAAGAATCTTATCTTTAGTCATGTGTTTTGAGCATCCACTATCAAGGTACCATGAATTGTTCTTGCTTGAATTTACTTGGTAGTAATGCTCATCCACCTACAAAAACATAATTAAAGTTTTATTTTGGGTATCTAAACTTTCTTGGGTCTTTGATTGTTAGTACTAATAATTTTGTGCCTTTTAGAATTCACTTCATTTTAGTAATCTCATCTTGAGATGTGCTAACTCCTTTTGGAATCCACATCTTCTAATGAGCTTACCGCTATAAGTAACTTTCTTTAAGGAATAATATTGTATAGAATGACCTAATTTATGGTAATATTCACTTATGCTAAATGAATCATTTGGTCTAACAAGAAAATTCTTTAAATGAGTCTCTTTGTTGCCACCGTTATAGCCGAATCCATATTTATCAAAGAATGCTCTTTATGTTTCAAGCATGTCATTAAGCTTTTGATGTCTCATATAAAACCTAGAAAATAAGTTATGTAAATTTTTATTTTTCTTAATCAAATCATTAACATTCAACTTTAAGAGCTCAATTTCCTTTTCTAAGTCATCTTTTGCTTTAGTCAAGAGTTCATTTTCTAGTTTCAACTTAGAGATCATTTTTTTTAAATTTCATGTTCATGTTCTCAAATTTTACGGTTAATTCATCATAAGCATCTTGCAATTCATCAAATGTGTATAAATTTAAATCATATGGATTAAAAATTACCTTGAACTTATCAAGAGCCATGAGACATAGATTGGCTACTTTTTTCTTATTTGATTCATCTTTGGATAAGTCACTATCACTCCATATTGCAACCATTACTTTCTTTTTTAATTTTGTCATGTTTTGCTTATTTCACGAAAGACAATCAAATTTAATGACTCGGTTTGTTGCATTCATAGCAAATAATCTACTTTTTTTCTCTTCTACTTGATTCTCCTTTAATAATTTTTTTTTGTGGTCTTTTTTTACTTGAGAACTTGTTCATCTTCATAAATTTTTTGAATCTTTTTGTAAACATAGCCATCTCTTCATCTTTATCATCTTTTTCTTATCTAAGATTTTTTTTATCTTCTTTAAAGGTTGATTTGAGAGCAATGCCACCTTTCTTGATAGGTTCTTATCTTCTTTTGAGCTTCATTTCATAGGTAAAGAGAAAACTTATCAGTTCATTCAAAGAGAGTATGTGAGTATCTTTAGACTCTTTAATGGCTGTCATTTTAGCTTTTCAACTATTTGGTAGACTATTAAGAATTTTTTTCATTATCTCCACATTTGAGTAAGTCTTTCCAAGAGCTTTTAAATTGTTAATGATGTCGGTGAAATAGTTTGATATTTCACTAATGGTATCATCTGGTTTCATCTTAAACAACTTATAATCATGAGTGAGCATGTTAATTTTTATCTTTTTCACTTGATTTGTACCTTTATGAGTGATAGCTAACTTGTTCCAATTTTTTTTTTTTTTTGCATTTTCACATAAAGAAACTCTATTATACTCATTAGGTCCCAATGCACAAAAGAGTGTATATATTGCTTTGGCATTGAGTTGAGCCATCTTCATATTATTGACATCTTATTCACTCTCTTACTTGATCATCTCCCTACCATCCACCATCTTCATTAGATTTTGAGGACTATTTACAATGACCCTCTAAACTTTATAATCATTGGCTTGAATAAACAACCTCATCCTAGTTTTTCAATAAGAGTAATTATCACCAACAAAGAGAGGGGGTTTTACAATTGAATGGCCTTCACTTCTAAGAGATATAACAATTATTTCATTTATCATGAGAACACTTCTTGTTGCCCATTATATTTATTGTAGCCTGAGAATGGTTGTTTCACATTGATCACCATATTTTTATGAGCCATTTTTAGGATCACTATTGGGTTGTTAGACCTATAAAAAAGAGTACTAGCTTCAATACCAATTGTTAGCTCAAAAACTTGAAATAAACCAAGAGGGGGGTGAATTGGTTGATAATAAAATTTTTAAAAATCAATACTTAGTAAGCAAAAATTCTGTAAAATAATTTATCTAAGCGTATGAACACAATAAATTAGAGTAAATAAGAGATAAAGATAGAGAGTTAGACACAAAAATTTATAGAGGTTCAATCATTTCTTTAGGTGCCTACGTCTTTTTCCTTAGCCTTACTTACCAAGGAGTTCAATCCATTATGTGTTGAAAGTTACAACCTAGCTTCTCAAAGCTTTACACAATCAATACCACAAACTCTTAAAGATTATCCTCCCCTTTAAGCTCATAATCTCACAATACAAAGTTTCTAAAGTGCTATGCAAACTTAAAGAACCTCTCTAAGGTTAGGTGTTTGTTAGTTTGAAGTACAAAGCAAAATTGACAATAAAATTTAGAGAAAACTGATACAAAAAAGATTTTTTGCACTTTTTTCTCTTTTGAACTAGTTTGAATGCTTGAATAAAATAGTTAGTGAAGGTAATAAGTTCTCTTAGCTATTCATACTTTTAATTTATAGTGGAAGCCTTCATTTATATGTAAGAAAGAGTTGAAAGCCGTTGCCTTGCATTTATTACTTCAAACCTGTAAAATATCAGACAAAAAAAAATAACTGTTGGGCTTTTTTGGGTATCAGAGGATCGATCTCCTCATATAGGTGATCAATTAGGTTAGTTATGAAGAAAGCCCATTTCATACCTTAAAAAGTTTACTCAATCGATCAAGTAATATACCTGATTAATCCATTCCTTAGGTGATCGATCCTTTTTTTGGATTTTTAAACATAGATAGCATTTTATATTAAAAATAAATCAATCTTTTTAAGGAAGGGATCGATCCCATCCCTAGGTAATCGATCTTTTATGTGAGGGGCTTGATCCTTTTTGTGGATTTTTAAACGGGAATTCCATTCTGTATGAAAAATAGATCGATTCCTTTAAGGGAGGGATCAATCGATTAAGTACATAACCCTAACCAATCAATCCCTACAGGGAGGGGATCGATTGGTTCTTGCCAAAATTTCACAAGTTTAGCTTCTAGAAGAAAAATTGATCGATTTATTTGGCCAAGGGATCAATCAGGTAAGGGAGGGGATCGATCCCTTCCCTTAAGGGATCTATCCCTTCTATCCAAAACATGCCTTCATCCATTTTGTTTCAAGAATTTGCTTTGTTTTAATTCCTAAATGAATTTTGAAAAGATAAAAGGTTGAAAAAATGTTCAATTTAAGATTAAAAAAGTTTTATTCAGGTTAGGCAAATTTTTGTTTTGTCAATTCAAAACTTTTAATCAATTCAAGGCTAATAGTTTGTTTTTATTTTAAATTGTAAAAAAAAAAAAAAAATCAGAAAAGCTTGGAGTGGAGTTTATTTGGGACTGTTTCTTTTAGGGTTATAAAGTTAAAATCAAAGTTTGAAGTTGGAATTGAAGTGAGATTAAAACACTTTTTGATTTATTACTCTTATAATTTAAACCCTATAAATACAAACCCATAATCAACAAAAATCAGTGACATGAATTGTATAGAAATATACACGGCAAAAACAAAAAGAGTATAAGAGTAGAAATTTTTTTAGGATAGTTTTTGAAAGGAAAGTACTTTGAGTTTTTTAAGATTGTGAAAGTAAGAATTGGTGTTCTTGGAAGATTTAAGAAGACAAAAAAGATTTGGAAATTTTTATAAATTTTTTTCTAAAAATTTCTAGAAAACCCAGATTTCGATTGAATTTTTTTATAGCTCTTGAATTTTCCAGCGGCTTTTTCTACTAATTTCTCAATTTTTGGTAGATTTTTCCAAAAACTGGTGATATTCAATTGGGGTTCTTTTTTTGTCTAGAGAGAAAGGCAAAGAAAACTGGTATAGAGAGAGAAAATAAAAATGGGTTTTGAAGAAAAAACAAGGTTTTTAGCCTTTTATTTGCCTACAAAAGAACACCTTTTTGTCTTCCTTGGATTTGAGCAAGATCTGTGCATTTTTAAGTGGTAATTCAACTTGCAGCACATCCGACTCGCATTCTTAGATATTAGTTTTCTGCTGAGTCAAGTAAGCCTTGAGCAGCGAGCTGTGAGTCATGAGCCGTGTCGCTCATCTGTGCCTTAAGTCGTATTCTCAAAGTTGCCAAGCCGAGCTGTTTTCTTTTTTTTATTATTATTTTTCTTGTTTATTTATTTATTTTATTTATGTTTAGTTGTTTATTTATTTGTTTTCTATCTTTTTATTATGTTATTTATTATTCATTTATTTGTAAATATTTTTAAATAAAATAAAAAGAATCTTACCAACATATTGAAGAGTTCAAATTTTCTTAAAATAAATATTTAAATAAAAAAAATCTTGCCAACATATTGAAAGATTCAAAATTTTAATAAATTGTTTTAATAAAAAAAAGCCTTACCAATATAATGGAAGGCAATTTGATTTTTAAAATAAAGTTTTACCAATATATTGGAGAACCTTATTAATTTTTTATGAAAAATAAATTTTAAAAAAATAGTTTTCAATAAAATCTTATCAATATATTGGAAAGTAATTTGATTTTTAAGATAAATTTTTATCAACATATTAGAAAATCTTATGATTTTTAAATAAAAATTAATTTTTAGAAAAAATAATTTTCGTAAAATCCTACCAACATATTGAGAGATAATTCTAACAAAAAATCTTACCAACATATTTAAAAGATAATTTTGAAAAAAAAAAGTAATTTTACAAAGTTAGATTTTGAATTTTTTATGATGAAATCACTATGAGTGTTGTAAATAGCAATCTTTATATAAATTTCTAGATGAAAATTTTTTTCTAAATTTTACAAATATATTGGAGAATTTAGAAAGATTTTCAATATCAAAATTCTCACAAAAACTTTGATTATTAGAAATATTTTTTTTTACAAAAATTAAATAAATCCGATGATAGAGCCTCTTCAAAACGTGACAAATCATTTTCTTCAATACTCCTTAGGTGAGAAAATGTTTTTAAAATTATTACCAATATATTGGAGTAATTTAGTATAATTTTTTTATATTAAATTACTTGATAAGTTTTTTTAGGTTTTTGAGTAACATGAAATCAAGTTAGTACCATCCTATAGGTAGGTAATATGAGGGTATTATAATCTTCTTCATACGTAACTATATTCTTAAACCTAGTTTTGATTTTATAGATATAAATCTATCAGTCGCACTTAAATAAAAAATGATTGGTGATGACGTCTCTTGTTAGGTTTAGTTATAGATTTACAGATCTATATATTATAACATATATATTACATCTAAAAATCTTTTTTATATATTATTTTATACATTTTAAGAAAAAATAAAAAATGTTATTATAAATTATTACTTTATATGAGTATTTTAGGATATTTATTTTTTAAAGATAAAACAATCTTTTAATGAGATTGTTAATAGAATAATTAAAAAATAACTAGTAGAAGGATTTTTTTGTCTTATTAATTGAAAAGTGTGGAGTCGGAATGTCCATTTTTCAAACTAATGAATTTGAATTGAATTATATTTAAAACTTAAGGATTTGGATGAAATTTACCCAATATTATTTTTTTCATTTTTAAATTGGATATTAGCAGAGAAAGTCAATATTTTATTGGTGAGTTTTCCGAAGCTCCGTATTTATCACAGAAGCAAGCAATATTTTATTTAGGCACGTGTCCAATTAAACCCTAGCTTTGACTTCGGGTTTGAACTTTGAACTCTCTATAAAACCCTTTCCTTGTTTTTCATGATTTCGTCTCTTTCAGTTGTTAAAGCGGAAAACATACTCAACTAAAGCCGAAAGGAAGAATCACAAAGATGCTGCATACTTGGTTTACAGGCTTAGTATTTGTGCTTTTCTTTGTTTTGCATGCCCTTAAGAGCTGCTCAGTGCATGCTCATCCAGGTAAAGTAATCACTACCTTTTTCATTAATTTACTCAAAATAATCCTCTAATTGCTCTAGGCTGAGATTTTTTGTTGTTTCAGTTGTCTTTGCAGGTAGGGAAACAATTGGAGAAAGGTATGTGGCTGGTGAAAAAGCTGTTGTATCTGTTCAAAAGGTTGGATTTGGATTAAAATTGTCAGTAAAATTGTATATTAGTTTGGTACGAAGCTCATGTCATAGCATATTTCTATGCAGGAATTTCTTGATGGTTTTCGAGGAAGGAAAATGGGAGGACATGAAGTAGCGGTGAGAAAAGAGATTGGAAGAAAACAAGGGTTGGAAGATGTGGCTTCAAAGAATTCAGGTGCAAACCGCTCTGATGGAAAATGTGATTTCGAAGAAAATGGAGCTTTTAATGTGAAAAGCAAATCTTGGAATGAAACTAGGACTCCTAAGGTTGAAACAGCTGATTTTGTAGCCTTTGGTGCTGATTATCGTGGGCCTAAACGTCACCCTCCCAAGCATAACTGAGTCAAAGGCACTGAAACCCCCCCCCCCCCTTTTTAGAGATCCCTTTTGTCATATGTGTGAATTAATATCATAACTTGTATGTAATGGAAAATTTTTGTTGTTTATAAAAGGGAAATTTTAGATAATAATTTTGGTTCTTGAAATGCTTCTGATTTAAATTGAATCTTACATTTTAGATTATTGCATGGCTGAAACTGAATTTTGTAGTATCAATTTAAGCTATATTTTTTCTTGAATTCAGAAGAGAACAATGATGCTGAAAATATTTCAGTTGGGAAATTTCAATATCAAGCAAATAATCAGGTTTCACTCTCCCTGTCCCTCCCTCTCTCTGTCCCTCTCAAACACACAAAAAAGCGCGTCTAATGTTTCTCATATTTGTTTTATTTTATGTTTCAAAACCAGGTTATTGGCATGAACAAGTTGGAGACAAAGACAAGGGATTTTGCTGGCTTGGGAATTCCTACGAGTGACCAGCCCTTCCATCTTCCAAACCCTATTCAGTTTGAAGCGTCCAAGGGACTGCCAGCAGAAGCCAGCTTGGAGAGCCATTCTTCAAGGTCTGACAAACCATTGATTCTAGAACCCACTGTCATTAGTAACAGAGTTGAATCAAAAAGGCTTCTAGAGGCAGCTAAAGAGATTGTGAACTTGATGCAAAAGGATTACAAAGGATGCGACAGGCCTTGTCGGAAGCCTCCAATCAACAATCATGTACCAAGGCATTGAGTTTTTATTTTGAAACCGTGCCTAGGTTTTAGGCTCACAATTTTGCCCTCGTCACTAAAAAGTGAAGTCCCTTAACCTTCATCTAGCAAGGGTATAACTTCTGTTTGTTGTGTACTGTTTCTTTTTTTTTTTTTTTTTAATTTCTTCTTCCTTTCTTCTTTTTTTTTTAGTTGGCCGTAAAGGCATCATGGGAAACAGAAAAAGTAGTTTTTTTTTTCTATCAAGTATTTTTAGTCATAGGAACAAAAGTTTTGAACATTAAATGTGCCGTGATAAGTACTGTTTTTCACTTTTGAAAATCATATATATGTAGTTGCTACCAAGTTAAGGATGTAATATCTATGTCCCTTTGCTCAATTATGTGATATGCATAATCATATGCTAAAGACTAATGGATCTATTTTGTTAATTTGAGCATACAATTCTTTCACAAATACACCAACTATTTCTTTGAGCCACTGTGGTTTGGTTTTATGTTTTCCCAAATAATAGCAGATTTTATCATATGGATTATGGGATGTCTTTTAAACTTTTTTTTAACCAAGAACATTTAATGAACTGAAGCCCAATTCTAATTAATTAGGACTATACAAGAGGAATCTACCCGATCCAAGCACATGTCTAAAAAAAAAAAAAGGAAGTGCAAGCCCAATCCTAATTAGGACTTGTTTTTTTTTTTTTTTGCCAATGTAATTAGGATTAATTTAAACAACAAATATCCATCATCTTGAAAGGTACATCCGATTTAAATTTTTAACTTGGAAGTCTAGCTTAAGTTTAAATCCTTTGCTTTTTGTATAAGAATTTTTTTTTGACGTGTCGGTGTATAATTTTATATTTTGTTAGTAAATTATATAATGATATTTTTAAAAAATTGATTTTAAAATATTTTTAGAATTAAGTGTATTTGTTTTTCATGATTTTAAAATCTTAAAATTAATTTTTTTGACATGTTATTATGTAGTTCATTGATAATGTATTACATTTATATATAAGAATAATGCATTAATTATAAATTCTTTTTATATATAAAATTAACAATGAATTTATATTTAACACATTAGAAGCATATAAATACTATAAATTATCAATAAATCATATAATGATACTTCTTAAAAAATTAATTTTAAAATTCTATAAAGCAAATAAACTTAATCTTTAAAATATATTTAAAATTATTTTTTTATTAAGTATCATTATATGATTCATTAAAAATATACAGTATCCAAACATTTACATCGCATCAAATATAAATCCATTAAAATTAACATGATAAGCTAATATACTAATTATGGAAAAAGGACAATGCTATATAAAGTTATTTCAAATATTGAATATTTTGTAATATAGTTAAAGATATTTTTAAACTTTGTTTAAGCTTAATTTTTTCTGCACTTAGAAATACATTGTCTCACGTTAACTTGATACATTCAAAATTTTACTCTCTAATTATTTCCACAAAAATTGATCCAAATGACTGGAAAAGAGAATTACTCTCTTTGGTTATCTAATTGTGGGTGATTTATTTCAAATATAACACAACTATAGCAAGAATAGTGAGAGAAACCCAGTTCAATACAAGAAAAAAAAAATCTGGCTGGTCCAAAAATTAGATAGTGTGAATCTTTATATTAAATCAATTATTAATTATAATTAATCTAAAACTAATTACTATCAACATAAGCATGCTAGACTCGCGAATTTGATTTTAATTTGGTAAGCCACAAGGCAAAAGGTTTACGGTTTAGTGCTAAATTCCGTCATTAATTTATAATACCAGCTTATTAGATTTTGGGGTTCAAATGATTTTGCGTTGACTTAAAGTTTGACTTATTTCTTACAAATGTCCTTATGGAAGTAAAAGAAAGAAAAAAAAATCATTTACTGCCGTGAGTTGAGAATGAAACATTTGGTGCCTTTTGGAAAGATCTAATCTGTGCCATCTTTGATATAGCTTCAAATTTGTATGAAAAGGACTACAAAATTCAGGATCGTTGAAACAAAGGGATGCTGCTGCTGAATTCGCTGTTTCTGTATTATGATAACCATCCCAGAAAAAAAATGTTGATTTGGGCTGGGGCATGGCATCAGCCATGGAATGCATGCTGAGGTCCCATTTCCCCAAGTTGTGCAACATGGATTGCTTGCATCAGCATATCCTGCAAATACCAATATTTGAGTTTTTAAAAACGGGGTTAGAATGTTTGCACATGTTCATTTAATTATATTATTAAATTATTAATATCCTTAAATATAGTTGAATGAACTAAAGTGTTCGACAAAATTCTGACCATAAGATGGGTTATTTGCCTTAGCAACGGTTGGCATGAGAAGATTGTTGTTTCCACTGTCAAACAATGAATCCCCGAATACATATAGAGCAAACACAATAGGTTTGCTTTGAATTAGCAAGAAAACATCCTGATTTCATTTCTGTTTTTCTTTTTTTTTTTTTTTTCACTTCTATAATTATCAGCTTCCTGATTTTTGTATTTCGTGATTTCGTTCCTAGAGCCTAGTCATTATTACAGATGATTATGGATTAAGAATCAGAAGAAAAATATCCAATACAGTTACATAGCAACCAACAGAAACTAATTTTAAATTAGTGACTAAAATAAATGGGAAAATTGAGAATCCTTCGAGAATTATTGTGGATTTGTTTACATCTTCACATCTTAACTAGCTGCTTTAAATTATGTGGGAAGGAAACAGTTGTATCATTGATGCAAGGACTTGCCATTGCAGAATAGACAGTTTCAGTAAGATGATAAGCATCCCAAAAGTAGCTTTGCTTTGAGTTAGGACACGGCGGTAGCAATGGAATGCACCCTGAAGTCCCATTTCGCCAAGTAGTGCAACATGCATTGCTTGTGTCTTTTAAGCCTGAAAAAATATCAACAAAATTGCAAGAAAAAAAATGTTGCTCTAAGGTAAGGAATATCCTTGGTCCCCACAAGGATATTTGATTGATAAAATTTGAAATTAAGAGCTCCCTTTCCTTGTCAAATGTTAACCTAGGTTCAATTTTTGTGAGAAACATTTTAACAGTCAAATCTTGAAAGTACCAAATTGAGATGGGAGGTGCATCTTTAAGATTGCCCGGCGATGAATTAAGCCTAAACAAAACTTAGAGATACCCTTAACCGTATTACCACCAATATATTCGCATCTATGTTTGATGTCTCACTTTAATCCCATTCATTATTTTGTGAGAGATTATTGAAGGTATTTTTTAGCTAAAAATGTCTTCAATAATCTCATTAAAGAATGATAATACATATTCACACTACTTTTTACGGATTTAATCAAGTTCGTCTACCATGAAGTTTTCTTTACTTTCTTACAAAAAAAAAAATCAAAAGTAAATGTTGATAAACAAGAACATAATTTAGCTTTTTTTTTTTTTTAAGATATAATGACTTTATGAAATTTATACTAACCTTGAATGTTGAGGTTATAAAATCATATAAAAATATTTTTCTCATAAAACAAAGGATATAATACCCACATTCAGTATATCCAGGTTGACGAGGTATCTGAAAAATAAATTTAATGAGTTTAGGAAACATTTATCTACACAAACTCAGCATAAAAAATAAATTTCACATTCACTAATAATGACATCCATTTTATCTTTGCCTTCTTATCAAATGCAAATATTACTCTAAATTGCAAAGAAAAAAATTACTTAATACATAAATAAAATTACTTATGAAAAAATAAAAGATATATAATATAATAACATATAATACCTCTTTATAAAATTTTTAATATCCGTGTCAAATTCACAAATGTAAATCCAAGCTGATCTTTCTTAATGCCCCTCGCACTATTCACATCAGCTTAATCACATCGAAATAAAACAACTTTTCACTTACCATAATAATCCAACTCAATGATATCATTAATCATGTCATAATAGTCAATATTTCCCTCTAAAGGGTTTGTATCCCAGCACTAGCATAGCTAGTAGTTGATGAAGTAACAATAACTCATAAATTTTGTGTACTTCTAAATATTTTACCAGATTTAGTGTGAAATCTAAATCCATTAATGATAAAACTTTTGTATCATTTCATAATCCTGTTCGGATCTTATGAAAGATACTTCACCTTTTCACTAATAAGCCTTCTATTCCAAACCTATAAAGGTGAAATAAAGATATATATATATATATATATGTTATTAATGTTAGTTATACTGTAAGCATTCTATGTAGATTTCTTATAATTGAAAGTACGGCATTACTTACAGTTGCTCCTAACCATTCATGAAAGTTTTCGACGAACAACTTATCAAGCTCTCGAGGGTTTGATTTTTGATAATGTGCATGAGCTCTCAAATTATTCCTATACTCACTACAAAGCATCATGATAAAGTATTAACAATAACAAAAAATACAATAAATTATGCTTAATAGAATGAATTATTTTTTTACAAAAAAACTTACGTGTGAAACGATTCAATTGAATTATGATGGAAAAGAACATATCAATGTGCTTGTGCCTAAGATTTATCATTAACTCCATTTCAGCTTTACCTATAAGTTGTCTAAAACTTTTAAAAAGATAACTGTAGGCAAAGTCAGTATGCTGCATACCAATTTTTTTGATGGTTTATTAAATCTCGTTTCAAAATCTTTCAAATAACGAAAACAAAATGTTATATACTTTTTTGCTAAATATCCTTCAGTAATAGAACCTTTTGGATAGCGTTTGTTGCAACAATAAGACTTTAACATCCTCAAAAACCTATCGCATAAAACATTAGTCGTATATCTTTTTAACTAGAGTGGCATGATTAATAATAACAACCTAATCAATCTATTAACAAATAATACATTTCGATAGAATATATCCATCGATAATAAATCAGCTCACTAACTTTAGTTTTATATGAAAGGAGGATAACCAAATGCATCATAATAGTGAAGAAATTTGAAGGAAAAATCTTCTCTAAACAGCATAAAGTAATTACAGCTCGATTTTCAAGTTTGTTAAGCTCTTTCACATTCAAACATTTCCTATATAGAGATTTAAATATGTTACTCAATTTAATTACCACAGAAGTGACTTATTTTGACATTGATGAATGTAAAGCAATGGGAAGTAAGTCTTGCATCAAAATGTAATAATCATATGATTTTAATGAAAAAAATTTTTGCTCCTTCAAATTCACATATCTCAATATATTTGATGCATAGCCATTAGAAACTTTAATATTTTTTAAAGCCTTGCAAAATACATCTTTCTTAGCTTTAGAAATCCCAAAATAGGCAGGAGCCAATCGATATTTGCCATTAGGAAGTAACTTCATATGAAGGTCAAGGTGAATCCCCATATTAGTTAGGTTAAGTTGACTCTTTAAGTCAACTTTTGCTCTTTTATTCACATTGAGAATTATCCCAATAAAATTTTCACAAACACTCTTCTCTATATGTATCAAATCAGGGTTATGATATAATAAATTATATTCCTAATAAGGTAACTCAAAAAAGATTTTTTTTTCAACTTAGACTCATTGCGGTTATCTTCTTTATCGTTCTTCTCATCATTTTGAACATTAAGATCACCAACTTAAGTATCAATATCACCAACTTGCGTAATATGAGGCTAGATACCTTTAAAGATGTCATCACTCTTTTTCTTGATAGAATCATTTTTTTATAAATGAAATTGATATCTTTTAATTTTAACAAGATATTAGACTACTAATTAGTAAAGACAATCTCTTCAACTCTTCAATTTCATCAAAGAGATGTTTTTGAAATTTAAATTGATGATTATCATCTAACTATCGATGATGTGTCATGTAACATAATTTTCTACCATTAGATAACTACTTCGAATATGTCTACGCAACACAATACGGATAAACATAATGACCTTTTGTATTCCAATACCATAAAGTCACATAAACAGAAAAATCATTGATAGTTCATAATAAAATAGCACGCATATTAAAGTTTTTTTTTTAATGCAACATAGGTCTTAACTTCTTTTCATAATTGCTTTAACTTTTTAATAAGATGTTGTAAGTCGATATCTATATCATTACCCGAACCTTTTTCTCTAGAAATTATTATAGACAAGATAAATAACTATTGCTTTATAACAATCCATGGTGGCAAATTATATGAAATCAATACAACTGACTAAGTACTATAAGAAGTACTCATTATTTTGAACGGGTTGAATCCATCAGATGCTAATACAAGCATAATATTTTGAAGATCAGATGCAAAATCTAAAAATCTAGAATAAAATAATTTTTATGTCAAAAAATCTACAAGATGCCTTAATGATCCATCATCCGTTTGCTTCTCACGATGCCACCTTATTGAATCTGTAGTTTTGAAAGACATAAAGAGTTGTTGAAATCTTGGTATCAATGAAAAATAGCATAAAACTTTAACAGATTTTAATTTTTTTACATACACCTCATCACCATCCTCATTCAACCTTTCATCAGGGTTTTTATCCACCTAACAAGAAATACCACACAAATTATAAGATTCTTGATTTTTTTATCACCCCAATACAACATGCATTCATTGGGATAACTATGATTTTTCTCATATCTGAGATCCAAATTCTTGATTATCTTCTTTGATTCCTTATAAGATTAAGAGATTTTTGCAAAAAAAAAAAACATTTCTTTTATAAACTTTAATAATAAAGTCAGAGAGTTTTCCATCCATCCACATAAGTATTTCAAGTGAAAAAGATGAATATAAAAAGATAACCTTGAATGCTTCGATCCCTCATAAAGTTCTTCATTCATATCCTTAAGCAACCTATAAAACTTTGATTCTTTTCCTCTAGGTTGTTGGTCACCTACGCCTATCCTATATTTACCAAATTCATCAATTTCAATATTTGACTATTTAATCCATCATTTTAAAAAGATAAATTACGAAATGTTGGTTATGAATGTTAAAAGTATCTCGTAATATGCTTTCAATATCATCTATTATAAAAGGATCATGTTGGTGTTGAAGAACCCTTGAAGTTAAAAGAACTTTAGTGAAAGACCTTGACGGTACATGCTCTCTATTAAAATACCAATTAACATATATTGAGATAAATTTAATACAAATTAAATGTTCGAAAATAACTTTACACATTTGTCAATCGATATTAGCACACTTCACATATGGGCATAATATCATATTATCTTCACTTGTATTCTCAAATGCAAAATTAAAAAAAATTTTCATTCTATATCTATACTCTTAACTAAATCTTGACTTTTGTATCCAATTCTTATCTATTTAGTACTTGCCATATTATTAGACCAAATTTATATAAATAATTTATATGAAAATGAACATGTAAAATACTTAAGTTTACTATTATTTTAAACGAAAAATAATAGCAAGATCAGTACTTATAGAAGACCAAAACTCCTTGTTGTAAAGTATTTTCTTAGCTACTTGATATGAAGCATTTAAAACTATATTGCTAACCTAGACATTACCCTAGAATGTTTATAGTTGAGGTTGAAATAAGATAAAACTGGTGCAGAGAAAACCTAGAAAAAGAAAAAAATGAAAGAGAAATGGAAGTGGATGATGGGTTTCAAATGGGTATTTGAGAAAGGTTGGTTTTGGAAAAAAATTTTAAATAAAAAAGAATATCGCAAATTGTAAAAGCTGAAAGAATAGTAGAATGAAGTAAAAACTAAAGTAAATAACTAAGGAATAGTCGAAATAGGGTTCTAAAAGACAAAGCTCAATACTAAAAACTGAAGGAAAAAAAAATAAATTGTAGTTGGTCTGAAAAGAGAAACAGTAGATTAATGAAAATGAAGCTTAAAGTTAATGATTAGATGTGCTAAGTTTGGAGACAATTTTATTGGAGTTTGTAAGACACACACGCATACATCTGACAAATAGAGGCATTTTCAACAAATAAACGCCTCCAATAATCCTAGTAATATTTTTAGACCAGATTATTGAAGACGTTTTCTAAGAAAAACGCCTTCCATAATTTTCTTTTAAAATTTTTTTGAGATTATTAAAGGTGTCTTATATTAAAAACACCTTCAATAATCTGTTATTGAAGGCATTTTTTACAGAAAAATGTCTTCACGTATTTTTTATCACTAAAGCCAGTTTTTTTTATCAAAAATACCTTTGAGACTTCTTATAAATTTTGACTACGAGATTACTATAGACATGTTTTACTACAAACACCTTCACTAATTGCCTAAAATTTTTAATAGCTTATTTATTAAAGGTATTTTTTGCATAATAAGCCTTCAATAATTCCTTTAAATTTTAAGGAGATGATTGTTTGAAGGCATTGTTTACTAAAAAAACCTCTAATAATTTCATCTTCAAAATTATTAAAGGCATTTTTTATAAAACGCCTTTAATCATCCTAGCAATGTTTGTGGATAGGATTATTGAAGGTGTTTTTGATATAAAACACCTCCAATAAACAAGGTATTGAAAAAATAGATCGAATTATTAAAGGTATTTTCTAAAAAAATACTTTCAATAAATTTTTTTTAAAATTTATTTGAGATATTCAATGCATCTTTTAGTAAAAAATGTCTTCAATAATCTCGTAGTAAAATTTTAAGAGAATTATTAAAGAATTTTTTACTACAAACGCCTTCACTAAGTGCTTCAAAATTTTTAAAAGAATTTATTGAAGGCATTTTTGGCATAATACGCCTTCAATAATCCTTTCTATTTTTATCTGGAGAATATCAATGAAGGTGATTTTCTAAAAAAAAAAATGCCTTCAATAATTTATTTCAATTTTTTTAAAAGAACTTATTGAAGGTGTTTTTTTTTGCATAATATGCTTTCAATAATTCTCTCAAATTTTAACAAGAGATTTTTAAAGGTGTTTTTGACTAAAATTACATTCAATAATCTTATTTTCAAAATTTTTAGAGAAAATTATTGGAGGTATTTTTTTTATAAAGAACCTTTTAATAATTCTCATAATATTTTTGGATAGGATTATTGAAGGTATTTTTGGCATAAAATGACTTAAATAAACAAGGTATTAAAAAAATGAGTCAGATTATTGAATGCAAATTCTTAAAAAAATGCCTTCAATAAATTTTTTTTTAAAATTTTTTAAGATTATTAAAGCCATCTTTTAGTAAAAAACGGCTTCAATAATCTTATAGTAAAATTTTAAGAGGATTATTGAAGGTATTTTTGCCAAAAAAAAAAAACCTTCACTAATTCCCTCTAAATTTTTAAAAGAATTTATTAAAGGCATTTTTTACATAATACGCCTTCAATAATTCTTTTCATTTTTATTAAAAAAATATTAGTGCAGGTGGTTTTCTACTGAAAATACCTTCAATAATTCACTTCAATTTTTTAAAAAAATTATTGAAGGTATTTTTTTACATCATATACCTTTAATAATTTTTGTACAGAATTATTGAAGGTGTTTTTTTAGAAAAAATACCTTCAACAATTTTTTTAAAATTTTTTTGAAATTATTAAAGACGTCTTTTAGTAAAAATACCTTTAATAAGCTCGTACTCAAATTTTAAGAGGATTATTGAAGGTATTTTTTAATAAAAATACCTTTACTTATAATTTTTATATTCATTTTCCTATCTTGAACATTGAAATTACAAACTGCTAGTACAGAGAAAGATTAAAAGCTGCATTAATCAACTAAATCAAACCCTATAAACACTTTTAGATTAACTTTTGATTTTTTTATCTCTATTGTAGCCACCAACCTTCAACAAACTCAACGGTGTGCACTTTTTTGTTTATCAATATATCTTTTTTTTATTTATTGTATTATTTATATTATTCAATAGAGGTATTTTTTTCGATTTCTTACTATTTACATATGCATATATATTTTTATTTATTTCACTGTAACCTTAGTCGTCCAAGCATCATTCATTGTATGTATGGTGTTTCTGTGTAGTTTTGTTTAAATATTGTGGTTTACTAAATGATATTGTATGATATTATTTTGTTGAATAGTATTGTATGATATTGATTTACTGAATGGTGTTTCTAAATGATTTTCTGAAAAGTATTTCTAAATGATTTGTTAAATGATATTTTTGAATACATTGCTGATTGGTTTGTTGAATGGTCTTCTGTACGTAATATGATATTTGTTATATTTTATTACGTATAGTATTATATTTAGACTGTCATTTTAGTGTATTTCACATAATTATAATCAAAATCACAGGTATTATAGACTTCGAACAACATAATTCTCCTTCTATTAAACATGCATAAGACATACCTGTAGGCTAAAAAAGAAAAAAAATGGACAAAATAAGCAAATTCAAGTGTGACATAAAAATTCATGTAGACTTCAATCAAAGTGGGCAGCTTGTATCTAATTGAGCTACTAAGTTGGCTACTCATATTGGTACCATCGTCTATAGTAACATTTTAGTTATGTACACCAATTGGCGATGAATTCCTAATTATCTAAATGATGGTATATGACAGTTGATTGTGGTATGTTTATTTAACTATTTCATAAAATTTGTTAAATGATCATTTAATTGAATTCAATTGTTCATACTAATTGTGTTAAATTATTTAAGAATAGTTCGACATCCTAATTGACTATAAAATGATTGTGTTGCAATTTGTTAGAAAAGTATTCTGAGACTTTAAAAGCAAATTGACAATCCAATATATTTTACCTCTCATTATCAAGGTGATATATTGGTTTTTCACCTACGTCATATACAGATATAATAAATGTTAAAGATTGAAAAAATTTTGTTCGAGATCAACTATTAGAAGATTTCTTAGTATACAAACCCATTACCAAAAAAATTTGTTTATAAGATTTTATGCAATATATTTGATATCTTTATATGTGATTGATGTAATTTCTTTCTTTTGTAGAAAATCAAAGAAAACCAAAGGAACATTCGAGCCAAATAAATATATTACCATCGGACAGCAAGAAAAAAGATATGCAAATGTGAAGTATGAGCTTGTAAGTATTCGCACACTTATTTTATACTCATAAATGAATATTTATGAACATTTATTTCATAGATCTGATTCTTATATTATAGTAATTTATTAGGAATCAGCAAGCTCTGACACTAAAGTTTTCAAATAAGATTCTGGAAACAAGAACATCTACAGAATGATGGATCCTTTGCAGATGAAGCAATTGAAGAATTAGCTAAAAAGATTGTATGTATAATTGCTTGTTTAATATCATGTATGATTGGCATTGTGGTTGTATACATGACTCTATACTAGCTTCTATAAATTTATTGTTACAGCCCATCTTATTATTATCTTTTAGGATGATTATGCTGTTAAAATTAAATCCAATAAACTAGTAACTCAATATAATGATGTTTTTAACAACATGAACTAAAGAAAGGCCTGGTCGAGTTCGTGGGGTTGGCAAATTTATGTTGCCATCAAAGTTTTTTAATAATTAACCCAAAATCCCTCAAATGACAAATACACAATATGAAACACTCATTGAGCAACAACAACAAGAGTAATGCCTCATTGAGTAATAGCAAAGACTCGCTATTTTGGATACGTGAAGGCGTTTTTCCCCAGAAAATGTTTAGAATAATCCCTTCAAAAACTCAAAAAAAGCTAAATGGAGGAATTGAACTTGCAACTTTATAGTTAACAACCATATGATCTTTAAATTTTAATAGGATATTTATTGACCAAAAATGCCTTCAATAATTCTGTATAATTTTTTAGTGAAATTATTAAAAGTGTTTCTTGCAGAAAACGCCTTCAATAATCGCCTACATTTTTTACGAGGAGATTATTCAAGGCGTTGTCTGTTAAAAACGCCTTCAGTAATCCATTATCTATTGTTTAATGAGATTATTTAAGGTATTTTTTATTAAAAATACCTTTAATAATCACTTTATTTTTTAGAGAATATTATTCAAGATATTTTAGTTGATAAACGTCGTTGGGTGTCGTTTATAAGTAAAAACGTCATTATTTAAATATTTAGTAGTGTTTTGATAATAAAGGCCTTAAGTTTTATAAAAATATGATAGCTAACGACTTTTGTAAGTAAAATACAGCTATAAAATTATCACTAATCTTTCATTTTATTTGTGCAAATGACAATAATTCTTTGATCAAGAAAGAGAGACTACATATTAAATATTATAGTTGCATACAAACTTCTTGTTCACGGGTTCAGATTTGATTGCCTTTGAAATTTTTTACTTGAGGCCTTGCTTGTTCCGTCAAGTCCGAATAGACTTGATTATTGTTAAAAAAATATTAAAATATAAAAAAATCGTTTTATGTTAATATTTTATACATTTTCAAAATTAAATTTAAATAAAAACATTTTTATTTCTTAAATAATGATTCAAATCAGACTGATTCATATTTCAAAACTCATTTTTAAGACTCGGTTCATTGAATTATCTAGCCGAAAAGCAATAACAATATGAAAAAAATTTTATTCACTTTATAAGTTCTGAAGTGACTTTTCTGAAACTGCTTTTTTCTCAAAACATTCATGTTAGACTCATTCTACTTTGATTTTATTGCTGGAATTGGATTTTTCATTTTCATGTGAAGTACTTGTTTTATTTTCCCCTTTTTTGCATTTTCTATTCACAATAATTTATGTATTTATTCCATTTTTTTTTTATTTTTACGTAGAAAGAGTTATACTTATAACACAACTATTAAGTCCAACTAATTATATATAAAGACCAATTAATTATAAAAAAAAATCTACGTACAAGATGATGAAATTAGAAAATAGCCAAAATAAACAACATTGAAATTTGTCTATATTAGATAATTAATAAAACAAAACAAAGTAAAATAAATTGTCGGCCTTACTTCTATTTTGGGCTACCAAACCTTCATGACTTAGTCGAATTACATATATGACTGCAATTGTCAATTACATATTGAAATTCATATACATGCAAAACAAGACTCAACAAAACGATTTAGCTCAAAAAAAAATAAAATTAAATTGACATTAACTTAGCTCATTTGATTATTTCATGACCAACTTATTATTTATGACAAAATTGGTATCAACAGCTAATTATCGCATTTATTCCAAAAATATTACAACAAATAATATTTTAACCAAATCGTTGTCAATGTAAAATTATTGTTTTATCAATAACAAAGATTTAATCACCAAAAATAAACCAACTTGAATTTCGGAATGATTATTCAAGACACATTAATACACATGAACATACGAATGTTTAAAATTGACAACTTTTATATGGTTGTAACATTTTCCATATGCATGTTTGAGTATGAATCACCAAAATTAGCCTAACAATAATAAAAGCAAAAACTAAAAATAAACTACACCAATATAAACACCAAACAAATAGTTTGAACGTCCAAATGATTTTGTTGGAATAAGTTAACTTTTTTTATTAAAACCCTTTTTTTTTTTCTGGTTTATTGATGTTAAGGAAAATCTTAACAAACCATCGGCAAGCTAAAATGCTAGCGAATATATAATTCATTAGAATGAAAAAAATAACTTTGATTTTGGGTTTATAGTTGCAAACAACCCAAACAATAGTTATAACAAAAACACCAACAGAAGAAAGCCCCACCTTAATTATAAATATCTCTTACAATTTATCGCAAAAAAAAAAAAAAAAAACCAAAACTGTAATTTTAACCCAACAACAAGTGTTGTTTTTCTTTATTCAATTTCCCAGGAAAATGTATTTTAGTTGCTCCATTTGTGTTTTCATCATTCCCTCTCTATTTCAATCCTTCACTTTTAGTTCTGGAGATGTACTTGTCACACCTCCACCATTTACTATTAATCAAACAGCTCTCTTGCAATATTTGTCATTGGGGAATATCACCATTGATTTACCAGCTCTTTATGTGTTTGGAGACTCTTTTGTTGATCCTGGAAACAATAATTTTTTGAATACATCTATCAAGTCAAACTATACTCCATATGGAATCGATTTTGAAGGAATGCCTAGTGGTCGTACCACTAATGGAAGAACCGTAGTCGATTTCATTGGTATGGAAAAAAAGAATAAATTATTTACATATATTTTCATATTAACTTTGATCAATTAACCTTTTTTATCCTATTACTTTCGCTTGTTTCTTTTGACATTTTGCATTGCATTTTGGTTCGATTTCCTTTCAGCATTTGTCTAATTTTTGTCATGGAAGGTTAATGTTTTGAATCATTGTTGCATACAATATATAACATTAATTCCAATTTTAGGTATATAATTGATTTCTTTTAAAAACTATATAAGATAACCCTTAAAAAGTGATATCCAGTTCGTTTAAAGTTAAAAGATTAGCACCTGTAATCCAATCTTTTATTATTAGATTGTGACTTCAATGCAATAAAATTTTTTATTGTTTTAGCTTTCATACTTGTTAATGAGTTCCACCTCCACCAATGCAGCTCAAGTAGTCGGCTTGCCGTTCCCTCCTCCAGCACTGGATGTATCGGAGGCCAAGAAGAACAGTCGGACCGGCGTTAATTATGGGTCTGCTTCCGGTGGCATTCTCCCTAGTCCACCATTGGTTGAAAATCTATTTGTAAGATAAATTTTTGCCTAAAAATTTGTTTCTATAGATATAATTGGTGTACCCAACGTTGTTCATGGCATCTCAACTGATCTGATGTAATATATTAACAGTGAATTTTCCTGAAAGCCCTACTAAATGAAAATTCATTGAACTAGAAAATCAGCTATATGCAAAATGTTAAGCTCTTTTTTCAAATTGAATAACATTTGTAATTTTCTAATGTTAGGGGCATGTTTTAAGCATGGACGAACAAATAGCTTTTTTCGAGAACACAACAAAAGACCTGAAGTGTCAATTCAACAATGCAGAAAGCTTTGCTCAACACTTGTCAAAATCACTGTTTTTTTTCCACGTTGGGGGCAATGACCTAGGCTTATATTGGGACCTCGAAAGACATTCCAACTATTCTGCCCAGAAATATTCTCAACTTCTCATCGATGAGTTATCCATGCAATTGCAGGTGAATCCCTATAATTGCATGTCATTATTGTAACAGTTTCAGGCCTTTCTGTTTTTTATACTGTCATCACCTCGTTTCATCTGTTAATAAAATATTTCTATCCTTGCGTTTTAAAAAAATTGCATGTCATTCATATTAGTTCCATTTCCTTTATGCTTATTTTGTGGTTTAGGTTCAATGTTGACATGTATTTTTCAATGATTTTCTTATGATATTTCATAGGTAATATATGTTCTTTATATATATTTTTTTGTACGTATGATCTTAAACTACACAATAAGACATAATTTTGTCAAACTCCTAATAAACTCTTTCCGTTCTCGATTAATTCAAATTCAAGATCATTTTAACAACTAAAAGTTGTTTTTTTTTTTTCTTTTCTTGACATAGAAATTGTATGAACTTGGAGTACGCAAGTTTTTTGTGAATAATGTGTCCCCAATGGGGTGTCAACCATATAGTATAGTGGTGGAAAAGCCTAAAACGACGCAGTGTGTCGAGGAAATGAACGCGAGAATAGTGAACTTCAACAAGCAAATTCCTCCTTTGTTATCACATCTGCAATCAACTCTTCCTGGATCTAAGTTTGTTTTGGGAGATCTTTATAAGATTTATGAAGATGTGTTTGCATCACCTGCTTCCTATGGTAAGTGTAATTCATTTCTAAATCAATATTTTGCTCAAGGTAGAAATAAAAAATTATTTAACTTAATTATAGCAAGTTTGTATTTGATAATTGTTAGTGAATAAATTAAATATAGAAATTCTCAATGATTTTTATGAAGGGCTTGCAATATGAGTGGTTGGATTGTAATTTTCGACCTCAAAAACTCGACCTAAATAGTATTGTTCAAAATACATTAACGATTCATCAAATATATATGAATCCTTTTAATGTTTACATTTACAATATTTGTGTGTTCAATATTAATATTCGGATATAAATTAAATTGTTTATTTCATGAATTCAGGATTTACAAATGTAAAGAAGTCTTGTTGCATTGATCCATTCAGAAATCAAACTAGACCATGTGCTCCAAATGTAGAACCATGCAAGGAAAGAAATCAACACGTATTCTTTGATCCATATCATCCCAGCGAAAATATGCATTTTGTAATTGCAAGGCGATTTTTGAAGGATTCGTCGGTTTCTTCTCCGATCAATTTGCTTCAGCTAATCCAATCCTAGTTTAAAGTCAATAGTACTCCACCATAATGGTTATGATCGACGTGATTAGAGTCATAGGCACAGAAAGAGGTGACTTTCAACACCTGCACATATTTTTTTAAAAAGATAAGTGATTTGAATTCTTTATTTTTATTTTTAATAAACTACTAATTTTTACCTTAATTTTTTGTGGAAGTTAATTTGTTATTATTGTTTCCAAAATATTGTTTATGTTGTAACAGTCTCTTTTATATGATCCATATAGTATCAGTTCAAGTGTTGTGCTTCTCCTTCGATAAAATCAGTGCCAAATATTCAAATATAAAAAAAAAATGATGTTAATTAAGGCGAATAATTTTGTGTCGAGATGAACCCATTATTTCAATTAGTTATTACATGTTTTATATTATTTAATTAAGTTATGGTACAAGAAAAAAAAATTAAAAGGCTTGGTGCAGACATACAAAAACTATTATTAATTCAATATATTAAAATTTTCTTATGATATGAAAGCATAAGAAGGACAAAAAAACGAGGAGGAATATTTTGAATAATTCTTCTCTAAGATGAACTAGGACTAGACTTCGTCAACTGCCCCCAAATTTGGATAAATATAATATATATATATATATATAGATATATAATTTAGGTTTTATTGGTCACATTATTCAACAACCAGCAAATTTAATTTTAAATTTTTTTGTTTTCACCTAATTTTCATTTTCAGTCAACTACTATTTTTTATTGAGATATACAAACACAAATACAAATTATAATCATAATCATAATCTAGCAAAATTAAACCAATTAGTCAGCATATAGTTAAAAGGTATAAATCAAATATAAAAAGAAATGAGATTCACATATAATAAAATTTAAATATACAAAAATTTGACAAGGTTTTTATTATGAGCTCATATTTTATATGTATAAAATTTTTAAATTCTTTCTAAAATTTTAAAAATTACCATGTGTACTTTAATCGGTTTGTTATATATTAAGATGTGATTTTTAAACTTCACAAACAAATTTAAAAATCTGTCATATATGAATTAGATTTGATTTTTTGTTGGCTTCTTTAGCAATTATTTTTTTAATTGAGAAAAAAAATTTGAAATAAATAGATTGTTCGGTTAAATTAAGATGTGTCATATTTGATAATCTAAACCAAATAAATACAGATCATACATTCGAAATAATTTTAACAAATAATTATCAATAAGACTTAAATTTAAAATTTTTTTATTTAAAAAAATTAATTTTAATCAATTAAATTTATTACTTAATAATTTATTATCAATTATTTAATTATTAATTTTAAGAAATTATTTTATTTCTCTTCTATTCAGCTTGTTTTTCAACCCTAATCCACGCATATTAATGTAGAAAACTACGAAGTTTAGTTTAGAAGAGACAACGGTCTCTATAAATTAATGGTGAGAAAGGAACGTACTCAAGTTGTAGGAGTATATACGACAAATTTTGAACCCGTCAGCCATCGGTTTCCCCCTTGAGCAAGGTATAATTTTTGTGGTTGAAATTGATTAGGAAGCAGCTTGATTTATTTATAAAAATAGGAAAAATAGCTACCTTGGTATATTTTAAAATATAAAAATATTATTTTTATTTTTATTCAATATTATATATCTATGTTTATTCATATATAATTATATTATTTATAATATTAACGTGAGTTTTCAGTAAAACTTAGACAAATACATTAAAATCATTTAGAAAGTAATATAAAAAATTTGGAAGACTTGGGTTAGGTGTTGTTATTTTCTCTTAATGAAGAAGGAAAGTGTCAAACTCAAGTTCCTTATCCTACAATGTTGCTATTCCTTAATGGGTAATGAATTATTTTTATTTTGGAAAAAGTGAAATTTACCTTTTTAAATAAAGGATATATGCATTAATTATTAAATTAAATATTAAAATATAAATAAATAATTAGTTTAGATATATAATAAAGATATTTATGAGCCAAACTTAATTGACACTTCAAATTGCTCGCTCAATGTCTGGCTAGGTCATCAAAGCTTATTTAGATAAATTTATTTTAATTTATTATTAAAATATTTAAAAATTATTTTGTATTAATATTTTATATATTTATATATAAATTAAAATTAAATAAAATTAATACCAATACATATTTGACAGTGAAATCAACCAAATTTCACAAAATTATGTATCAAAATAAAGTTCATATAGGTATTGATGTACAATGTGATAAATTCATGTAAAGTAAATGACAAATTGGTAACATTTTCTTTTGAAATTTGCTAGAATAAAATTAAAACAATTCAATCATCAGTCGATTACTGAATTTTAAAGACTATTAAAAGAATTATATACTAAATAAAAGTATTTCTTTTTCCAAAAAATTAATAACAAAGAGGATTTCCTTTTCCAAAAAATTAATAGAAATAAAATATTGGATACTTCGAGTTTAAGAATATATTAAATGCGGCAATAACAATAAAGAAGGACGGCTTTGACGGGTTTACTGTTGAGAAAGTAAGACAAAAAATAATAAGATTCCGTTAATAAGAAATAATGTTTAATTTTAAAAACTATTTTGGGAATAAATTTTTAAATATAATAAATTAATATACATTAACGTATTTTAAAAAAATAAACTCAAACAAAACTTAAAATATTCTAAAAGGTTGAGAAAATTTATATTGTTATTGAAGTTTGATTAATTAGAGAAAATTTATAAAAATTAAAAATTAAAAATTAATATAATTAATTTTTTTTGGTCTACTCATTATTTGCTATTATTTTTCATAAATTTCTTTTAATCTTTCTAGTATTAATATAAAATTACTTTTTTTGCTAATTTAATCATTTAGTGTTATTTCATGTTTTTGGCATAAAAATTCTTGAAGTAGATAAGTTAAAATATTTTGAATTTTATAAAAAATTATGTATTCAAGATTAAATTGAATTATAAATAACATTATGACTTTAAAACTATTCATTTAACAAATTAAATAACTGAGTTAATTCTAATTAAATACTTTTAATATTATTAGTTCAGATAATATGTATATTTAATTTTGAAAAAAAAAACATATATGTTTGATCAGATTTTTTAAAGTTATTGGTTTCAACGGCTTAAATGCTAATGTTTTAAGTAGTTAAAGATTAGAGAGTTAATTGTAGTTTAAAAATTAAAAACTAAAAATTTTAAAAAATACAAATTGGAACATTGTAAAAGCCGGATTTATCACTAAGCAGACAATTAAACATAGTTTTACCGGCTGAACAGCTTCTTTTTTTATTGGCCTACCATCACATTCGGAAATTCTCTTTAATATTCTTCCATTTTTAATTTTAAAGCCTCCAACAAAGACACTCTCTTTTTATCTTTTCTCTACAGTTTGTGCTTTTCTCTGTGCGCTTCTTTTTGGTTGAAGTGATTCATGACTTTTGTCAGCTCTGGAGTCTTTACTAATCAAAGGATCATCAAAATATCAAAATCCATAGGAAGGAATTATCATGTTTTGGCTGTTCAGTTACTGATCATCTTTTGATTAGGTATGGATTCATGGGCAGTAAAATCTGTTCTTTTTCTCTTTTTCTGGTTGATTTTGGCTCTTTGATTTCTTTTGATTTTCTTTTTTGTTATCATTGATTTTCTTGGCCTATCTATAATCATTGATTAGCTTTTGGGTTTTTTTTTTTTTTCTTTAAGTTAGGAAATTTGATAGAAACCATTTAATATCAGAAAGAGTTCTTCTGATTTATGAACTTTGGTTCAGAAGAATTGGTCTGTTAAAGAAACTATGAGGAATGATTTGGCAGTGTCATATATGAAAACCAAAGCTTGTTTAGGCAAAAAGAGGCTTTGAATTAAATGTTTATTGTTTGATGTTCTTTATGTCTAGGCAGGTTTGTAGTGGCTGATAGTTGAAAACGGTTTGACTGATTGTGTCAAGAAATTTATATAAAAAGAAGGGTTGAATTAAATCTTTTAACAACGGAAAACAGAGTCCGCTTGCCTTTCAAATTTGTCAAAACTAATAAAAATTTGGTTTTTGGAGGTAAAAATGGGAACTTGCTTAATTATATGCTTTGTTGCTGAAAATTTAACGGTTCCCTGATTCCCCTTCTTCTGAGAACTGGTGAAACTTCCAATCAAACAACAAATTTTCACATTGGATTTTTACTTTACGTTGTCTGATTATGGTCCAAGTATGTGTTTTTGTAAGGTTCAATGGCATTATTTTTGTACAGCATTTTTCTTTGTTCTTATTTGCTGTAAGCTTCCCTTCTGCCTGCCTTCAAGATATGCTATCATTAGGCTTTGTAATTTGGAATGGCATTTTTTCAGTTCCCCAAAAAACATTTTGTTTTTTGATTTCTTTAAAATGGATATAATAATTTATTCATCTTATGACAGTGAGCCTGTAGAATTTGTGTGCTGCAAGATGTTCACATGGCCTGAATACCTCAAGAGACCAAAGCATGGCTCATAAAGGTGATCTAGTTGCCATTGGCATCTCTGTTGGCTTGGCCCTTGGTATCTTGATAGCTGCACTGGTATTTTTTGGAATAAGGTGGTATAAAAGGCGTGTAAACCTCAGACGATGTTCCAATGAGCGTAGTGTTACAGTTCTTCCTATAAGAACAAATGGCTTTGGTACAAGCACTGACTTCAGTGCATCTCTTTCAAATTCTATAGCTGTTCAGATAACAGAATATCATCAGAAACGTTCTTCAAATTCTTGGTGGAGTTTTCATAGTAAAAATCGCTTTGTTTCTACTTCAGGCTTGCCGAAGTATTCCTATAAGTAAGTTCATTTCTAAATTGAGTGCAAGCATGATTCTTAATTGGAGGAATGTCAAAGCCAAATCATGTTTAGAGGCTTACCAAATTCACATTTCCTCCAATGAAAGAAATTAATCTATGAATTTTAGTGTAGCTCTGTTTCTAAATTGTATCTTTCCTACTTTAGTGGTGAAGATAACTTGTGCTAATTTATAACTTCGCTCGACACCTTTATATAGGAGTTATCTAATCTTTGGAGTGGACTTAACTGTTTATGTTAATACAAACCCAATAGCTCTATTGCTAATTGAGCTAAATGACTAATGTTCAATGTATAAAATGAATATTTAACTGAGTTATTCTGATATCTGTTTATCTTATTCATCATGCTTTCCAGGGAAGTCCAGAAAGCTACACAAAATTTTACAACTATTTTAGGAGAAGGATCATTTGGTCCAGTCTATAAAGCTACAATGCCTACTGGTGGATTAGTAGCTGTAAAGGTGCTAGCTTCCAATTCTCATCAGGGAGAGAAAGAGTTCCACACAGAGGTAAGCTGCAATAACCATGTAAGAAAGAGGTCCTTTCACAATTTTGGGACTAGGTACCTTCAAACAAGGTTTTTTTTTTTTTTTTTTTTTAATCTTAACTGTACTTGCTTTGATTGATCTGACTATATGAGTGACTAGTCTATATCAATTGAAAAACAAACGTAACTTTTGATTTTTTCTTGTTTGAATTTGAAGTATTTTGAGCAAAGATCCATTAATGTATGAATGAATATCTTTGAGTAGCCCATGCAAGTTGGAGAAATGGAGGATTCACAACATAATAGCTGCAATCTATATTCTGATATCTCATTTATCTTTTATTATTCACCAATAATTCTATCTAGATCGTTCCTGAGGTTGCAATTCCATTCTTCCAAGGGGTCAAATGAAATTTCTTTTGGGAATATTTTATATTATTTTACTTTTGGTAACCAATATATCATATTATCATTTTTTCAGGTTTGTCTACTAGGGAGGCTGCATCATCGAAATCTTGTGAACTTGGTAGGATATTGCGTGGATAAAGGGAAGCACATGTTAGTTTATGAGTTCATGAGCAACGGAAGCTTAGCAAACATTCTATATGGTAAGCTCAGAAACCACTTTTTATTTGCATCTCTCATCTGATGTTCTTCATTGTAAATATGTGCTAGAACATACCAATTTATGTTAAAAAAACATTTCTGATTGACATTTTATAACCAATTTGATGTTTGTGAACAAAAAAAAAAAAAGTTAATTTATTTGTTGTTATTTTTTGTTGGAAACTTCATTTTATGCTTTCAAAAGCTTACTGTTACTTCCAAGTGGCTAGTAATCTAGGATCACTGGCACTGGTCTGACTTGCAGTCACTGTCTTTTTCTGTTTTAGCCGGTGACATAGACCAAAGTCTCTAATCATGTTCTCAAGCATTTCTCTAAATTCAGGAAAATGGGAGCATGGAATTATTTGATGTTACATAAACCTATATCACCTATATGCCAATGTTAGCATGTTATTAGTTCATAGGTATTGAATATTCTGCAAGAAAGGCTTGCTGGAGGCCTCTGAGTAGTGCCAATCACATGCCAAATTATGTAAATTGAAGAACAACTAGCATCTTTCATCCATGTGTTTATCAATAATAAGGCCACTTATCTGGAATGGTTAAAGTACTACTGTACATTTGTTGCAGTAAGTTAGATGCTCATAAACATTTTCTGCAACCATGCCTTTTGAATTCATCCAGATTTTAGTGTTATTTGGACCCCAAATGGCACTGTTTTACTATTGTTGTGATTGATTTGTTGATGATAATCAACCTGGTCTTAATGTACTCAGGTGAAGGGGAGCAGGGTTTGAGTTGGCAAGAAAGACTTGAAATTGCTCTTGATATTTCACATGGCATAGAATATCTTCATGAAGGGGTATGATGGAATGATAAAAAACTGATGTTCTCCATAGTTACAAAACAAACTAGGCATTGACTTAACATCGCTGTTCTTGAAACAGGCAGTCCCTCCTGTAATACACCGTGATTTAAAGTCTGCTAATATACTATTGGACCAGTCAATGAGAGCCAAGGTGAGCAACTTACAATGGCTCATCTTTTTCAAATCCTTTCTCCTTTTAATTTAACAAAACAATCAAGATGACAATAATGGACTAAACAGCATGGATTTACTACTGCTCCTTTTGATAGGTTGCTGATTTTGGGCTGTCTAAGGAAGAGGTTTTTGATGGCCGAAAGTGTGGCATTAAAGGTACATATGGCTACATAGACCCAGTGTACATATCCACAAACAAGTTCACAATGAAGAGTGACATATACAGTTTCGGTGTCATTATCTTTGAACTAATTACAGCCATCCACCCTCACCAAAACCTAATGGAATATGTTAATCTTGTGAGTTTCTTCCCGCTATGTGGTAAAGTCCTGCTTGTTAGTAATGTATTGATCTTTCTGACTTATCTTTCTGACATAAGCTCCCTTTTTAAGGCTGCTATGAGTCCTGATGGTGTCGACGAAATACTTGATAAGCAACTGGTTGGAGAGTGCAACATTGAGGAAGTGAGGGAGCTAGCCAAAATTGCCCATAAATGCTTGCACAAATTACCAAGAAAGCGTCCCTCAATTGGTGAAGTAACACAGGCCATACTGAAGATAAAGCAGAGGCGCCTCGCTAAAGAAGACACAATGTCCATGGCTGAAGGAGATTTTTCAAGAATTATGAGCCGGATACAAGATCAGCATATAGAGCTGACCAAGTTGGCCAGCTTGAAGGAGATTAATTGAACAACCACCACTTCCCTTTTACCTGTTTTGTCTTCTTTTTTCCTTTTTTTTCCCCACAATGAAGCCTCTGGCAAGTGATACTGGTGATAGCATACAATTGAGCAAAAAAAGTACAGAGAAATGCATACAAAATGAGTGCTTTAAGATTACTAACCCCTCATGTTTTAGTATACTGGTTATGAAAAAATATTTCTCCTCATTTTTTTATTGGCTTATTTGAACTCGACTAGGGATACACGTACACACACACACATATATATATATATATATATATACACACACACACACGTGCATGCATTTATCATTGAATCAAATGCCTAAGTTTTCCATTTTGAGAGTAAAATTCGTAGATCTCAGTTAGGGAAGGCAAAAAAATCCGTACCCGACGGGTTCTTGTCCGACCCGATTTTTTAGGGTCGGTTTTTTTTTTTTTTTTAAATCGGGGGTCGGGTCGGGTAGCATGAAGACAAAAGCGAGGTCGGGTTTTAGGCAAATTCGATCCTATTTGATCTGATATATATATAAAAATAATTTTTTTAATTAATTTTTTAATTATATATATATATTTATATAATGATATTTTTAAATATTTATATTTAAAAAATAATATTTTATTAATTTTGGGTAAGATCGGATCGAGTACGGTTTATATAGTGTCGGGTTTGGGTTCGGGTATGAAAAAACAAAAAAAATTTTGGATAGGGTCGAGTTCAAGGCGAGCAAAATCCGTCCCAAACTCGATCCGATGTCAACTCTAATCTCATTTGCTGTCCGTATTTACTATTTAAGAGAGGAAAAGGAAGCATTGGTGGGAAGGTGGTGAGTAAATTCTGCGAGTGTCCTCTTGTGCCTCAGTCCAAAATTAAAGAGCTGGATCCTTGAATTTTTGGCATGACCAATAATTACATAAACAATTGCATGAATTAAAAGCCAACGTAGATGTCGTATGACCCATCCTTATGTTATTTCCTAATCAATCGATCAACTTTATCATTTACAAAAAAGAGATAAGAATGTCTGACTAAAATGAACTGATCTAGTCGTTGATAAAGACTACCACTAATCGTTATCTGGTAAAGCAAGAATATACATATACCAAACCAGAAGATTAAGGATCCGATCATGACATTAAAGATTAATTTTGATGAAATTAAAAATAATAAAAACGGTAAATTTTATAATTTAAATATTATATTAAATATTTTTAATATTTAAATATTATATTAATATTTTATTATAATTTAAAACTCATTGATAACATTAACTCTATTAATTATTTAGCCTTAGCATATATATATATATATATATTTAAAATCTACTCATCCCATGATTTTAAAAACATACTCTTCCATGTCAACTTGTAATGCTACACACAAATATCGAATCCTGAAAAATAAAAAAAAAAACAAAAAAAGAAGAACTCCTGTGTTTACAACGTGGACTAATTTTAATGGGTGATCTTTGGCATGTATAGTAATGTATGATTAAAATTAACAAGTAATTAATTCAATCGATTAGATTTATTTTTTTTATAAAAAATTTTTTTGAATTCGAATTTTATCGGTAGTTATTTATTAAGATTATTTCAAATGTACAATTTATAATTACATCATTTATTTTAAATTATCAGATACGTTATATTTTATCTTGATTTAATAGATTGAATAACTTATTTATTTCAAATTTTTTTTTACAAAAAAAATGCATGACTTAAAAAAATGGGGTCAAATGTCAACAGTTGTTACGTTACACATTTTCTTAGTAAAATCAGCGTAGTTTGAAATTACTTTTTCCCGAAAAACTTCAATCATGGAATAATTTTTTAAAAAACTTTATGGCCTAAAATATAAATATAGTAAGTATTAACATTATTTTTATGGCCAAGTAAGTATAACATATAGAAATAAATAACGTTTTGCTAGGGTTGTTGGGATTCACATGCTTTTGGTCTCTTTTCTATTATTAGAAAAACGCCAATTGCAGGAATCTCTCTTCGAAACGTCAAAGGGAGTGGTTGATTGATGAAATCGATGCCTCACACAAACTACCTTAAAGGCGAAAAAGAAAAAAAAAAAGTTCATTTGTTTTATGAAAATTTGGAAATAACTATGTCAATGGGCCTGGATATAGGAAGTTGGCTGCATCGGAGTGGAAAAAGTTGCTTGCGTTCATTGTTGTTGCCAATAATGCAGCTCTGAGATAGAAAATTTGTCCTAAATCTTTAAGTTGGGATAAAAATACTAGAAATTCCATTATTTACTATATAATTAGAAATATAATTTAATTACTTTTAGAGTTTAAATTTAAAATTATTTTTTTATATTTGAAATTGATAAAATTTGAATTTTCATAACTGAAATTAAAATTTAATATTTTATATTTAAAATTATTTACATTAAGATAAATGATCATAATTTAAACATTGAAATCTTAATTTTAATTATCAAAATTCAATCTCTAATAATCTTTAAGTACCAAAAAAATTATTTTCATTTTATTTTTCCTTCTATTTGGTATTTCAATATGCTTTTGTTTCTAATTACTATTGGTGAAAATTTTAACTTCAATTTGTCATCCTTTAATTATTCAAAAAAATTTGTCATCTTGCAACTTCAATCAGAGACTGTTCTTCCTATCGAAAGAAGCCTGTTTGATGACAAGCCCATTGGCTTATCCATTTGCAACAAAGGACAACAATATGTCACTTGAAGCAAAGCAAGTAACTTTCCAAGCGTATCGCTAATCAAAATTTGTACTTTTTCCCTTCATCTACCTTCAGAATTAAAATCCCTAATCTAAATGCACTTATCACTCACCTAAAACTCAAAACATGGTAACATAGTTCACTTGTTTTTGACCAAAGCCCCTTCCCTCCCTTCTGCCCATGACCACTTTCTTTCACTAGTCTCTTTTCTCTACTATTTCAAAAGCTGCATTCACTGCCAAGAAAGGCCAACCCACCCCCTTCCATTGGCAAAAGAACCAGCCAAGGATTTCTCCAGTTGCTTCAGATTCTTTTCTCTTGGCATTGGCAGTGGCAGATCCCGCAAGTGAACCAATAAAACGACACATACCCACCCCCGCCCCTCCCCTCTCCTCCCCCTCCTATAGCCACAAACCCCCCCAGTGGGACACTACCCATTAATGTGAATTTCCACTATAAGACCAACTTCACGTGACATTATTCACACCGATGTAACCTACTAACTATCTTGCACCTTTTCAGCTAGGAAAGATGTGAACCAAATCAAAGAAAATTTGTTGAGTTGTTGCTCTTTATAGGTGGTTCTTTTTACTTATAAAATCAAATATGGATAAATTGTTCTATCTCAAATATCAAGATTAAATGTATCTGAAGAAAAACTCTAACCTTAGATTGTTTAAGATTCATGTTAGAGGTTTTTAATTTATTGGAATAAGATTAATAGAAGGTTATTTGTCATTTTTATATGACAATCACAAATATTTTCTTGTTCAAATTTATTTTTTTAATTTTTAATTTAATAGAAGAATAATATGTATATATTTTGTGATTCAATGACAGTTCAATGCATAAATTATAAACCCTTACTTGCCAAGACTCCATAATATTTGAGTATTACCCTTTTACTTGAGATAATTGAGGAAGGACAAAGAAAATTATTGGAGCTATTACCGAAATCTCTGCATGTCACAGCATGTCTGATCTCTGACAATTACACTCAACGGTCACTGTTTAGTTTTTTTTTGCTAAAAAAAAAGTCTCACACGTGTCATCACACGCTCTTTATGCTTCTCTCTCTTGCTCTGTCTCTGGACTTTCTTTTACTGACTCCTCCTGTCCTTGTCCTTCTGTTGTTTCCTCTTCTTGAAGGTTTCTTTCGAGAGAGAGAGAAGAGAAAACTTTGAGTTTTAAAAAGAAAGAGAGAGAAATGAAAGAAGGGAAAGCGTTTTTTAAGTCCAGGATGAAATGGGTTGGTTTAGTTGGTTTGGTTTTATCAGCTTTTTCACTCTTTGTACACTTTTTGCTCGCAAGATTCACTGAATATGGCTTCTCAGAATACCAGTCTTCCATAACAATCTTCTCTTGGAGACCTATTTTTGAAACTTCACACCTTCAAAGAACGGTAATGTGCAAAGTTTTATGCTTTCACTCTCAATTTTTTTAATATTTTTCTTGTTTCTAAATTTTGATTCTTTTCATTTGACATGTTTACTTTCTGGGTATTGGTTGTTTTTCTCCAAAGCTTTTGCTTTTGGTGGTTTTAGTTTTCTGTTTTTGGACATGTGGGTTTGGTTTTTGTGTTGTTTGGGAGTTTTGTTTGGATCCATTTTGGTTACTGAAAATGCCCAGATTAATGTTGTTTTTTTTTTCATTAAGGTGAGCTGAAATTTGTATTTTGGCTCCAGTTTGATTTGGTTTTTAAACTGTTTTGGTAATTTTAAAGCCAGTTGTTTCTGTTAGATTTTATTTAACATGTATGGTATCTTACGGTTTTCCATCTGTTGGTGTAGAGCCCATTGTATAGAAGACTTTGGGGTCCAGTTGGGCAATTGGAATCTGTACATCCAGATGCAAATCCTAGAGGATACTATGCAGGTTAGCTCTCATTTCAACTTTTGATTATTTTACTGTTATGTATTTCACAGGAATTTGATTCATTTGGTGAAACAATTGCATATTTTTCATCCCAGAAGTCCAGCTAATAGAGGTTTAAGTTAAGTTGCTAACATTAGGATTTAGGAGCTGTGACAAACGATGAAAATGGGTCGGGTCTGGATGAGGCGGGTTTTTGCTTGCACAGATTTAACCTGACTCCTAAAAGAATGCACCCTACTCCGACTCCGACTCCGATCTAACATCGAAGTAATTATTTTGTGTATCCAACTCCCACCAAACACACATGTATTATAACCTTCATTCGTCCTGAAATTAATTTAATACTTTTACATTAGTATAATATTCATAAAATATTATTATCATTCTTCTATGAGAATATTTTAAATACATGGGCCCTTTTCTTCCTTGTAAAATTTACAGTGACTGCTAACAGTCTGATGTATACAATTGCAATGATATAAAATTTGAAACTTCGTAACATTATTAGCTGGTATTTGAATGACTAAGAATAGCACCAATTAAATAAAATTGGTGTGCCAGCATATTGGGAGAGATTGAAATGAAAATCATCCAAGACTGGCTCTGTCATATCCCTTAGAGTTAGCATTGTCTTTTAATTCTTCCCTGACATGTAAACCGATGTATATAAGTAACCAATAAAATTGGAGTTTTATTGAACATCATGTTGCTTTAGAAAGTGGTCGCTAGAACCCTAAGATTCTTTTGGGAATTATGATTGTTGCATAGGGCATGTATAAATTATAAAATCCATTTAGGAATGTTAATGAATCAAAGTTGTGCTGTAGGACAGGTCATTTTTATTTTTGTACAAGATGAGAGGTGACCTATTGTTGTAGTTCATTTATGTTCTGTTATGAAGGTTTATGTTCTATTTATGTGTCATGACTGATAGGTCTGAATTTTTTTTTATTGGGACCTTTTTTCTTGCTTAATTTAGTATCACATTGATAAATTTATTGGTATAGACATCTTGATGCAAAATATGGATTCTGATTTACTGTGAAAAAATTCTGGAACTTTTTTGTTAAATTCTTTTTTTTATTATTTTCTTTTGTTGTGTTTTTTTTCTTTTATTTCAGAGTGTTTTTTTTTTTCAAATTTTTATTGCCAGATGTCATTGTTTTAGTAAGCCTGATTTTCTTTATTTAAAGAGACAATTTGAGCTTTATTTTTTTCTTCTGATACTATTCCAGCTACAGTATTGCCAATACTTTTAACTATTGTATGGATATAATCTTAACTAATGCTTTTTGTCATACACATGCAAAAAGCAGGTCCTAGTGCTAAGACAAATGGGTACATTTTTGTCAGAATACAAGGAGGTTTCCATGAGATTAGGAGCTCGGTAAGGATGCTGTAATTGAATTTCCTAATTGCAGATGCAATTCTCTATTGTAATATTTTGTTCATCTTTTAGATTTGTGATGTGGTTGCGGTTGCTCGGTTTCTTAATGCCACTTTAGTTGTTCCAGAGATTCAACAAACAACAAGCAAGAAGGGAATCAGGTCACTTTACTTTTGTATAATTATTACAACTTTTAATTTTTATTTGGAGTTAGATCATGGCCATTTCATGTATCAGTAACTGTTCTTGTCAACTTATTTGAGATATATGTTCGATGCAGCTCGCAGTTCAAGAGTTTTGCATACCTCTATAATGAGGATCAATTCATCGCGGCTTTAGAAAAAGATGTCAATATTGTGAAAACCCTGCCTAAAAGTCTTAAATCAGCAAGGAGAAATAAGGAGATCCCAGTGTTTAGAGTGCCATACTCAGCTTCACCATATTATTATTTGCACAATGTGCTTCCTATTTTGATCAAGCATTCTGTAGTCGAACTAGTTGTCTCTGATGGTGGATGCTTGCAGGTGATGAGAGTTGTCAATTTTCAGTGGACCTGTGACTTGAATTTTAAACTTTTTCTTTTGACTTAGAACAACACCTTTTGAACTTTATTTGTCAAAATATTATAGTTAGACACATGTTTCCTATTGCTAAATAATGCGTATATTGTTATCTGGCACCAAATTACTTTTTCTTAGTTTGCATGTATGCTATATCAATTTATAAAATGAGTTACTCTTAGGGTAAAATGGATAAATAGATTAAGGGCATGTATTGTTGTGGTGCATCTTGTTGGATTTACATCTATCAACTTAATTATTAGTGTTTGGTGGTTCTCTAGTATGTCTGGTTAGAATTCTGGAGTTTGAATCTATGGGTACACGATTCTTAGGTGTTGCCTGTTTTTATGTCATGTGCTAAGTCCGTATCAAGATCATAATTCTCTTTCTACTGTCAGAAAAAAAAAATCTGAAAGTCGGCTAGTCAGATTTGTTATGTAGTGAAGAATGGCTAATCTTGCTTTGCCTGTCGGATGTTAGCAACCCACCTGCTCTGCTTAAACCACTCTTTATCTGAACATTTTAATGCTCATCCTTTTGTATGTCTGTTTGTTTAAAGTCTCTTGTGCCTCGGGTATCTCATGATGAAGAGTGAAGACTAATGAGAATCTTTTAGCCTTTAAGTTAAAATGCTCTTCATTCACATGGTTATTCGATCATATAAAAAATTTAATTTCTCTATGCTTTTATAATTGTTAATATTTTCTGTATCTGATCCAGGCCATTCTTCCGCTGCATCTTGAAGAGTATCAAAGACTCAGATGTAGGGTTTCTTTTCACGCTTTTAGGTTCCGACAAGATGTTCAGGAACTGGCAACTAATATTTTGCATAGGTAAATAACTGGCCATGGTTACAAATTGTAATATCATTTCCTTTCTAGCTTTTTGTTAATTTTGTTTTATCATTTAAGGTTACGGGCTCCTGGAAGGCCATTTATTGCCTTTGATCCTGGGATGACAAGAGATGCTTTAGCATATCATGGTTGTTCTGAACTCTTCCAGGTACCTGCTTTAAACTCTGAAAGCACCATTGGTACTTTTAATCACTGAATGTTTTATTTCAAATCTTGTCCATCATTTGACACATATCTTCTCTTTTGGAGCTTCCCCCAAGGATGTGCATGCTGAACTTATTCAGCATAGAAGATCATGGATGAGAAAACGTGGGATAATAAAGGGGCAGCTTTCTGTAAATTCTGCAAAGCAACGCCTCAAGGGTTCATGTCCATTGATGCCAGAAGAGGTAGAAATTATGAGTATAGTAATTTTGAATTGGTGAACTTCATTCATTTATGAAGCTTCAATTCTATGGTTTTTCTTAATGCAAATTTACCATCTGACATTAGAAGCTGCTTGCGTTCCATTCATGGTGGGGAGAGAAGAGATGTTATGATGCATAACTGGTAGAGCTTTTAGAAAGGCAGGATGAATTTCAAAGTGGATTTGTCATTGTGACTTGTTTAAAAATTGCCTGTAGTAATTTACCTGCACTTCATAAGTGGCCAATTAATGTAGCCATTCCATGGAGAAACAACTTGAGGTTGAAATAATTTTAGAAAATGTGAGATCTTGATTGAAATTGCTCGTCTTTCTGCAGGTTGGTATTCTTCTTCGTGCATATGGATACTCAAGGGACACTATCATATATGTCTCTGGAGGAGAAGTTTTTGGAGGCCAAAGGACATTGATCCCTCTTCATGGAATGTTTGAAAATGTTGTTGATAGGACTTCCCTCAGCACAGTTTGGGAACTCAGTAGAATTTATGGTCGTGAGGCTAACCTTGATGAAAATTACCCAAGGGCTCTGCCATCTGCTCAGGATGAAATGAAGCTTGATGCATGGAAAAACTCTGGTCCTCGTCCTCGTCCTCTTCCACCTCCTCCTGCCAGACCCAAGACTTATAATATTGAAGGCTGGTGGGGATGGGTGGCTGAAAGTGATAATGAGCCTGAAAGTACAGTTGTAGAGTTGAGGACTAATGCCCATAAATTACTATGGGAAGCAATAGACTATTTCATTTCTGTTGAAGCTGATGTTTTCATCCCTGGATTTGATCGTGATGGTAAGGGGCATCCAAATTTTGCCAGTCTGGTTATGGGACACAGATTGTATCAGTCAGCTGCGTCTAAAACATACAGGCCAGACAGGTAAACATCTTTGACTGCACATGTAAGCTTGAGTGTACACAATTAGTTTTTAAGTTGTAAGTTATTTTTCATAAAAGATAGTGATGGTGTTGCAGTCAATTTATTTGTTTAACTTCTATCAATGGTGAGGCTCATGTTCTACCTCAATTTGGAAGTCTTGCCATTTGCTAACTGAAAAATGTTCTCTCCTTTTTATTCTGTCTTTATGCTCTCAACATGTTCTTGATTGTATGCTCTTTCAACATAGGAAAGAAGTTGTCAGGCTTTTGGAACAAATCCGTGGCCACATATATCATGCAAACCATACCTGGTTAACGTCAATACGGAGGCATTTGCGGAGCTCTTTAATTGATGGACTGATTGAAGCCTCAAATAAGTCAAAGTCTTCATCGTTTCTTTCACATCCGGTCCCTGAATGTTCTTGCTTGAGGCCTGATTCTGGTGAAACATCAACTAATGCTTCAAGTCTGTCAGCACACTCACAAGTTCAGACAGCTCTTGGAGTCTTACATCGTTGCCCTGCTTGGATGGACGGTGAAAAAAGTTCAAGCTCAAAGGAAAAGGAAAATGAAGAGGATATTGATGAAAATGATCCATCATCATCTGGATTGTTTTTTCAGCATTCTGGAAGTCATGATGTTGGAGGTGAAGATATAAACCTCAAAGAAGAATCTCAATTCGAGGATCAAGAAGAAGATGGCGGTGATTGACAATGGGTGCTTATTTATTTTGTTCAAGTTCCTAAAATGCTGCGTCAGCATTGAGGTATCAACGTGAGTGTGTGTGTATATACATATAGTTTCTTCTGCTGATTCGGGGTAAGAAAGAATTTTTCGATTTCTGGTTCAAGATGGAGAAGCAAGGTACCTCACACCAGTTCTAAAACTCCATTGACTTACGCCTGTAATCAGATCCATCAGATGTGATATTAAGCTCTTTCACATGGTGATCTATCATATAATTCAAGCCTCGTAGGGAAAAGCTATAATGCCTCTCTTCATGTAAGCCTGCAACCAATTTTGACTATTCTAGCTTGTTCTTAAAAGGAAAAACATAAATTTTGTTTCAGAAAATTCTTAATTTTTCTTGGCATTTTTCATGCATGAATTTTATGTAACATGATGAAGAACAGAGTTAGATAGGTGTCCTTAATCCATTTCCCTTTTTAAGTGATGCAAATATGATATCAAATTGCTGAGTTCATTAGGTAGAAATATAATTATGATAATACTATTGACAGGGAAGCAAAGCTCTGAACCTTTTCCTTTTGTAATTGGGTAATAGTCCTGAAAGGGTGCCTACAGCATATTTCTGAGCCTAGAAAATCACGCTTCTAAGAATCTGAATGGACTACCCCTTTTGAAACAATTTTGTTTTTGAAGAGTATAAAAATGTCCATGATACAGCATTTTGGAATATTAGAAAATAAACATGAGAGCATTTGGCTCGATTATTTCATGATTCGTCAAGGAACATGTTTGAATCTTCCCTCCCCAAATCAAAAATTGAATAACCAATGCCCAATTGCTTGAAATGATTATTGGTGGACAGTGCTTTACAATTTGATCCAATGTCCCCAAAGATTTTCCAATTATTTTATAGACCGGACAATTTTAAATCTGAATAAAAAAATTTTCTAAACATCAATTTTATTATAAGTTGCTGTCATAGTGAAGTTTCCTTGGACTTACTTTCTCGGTGGTACCAATAAAAAGCTTCACAGATACACATGCTAAAATTCAGATTGGCAGGCTTAAAATCAGAGAATTGACGTTTCAGCAATCTTGGAAGCCAAGCATGGCGTTCTTTCAACACCTATGTCAAATACAGTTTCCAAGCAACTTCAATCAACCTGTAAAAACCCTGGAAGACCCCAGGGTCAGTAGAAGAAATCGTCAAAAAGGCCGAGTGATTTCAAGTTTTCAACCAGTAGTAAGAATCCTCTGACTTCAACAATCGAATTCCATGACAAAATTAGCTTGATCTCCAAGAAAATATTTGCTTTATAAACCCCCCAAACACGACATGGAACCAACCATATAGTATCAATCAACCAAGCAAAAACGCCACTTGAATCTTCTCTGTCCATTGATTCTCTTTGTTGGGTTTTCTTTTGTTTTGCTACAGAGTGGTTTTAAACAGGCTTAAACCAAGATGAGCAAAGACAAAAAGAGGAGTTCGCGTCTATCATTTTTAAGGTTGTTCCTGTTTCTAAGCCGCCATTCATCAAAAACTGCTGGCTTTGAGAGCATAGAGACTGCAGAACCACGTGGTCCTGAGGCTGCAATAGCTGCTGCAGCTAAACATTTTAGTCATAAAGTACACTTTGGGTAGTTCTCTAGCATTCATCACAACTCAAGTATGGCTCACGACTCTGGCAAGTCAGCAATCAAAAACAAGTCTTAAACTCTAAACAAGGCCTCTTGGCTGCAGTTTGGAGTTGGTTTGATATTCCCATATGTGGAATTTGGCAGTGTATTTGTCAAAAAAGAAAATGAAGAACATTTGCAACAGTGATTACTTTGGTGGATTAAAATTTGTATTTTATTTCAAGAAGCCACTGCATGAGTATATTTTCTTATTACTATTATTTTGTGCCAAATAAAAGCATTAGGGATCAATTAACAATCATATGTCTATAAATGTTTATTTCATTTTGGAAATGATTAAAAATAGAAAAATATTCTAGTAAACCATTGACTGCTCATTTGGGAAATTGAGAAATTTGTCCCTCGATGTAATTGCAATCTTTTAATAATGTTAACCTCAATATAATTTTTATGAAATACGTTATTAATTTTATCTTAATTTTAAAAATTGAACAACTTATTAATTTCATTTTTTTTTTCATTTTTAGCATAAAAGATTATTTTAACTTGTTTTCAATAATCAAATTTCAGTCCATACAAAATTAGCCTTCCTTGCCACCAAGAAATATTTGGTTTATAAACCCCAAAAGTTGCATGGAAGAGCATCAATCAGCCAAGCAAAAACACCATTTACCATTCAATTTCTTTTAGGTTAGTGCTTTGTCACATTTGTTTACACGAGAGTGTTAAAGACAGGGAGAGGGAGCTAGGGTGAATCACTTTTAAGATTGCTTTCTTGGTTCAAAGACTGCTACAATTTGACAGAACAAAGGCAGCAGCAAAACAAAGTGGCCCTGAGGCCACAACGGTTGCTGTAGCTGAGCATTTTTCTGCTGTTCAATAATGTACACTTTGGTTTGTTCTTCACCATCCTATCATATATGTAAGAGTTAATTATAAATTTGATAACTGAATTATATCAAAATGTACAAAATGATGCCTAAACTAAAAAAAGTTACAATTCACCCCTTAAACCTCAAAATCGTGTGCGTCGTTAGTCCATAAACTTCATGAACTTCATGCCGTTAAACCAATGAGCCTAGGTGGCAGTACCCAATTTCTGCTCTTCAACCATGGCCACGGTTCCACAACTAGATTCCTCCTTACAGCCACCATCATCCCCTCTTTCCTGTCTTTAGTTTTTCCTGTTTAATTTTGCTTCCTCCTAAATCACTTCGTTTTGTTTCGTTTCCTCACACTTATACAATCTTGAAATTGATGGGTTATTTATGTTTCCTTTGATTATTAGTTTGGTTTAGTGGAATTTTGGGTGAATTTGATTATTGTTAAGTTTTTTTGTTGAATCTTGTTTTATTCGATTATGGGTTGATTATTTTGTTCAATACTTTGGTTTCTTTCTATTGAATTTTGTGTGATTTTGATTGTAAGATTTATGTTTATTACAGTACGATGGGAGTGGAACTGTAGAAGTAAGAGGGAAGACGAGAACCGGAAAAGAAAATGACAAGATGAAAGAAAATTGCCGCCGAAGCTAGGTGGCTATCGTTGGCTGGGCATTTGAGTTCTGACCGATGTTTTTAATTGGATGCAGTAATTTTTTCAGTTCAGGTGAACCAATGTTTGATAGCCACTTGTCCGTTACATGATACTTAATAAATAGATAATAACATAACAAATTAAATCAGATTCGATTTTATTTTTTTAATAATATATAATATTATAAAATTTTAAATTTTGATTTTAATTTAAATTAATTTATTTTTTAAATTAATTTGATCTAAATTAAATTTTATTGATACAATTTGATTCATCAATTTTTAAATTTTAAATTTTTATATATTATTTTAATAAAATTTTAAATATTTTTAAATAAATTTATATACAAAATAATTATTTTTATTTTATAAAAATTTTAATATATATAAATTAATAAAAATATAATCTGATTCTATTTGATTTTTTTTATAATTTTTTACGTTCTAATATGAAATCTAATTCAAAATTTCATATGTATACCAAATATAATTTAAATCGAATAAAAAAATTAATCTAAATCAAACCAATTTTGTATCAATTTTAAATTTTTTCGATTTTCTTTTCCCTTTACTTCATATTATAGTTAGTCTTTTATATTTACGTGTAGCGTACACGTGGCATATTACAATTGGACATCTGCCACCGAAGCTCATTGGTTTAACTCCATGAAGTTTATGCGCTAACACCACACATGATTTCAAAGTTTAACGGGTGAATGGTAACTTTTCTAAGTTTAGGTATCAATTTTTACATTTTGATATAATTTAGGTATCAAATCTATAATTAATTTTTTTATAAAAATAAGACGTCAAGTAAAATATTCACGTATCATTTTTTATTTTTTTAATTAAATAAATTTTTTAAAAAATAATAAATAAAGATAATAAAATAAAATATTTTTGACTTGCACCAAGCATCTTTCTAATTATAGTAAAAATAACATATATGTGAACGCGTAAAGAATTGCATATATATATATATATAATATTCAAATAAATTATTAATTTTTATTAAAAATAAAACGAAAACTTTTTATAATGATAAAATAAAATGATTTATTTTTAATTTTTAATGAAATTAAAAGATTTATTTAAATATTAGATGCTTTTATCTATGTTACCATTTATAAAAAGAATCTCATAAGTTTTCTACGCATGACAACTATTTTTTTTTTTTTTTTTTGGGAATTTCAACTAATCCCAAGCCAAGCGGAGGTTACAACACTAATTTTATATATATATATATAATCATTTTACTTCGTAACAAATGGTCATTGTTAAATTTTTTATATAAAAACCATAATTTTCAAAAATTTTCATAAAAAAAATATTTAAAATGGTTGCCTTTTAAATTATCATGAACTCTATGGCAACTTTATTTTATTATAAATAAATGAGAAAAATTCTATCTTTCTCCGATCCCCCCAAGTGGCGCTCTTCTTAAACGTCACCAAATGGGTACACGATAGCACCGTTTACAATCAAAATTGATTTATTAAATTAAAAAAGAAACAAACGATTTTTATAGTATAAAAGAATCAAGAAAATTTTAAATATTTCCTTTTCCTCCCCTTTATTACGGAAAAAGAAAATCCTTTCTAAAGAATTTTTATAGATATTAAAAAAAAAAAAAAGAAAAATGGTGAAATCTGTGGGAACGGCTCAGCTTCATCAAGAAGAAGAAGACGAAGATGACTACGAAGATAAAGGTCTTTTCTTTTCTCTTTTTATTTTTTTAAAGAATTGGAGTAATTATTGTTTTTTATTTTTCATATCTTTGTTTTTGAAAAACTAGGGGAAGGAGTGAAAGTAGAGGGGAAAGGAAGTGAGCAAAAGACAAAAACGAATCGGTCTAAGCATTCTGAGACTGAGCAGCGTAGAAGAAGCAAGATTAATGAAAGGTCAAAATTTTAAAAATTTTATTTTTAAAGTAATTATTTTGCTTTTTTTTAAAAATATTTTTGGGTTTAATTTTTTATATTAGTTGTAATTGAATGCTACAATTGAAAATGTGCGGATGAATTAGTTATTAATGCGAAACATTCTTAGAAGCATTTTAATTTGTGGGATTGATTGCAGTAATAATATTGTTAATGAAATGAAACCTAGGAATGGCATTATCTAGCTCAAGTTTAGATTTTGTTGTGGCTAGACCTGATAATTTGTGTATGTGTGTCGAATCTGTTTTATGTCAAATTAGTGTAAAACATGAATATTGCCATGTCACAATTTGTGTCGACATGTAAAACATCAAACAGCCATTTTTTTTTTAATATTTGCTAAACTAATACAGTTTTTGTCAATTTTAAACAATGTTGCTTTCATATTTTTTGGTATCTTTTTCGTGCAGGGTCATCTTGTCATTTAAAAAAATTCTAGGTCTAGTTGCGGCTATGTATTCTGGTTTGGCTGCTTTACTTGTAGGCCATTGGTTTAGGTTGGATTGCTTAACTTATGTGAAGCCTTTTAGTCATTGCATTGTTAACTAAAGTTAGTGCAACAAACCATTTTCTTGGAGGCAGCTTGGTATTATCAGAAAATGGATGCTGAAAGCTTTTTTGAAGTGAGATATTTTAATGATAATATTGTGCCAATAATCGGTTCAAATTCTTTGAATATATTTGAAGCATTCTTACGAAAGCTTTGACCTAGTTTTCAAAAGTTGTTTGCGTTTTCCCAATTTGAGCTGTAGTTTGCTATCTAGATCATGTTTCAACTTAGGTGAACCTTGTAAATTGTTGCAATAGTTGAGACCTTCTATTTTCACTGATATTTGAGTCTATACCAGAGGAATAGAAACAGTTCTGCTTTCCTTGTTTGTTCAATCCTTTATCAAGAAATTTTTTGGTGACAAAGTTGGCCCACCAAATCATAGGAAAAATTATTTCCTTAAGTTGAAAAGGAAAAGAGTCTGAACTGGTATGAATTAGTCCAAGCTTTAGAAATTTGGTCAGAGATATCATGGCAAGTTTAATGAAGGAAAAAAGGTTTTCGAGAATGGAATTTGATAAATGAGGTTTTGAGTGAATGTATCTAGAGGTGACAATTCAGCAGGTTGGATCAGGTTTTGGTCATTTCTGGTTTTCTCTTTTCCATCGTTTTGGAGTTGATTTTTATCAAGTTTGTATATTAACCTTGAGTAAATTCATGTTGAGTTTTGGAAAGACATTTAGATTTCTGTCAACTTTTTGCCACATTTGCTTTGTTGGCCTCTAGCATTTGAGTTTGGGTTAGGCTGGCATTTTGGATTTACCAGCTCAGGCCCATTTTACATTGGGATTCTTTTGAGTTTCAGCTTGTTTATTCTTCAAGTAAAGTCTGGTTGGGTTTGGATGGTTTGAGCAGGTCCTGTTGGTTGGAAAAGCTTTTGCCATACATTACTGTTCCTCTTGTTTGTACAACTAGAAGCTAGATTGTTCTCACATTTGAAAGTGATTATTTTTTTGTGGCAGGTTTCAGACTTTGAGAGGTCTTATACCTCAAAACGATCAAAAGAGAGACAAAGCTTCTTTTCTATTAGAGGTCACCACTCATTGAGTTCTTTTCTGTACTACACTTATACATTACATATGTATATACATGCATGAATGTAATCATTTATATTTATTATTTGTTCCTCTTTAATAGATTTTGAATATCATCAACTTTATGTGTAGGTCATACAGTACATTCAGTTTTTACAGGAAAAGTTGCAAATGTATGAGGGATCATACCAAGGGTGGAGCCAGGAGCCAACAAAACTGATTCCATGGGTAAGCTTTCTTTGTTGATGTTTGGGCCTTTGTACATGCATGTCAATGTGGTTATTTTGCATAAATTTTTACTGCTTTTACATTGATGGGTTGATAATGTTAATGTTAATGTTTTAGTCTTTTAGGTAATGTTTGATATGGGGTGATCACTCCAAAAACCATAGTGATTAGATCACCATGTTTGGTAAGCACTTGGTGATTCTACGTGATAGTGATTTTGGATTACTGAGAGTGATCATATCTTTGTCTTGGAGGGTGGTCTAATTCTCATAAAAAAAAATGGGAAACTTTTGTCACTAAAGTAAAGTGATAGGTAAAATTAACAATAATTAATATTATGTCAATATTTTCAATTTAATATGTGAATTAAAAACTTGATTCCTTTTTAAATTATAATTATTTTATATTATAAATTTTTATATTTTCAAACTAATATTCATTGTAACAAGTTCAAAAAATTGTGTATTTTTTAAATTTTTTAATGTTTATATATAATATAATATTTTTGGTTTTCTTTTATTATGATTTTAATAGATTAGTTTTACTTTCTAATTTAATTTTTTTTTACATAATTTATATTATAAAAATTATTTTATTTAATAAATGAATATATTTAATAATTTAATTATATTTTATTATAAGATAAATAAAATATTACTATATTTTAAAAATATTATCTTTAAACAGTATTAAAATTATTAACCTGCGTAACTATTATAATTTGCATGGTTATTGTTCTTTTAAATAAAATAATATTTGATTTTTAGAAATATTAAACACAGTGATCTTTAATTCTTACAAATTAATGATTGTTAACCAAATCACAAGTGATAAGATCACCTTGGTGATTACATTATCATGGTAATTTTGAAAATGATGCCAAACACTATCTTAGATTAATGTTTATGATGCTGCGATATTGGAGATTTAAAATGCTAAATGCATGGGACAATTGTTGCCAAGCATATATCTGACAGTTGTTTTCAATAGACAATAGATGAATGCACCCTATGTTTAGGGCAGGAGGAAATTATACAGCAATAGGTGGATGTTATTTTTCTTTGTTTTGAAGTTTTTCTGTTCATAAGTTACAACTGGAACCTTCTATAAGTAATATATATTTTATCGCATTACTTTCCATAATTCAAGGAAGCTTACTAATTTTTGTTTTCCTTTTTTGAACAGAGAAATCATCATGGGCTTGCAGAAAGTTTTGTTGACCATTCTCAAGTTATGAAGAATGGATCTAGTTGTGAGAATGATGTTGTCATTCCATCAATGCTTGCAAATACTCAGAACTCAATTGAGTCTGACTTGGGTAATGCTGCAGTTTTTAAAGCACTGGATCATCCCCCTGGGTCAGCTACAATTATGGTTAACATGCAGACACAATCAAATACATTTGCTACTCATGGAAGTGGTAGCATCCCTACAAACTCCTTTCATGAGTCTGCTTCTGATTCTGAGAACTTGGTAAATAGACCCCAATTTCAGCCATGGCAAAGTAGAGAGTGTCTAACTGAGAATGCTGTTCCAAACAATTCAGTAAATGAAGGGGAGGACTTGACTATTAGAGGTGAATCAGTAGGCTTGTCAAGTGCCTACTCTCAAGGGTGAGTGCCTCTCATTTATTCCTTACAATTTTGTTGCTCTAATTGTCAGAATTTCTCTTGGGTAACATGTGTGTTACTTTTCTTGCTATTATAACTTTGTTTGACCTGCTATATCTCATGTGGAAACTGTGGCAATTAAAGATTCCCTGCTCTAAAACTCACTGAAAACTGATATCCACCTGACAATTGTAGTTTTATAGTATTGATGAATATGCTGGAGAGTGAATCATATAGGGTGCAGGGTTTCCCTAGAATACTTGCATTACTTTTCTTGCTATTATAACTTTGTTTGACCTGCTATATCTCATATGGAAACTGTGGCAATTGAAGATATCCCACTCTAAAACTCACTGAAAACTGATATCCATCTGACAATTGTAGTTTTACAGTATTGATGAATATGCTGGAGAGTGAATCATATAGGTTGCAGGGTTTCCCTAGAATGCTTGCATTACTTTTCATATGGAAATTGTGGCAATTGAAGATATCCCGCTCTAAAACTCACTGAAAACTGATATCCATCTGACAATTGTAGTTTTACAGTATTGATGAATATGCTGGAGAGTGAATCATATAGGTTGCAGGGTTTCCCTAGAATACTTGCATTACTTTTCTTGCTATTATAACTTTGTTTACCTGCTATATCTCATATGGAAACTGTGGCAATTGAAGATATCCCGCTCTAAAACTCACTGGAGAGTGAATCATATAGGGTGCAGGGTTTCCCTAGATGTTCAGGTTAACAGCTTGATCTTAGATACTCATTTATCCTTTGATATAATAGGCTGGTGTTTCAGAGGTTTTCTTATTGCCCATATTTAGTCAAAGTCTGCAAATTATGGTGACTAATCTTTGTTTATTGTTTTAAAGAAATTGTTATCATTAAAATTTTGACTTGTAATTTTTGGATTTTGACCCGACATGATGTACAAAAGATTCGGTATTCTGACAATTTATTTTGCAGATTTTGGGGTTAATGATGCTATCTGTTTAATCATGGCATTTCTATTACATGTCCTTTGGAGATAGGTTTTTATACATGCTATTAAGGAGATTGTTTTTGTGTTAAACAGGGTATTGAACTCTCTGACCCAAGCGCTGCAGTCTTCAGGTGTGGATATGTCACAGGTGAGCATCTCTGTGCAAATTGATGTTGGTAAACAAGGAGATAGCGGAGGTACTTCTATGGCATCCAGTTCTAAGGTTTAATTATGACCCTTTCCAGTTCTTAAGTAACCCTCTGCCGGAATAATTATTAACTAAGATAGTTGTTTTTCTATTCCTCTGTCTTCAATTACTTCTAACCCTTTTTGGCAAGGCTTAGAAGCCATGCATGAGAATGTAACCATTTGCTTCATTTGTCTTACTTAGTTTTCTATTTCATCTGTCATCTAGGAGAAAGAAATCCAATATACAAGCAATCAATTGATGTCACAAACTGGAGTTCATAACTACACAGAGGAGTCTGATCAGGCTTATAAGAGGCACAGAACAAGAAAAAGCTAGTGTATGATTCTAGTCACTTTCTTTTTCCCTTTTTGTTTCATCATTCAGTTCCGTCTTTGTCCGATTGAGGTGCTCATTTTTTCCATGCCATGGTCCACAGGTTTTTAGGTCTTGGACCAAATGTAAATTTTTATGCTTCTTGGTTTGCTGGGTTGCCTCTGCTAGGGGGAAAATTATTATATATTCTTTTATTTGTACTTGTTTGAGACAGAGGATTCCATGCATATGTGAGAAGCTGCTTTATTATTATTGCTATTATGATTTTAATCGCAGTATCTTCCATTTCCCATGTGAAAGCTTTTGGCAACATTTTCTTGTCCATTAAGTATTCTGGATTGTACAAGGGAACAAAGTCTTCCAAATTATCCTGCTGTTCTGTCTTGAGTTAGACAAATATTGTTTGGATGAGCTGGAAAATAGATTTCCTGAGCTTGGACACCAGAAGAAATGGTGGGGCTATGGGGCTGCCAATGCCAACTTTGTAAAAACCATTATCCTTAATTACCACAAGGACAATTTTGGCTCATTTATCAAGCAAATTATCTTGAATTGAAGCATTTTTTTTTTTCAAATAGAAAGCGTTTTTGAATTTTGTCTAATACATTTTTTCTTCGTTTTGATCCAAGCAAGTTTATTTATATAAAATTTTATGAATTTATAAAAACTTAGTTTCTTATAATCTCTCAGCAAATTTGACTTCTCTTTTTTGTCATTTGAACTACTTATTTTTTTTCTTGGGTTGTGGATGTTCATTAAAGCTTTGAAACTTTTTAAAAGTAGACCACTTCTTTTCTGGCATGGTTTATGTGTTTGTGTGGTGAGAGAAAGTTACTTTGAGGAGCCAGAACTGCCGCACATCCTTCCTAAGTGGTGCAATTCTTACTAGCTATCCGACTAAAATTGCTACCCTCCTTAGTGGAAAAAGTGGGTGATTTCTTGGATCAACAAATTATATTGGATCAAATGTCAACTTCTCTCTTGGATCACTCACTTCCTCTATATCCTCAATTCACACCCAATTTCTTATTTGCTTCTCCCTCTCTCTGTCTCAACCAACTAAGAGTCTTATTTGTTTATGTTGAAAGGAGGCTCTGGGGGAATTGAATGATGGTTTTGAATTAAAAAAAAAATGGGATTTCTTGGGGTATGAGTACTTAGTGGGTAATCATTATGGAACTATGGGGCATATTTTTTATTTACATCATGGAAGATTTTTGGATTAGAGAAAATCCATATATAATTATGTTTTAGGCAACTAAACAATAATGGAGAGACATGAGTTTGAGTTGACTCATAACAAACACAAATTGGTGTTCAATTATTTAAACAACGAGTCAATGACATGGTTTACTCATAACAACTCTTGAAATGGCATGAGTATACTTTAGTTCAATTTTCGAATTATTGGGTACACTTTTTGTTAATTTTTTTTTACTTAGATCTTACTATAATTGAGGTTTGTACATCTATTTAACTAAATAAAACATATATAATCATACATTGACTATTACCAATGGAAACAACTAATGATGGAAAGACATCAACAATTATTTCATTTGATAATGAAATGTTCAAATTTTAATTTCAATAATTAAAATTCAATTTTTAACAATTTTGTGCGAAAAAAAAAGACATGATTTGGATCGACTACTAACAAGTTTGAATTGGCGAATGAAACAATAGAAAATACTTACGGTATAATTCAACAGATGTTATAAAGAAATGGACCTTTCCTCTCTTTTTGCCGAACCCCCCAAGAGCTATCACTCCTTTATACGTTCCACCAAAGATGTTTCTTTAGAAAGAAGGAAAGCTTACTAAAAAAACAAAACCTTCTGTTTATTCCTTGTAAGCACATGAAATTTTGGTATGCATTTGGTACGCATTCATGTCCATCATTTCAGATGGTCTAGAAAATCTTTAAAAAAAGATATTGGAAATGATACATATTCTGAATTTTCCCATCTTAAGTCTGCAAATTGCAATGGGTAATTTCCTTTTGTTTTTTTCTTTCACTCTATACATGAATGTGAAATCCAGGCTCAAGGCCTAAATTGTCCCCAAAAGCTAATTGTGTGAGCAAAAGTAGGCAATGTCTGATAAATATGCATAAGTACAGAGTGTAATTGAAGATAATCATCTAATCTGCATGATTCGGATCACGTACTTCTCAAAGGTTCATCTAACAGTTGTAGACATTCATGTGGATTAGAATAAAAATAATCTTCTTCTTTTGGCCTATCTGGAATGGCGATTCGTTTCTTAGGGCTCCCCATTCTACCTGCATGAACTTCCTTCACGGTCGAGGAGAACTCATCCCAGCTTAAGGATCCATTCTGGTATTGATCTATTAAAGTAACCAGAAGCTTTCTGTCTAGTAAGATAGTTTTCTTGAATCCCAAGAATCTGGCATGTGTTAAAAGAAAATACCAAGATAAAGGAGATCAATTCAACATGCCAATTGCTAAAATATGAGCAAGCAGATAAATTTAATGCTCTCAGAAGTATCTTGCTTCACATTTTTAATCAAATTGAGTATATGGAGAAAGATTATGATTTATGAATAAAGCTAAGAAAAGAATGATAAGAACAATATTAGGCTATGAGCATGGTTATGTCACCTCCGATGGCCTTCAACAACTTTGGCCATGTTTCCGTCATATGTAGGAACAAATATATCACTTTCTAAGGAGACTAGATAATCCAATGCTGCCATTTGGGATGAGTGGTTTTGGAACAATTTCAAGTCTGATGGAACTAGCAGAGTCTCCTTTCTAACCTGTTTTGTAAAGAAAAGCAAATTGTTAGAGCACACATAAATATGTAGATGTCAAAAGGTTGCTGCTACATTTTACCGACCAAATTAGGAAAAGCTTCTGCCAACGGAGCCATCCTTCTCTCACCACCATAAATTTCTCCAGCAGCGATGTAAAGTTGAACATTCCGGTCAATACCTAATCCTTTTAACACTAGAGCAGTTTCTTCAGGTGTCAAAGGGCACAAACCTTCTTTCCTTTTCATTTCTGAATTTATAACTTTCTCCTTCCACCAGGGATAAGCATACCTAATAATATTTTATTTTCATAATTATTGAAAGGATGACATAGTGACAACAAAAATTAGTTTTTCCCAAATTAATACTTATTGAAGCAACAAACACGCTTACCTCATTCTTGCAAGTTCTTCCTCTTCCAGACTGTTGCAACCATGAGTGCAGCCAGAAAAAGCCAACATGTCCATTTCATATCTAAGATGAAGAACAAGAAAAGGGCCTTTTTCCCTTAAAATCTTTACAATCCTTCTACCCAATTCCTCTATCTGTGAAGTAAATCTTAGTGCATTGAAATTTACATGGCAGCGCAACTTCTGAATCTCAAGGGGTAGTTCATTATTAGCAAGCCGAGCATCGGTTTTATTCAACTGTACAACTTTGTGCTTTTGCACTAGAGGAAGAATCTGCCAGCAAATAGTCCAGAAATTAGATGCATTAGAACAAATACAGAAATACAGAAACGAAACAGCGTATTCCAGCTTTAATCTATAAGAACCAACCTGATGAAAATAATAAGAAATATCAGACCAACTAATGGGCTGCATAGAGAGGAACATTCCTTTATCAACTCTTTGCTGAACTCGAGGAGGCAGTTCCTTCAATATGCGAACCTCATCTCTCAAAGAAGTAATGAAGTGATCAACATCAAAAATGTCCTGAAACTCACTGTTCATGAACAATCAATTAGAGGACCATTTTGAATTACAGGGGACAATTCTAATAATTTTAACTGCCCAAAAGAAGATTAAAAGTTAGTACGTACCTGGGATCATTCCAGAATGAGGTTTTATCTAGTTCTGGGACAATAAGCGTGATATTTAAGTATCTGGCGATTGCAATCATGTCACAAATCTGCAAAACAGAAGCCAGAAATGACAAGGAAAGTGAGAAAATGAACAGGAAAGTCATGAAAAAAACAGAAATAAAGAGTGAGAAAAAATAGCAGAAAACTCACTGCCGCTCGCATTTGGTTAAGTCCTCCATTACAGGAAACCATAAGATAGCCATTATTCTTATATAACCCTGCAATAAAAAAAAAAAAACGTAAATCAGAACGGTAATCATAGACAACTTAATTTGGGATTACTTGCTTTTCATCAAAGGGAGAAAGCTCCATAAATGCAAAAAAAAAAAAAGTTTAATGGCTGATAAGCTAAGCTAATGAATCACAGCTAAAGTAAAAAAGGGGAAAAAAGATGATAAAAAGAAAATTATTTGTGAAGGACTTAAACGCCTCTTTGACAGACAATTGCCTGCTCAGGACAAAGAGAATCTTACAAAAAAAAAAAAAAAAAAACCAAATACGGAACAGATGAAAATTATTGAAATCAATTATGACATATTTAAGAAATTGCAAATTAAAATCATATGAAATGGGAATGGGATTTCTTCATTTACATCAATACCTTAAAAACATTAGAAATTAACTTTGAAACAAGAAACTTAAGTACTTACTTTTTGGTGGATGAATAACTTTTGGTGGAGAATAAGACAATTCAGCAACCGGAGGCAACTCAGAATGACTGAAACAAGAAGGCCAACCTTTCAACAATCTTGGACCAAACATCTCTCCTAATGTCATCAACTGAGCAAAACAAGTCCATAACAAAATTGTAGTTATTGCCCTGATCATCCACAGCTTCATTCTAGACCTTGAAACCATTGAATTCTTTAACTTCTCCACTTTCCCTTCTCCAAAAATCTTTATTTTCATTTCCCACTGTTTCCTGTAATCACACTTTCCACTTGTCTCTTCTACTTTACACATTGTAACTTTTACCATTCCCCCTTCTTTTCACCTCAATCTCAACTCCACAACAACAACAACTCAGTTAAAGTTCCCCCACTTGATCCAAAGTTTAAGCTTTGAGTCAATGTAATGGAAAAACTCAGAAATTTGGGTTATTCCACCAGCACAAACAGGCAAAAAAAAGTTATATTTTTTCCCACAAAAGATAAGGTGATTCCTGAAAACTTTAATTAACTTAATCACCAGCTCCTTGAAACTCTAAACTTCCCTTGATTACCAAAACTTTTGAATTAAAAAAAAAAAAAATCAAAGCCTCAGCTCCATAGAAACACCTAAATTGTTTGTCACCTAGAAACAACAACAGCTCCACCAAGCTTACCAAAACCAAAACTAAAGCCAAAAAACAAAAAAAAAACCCAGATTAAAAAATTCACTTTTGGGCTGAAACCTTATAAACTCTCCACGTACATTATCAAAATAAGCATAACCCAGAATTTATATGATTCGGTTTCAACTAAATCTCCACTAACTCTTCCCAAAATTAGTCTTTTGAAATGACCAAAAAGTGTGTTTCCTTAGCTTATAAGATTTGGAAAGCTCAAATGAGGTTTTTTTTTCCCCCGTGAGGTTTCCGGACCAGATCCCGGCGAGGTGGTCGCCGGTGAACTGTTCATAAAGAAACCAAAGTTGTGAGTTAGAGAGATAGAGACAGAAGAGACAGAGACAGAGACAGAGACAGACAAGCTGAGGCTTGAGTTGTGATTTAATAGTAGCAATGAGAAAAGTTAATGCCTGTAATCAAGGGGTTAATCTGTTGGATATTTTTACTGTTTAGAGGTTGGAGGACGTGATGGTTAAAAACTCTAACGAGCTCCTATTTGCATCGATTTTTTTTGTACTCAATTTTTTTATTATTAAAATACTTCAAATAAAACTTCTCGGGTGCTTCTATTTGCACACCGATTTTACTGTCAAATTTTTACTATTATTTTTAAATAAAATTATAAAAAATTTTCATTTTTATTTCGACTTTTAAAATTTTTAAATATCTATTTTCAATAAATTATATAATAAAATTTTAAAGAATTTGAATTTATTAAATTAAAAAAAGTTATATTTACGGTTCACGGAAAATTTCGGTTGAAAAAAAATCATATCCTGAATAACTTTTATATCATTGCAAAGAAAAACATGATTTGTTTTAAATAATTATAAATTCATTTAAAAATTGATAAACAAAAATTAAGCATTCAGGTCTTTAGAATTTTTTTTAATTTCAATGATTTGGGATAGAAACTTTTAAAAGTTTCTAGAAATACAAATTTAGAGACTTAAAAGCTTCCCAATTTACAAATTCAAAGATTTTTAAAAATTTTTAAATTTATAAATCCAAAAATTTTTAAATTTATGAATTTAGAAACTTAAAAGTGAGAATGGATTTGAGAAAGGATAATTAAATAATTTTGTTTAGAAAGAATTTTGAAAAAAAAAGAATATGAAAAGAAAAAATGGAGTGCAAATAGAAGTTCCCAATTATTTAATTAATTTTTGACAAACTATCCTTTAATCCCACTTATTATTGTTTATAGTGCATGCAAAAATGCATATCTAGAAAGTTAAAAAAACTTTTTTGGGAAGATTTTAAATTTTATGAAAATGCAAATTTAAAAACTTGAAAACTTCAATTCTCAATCTCCAATCCACAAATTCTAAAGTTTTTTTTTATATTTTCGAAAGTTTTAAAAGTTTTCGAATATTCAAGAGCTTTTAGTTATTTTCAAATATTCAAATTTCAAAACTTATAAAAGCATCAAAATCGCATTTTCATAAATAATGATTTTATTAAAAAACGCATTACAAATCGTAAACCCATTTAATCATTCAAACATTATAAATAAATTATTTTTATATCGGAATTAATGAGTCAAAACTATTAATTTCGTTTGAAAATTAGCAATTTCAAGCTTTGATTGGAGTGAAAATTGAAGGATAGGAGAAAGGAAATGTTGAAGAAAAAGAATTTAGGGATTTGGGATATAAATGAGGGATTGAGGATAGCAGAGGAATTGTAATTTTAGGAGTTTGAGGTATAAAGAGTAGAAATAAATTTAGAGGGGTTTGAATTTGAGATATTATTAGTAATGCAGTATGTAAAGTTAAATTTTGAGTGCAAATTGAAGCATCCAAAATTCTATCTTAAGAGAAGAGATCAAATTATTTTGTGTAAAATTAAAAAAAATTTATATATTTTTTAACCATTAATTTTTAATAGATTTAAGAGATAAGATAAATAAAAAATAAAAAAATGGTTTAATCTAATCTCTTGAATTTATTAAAATCAATTTTTAAAAATGTGTAATTTTTTTTTAATTTTTATAATATATAAGTTGGTCCATCCTCTATATATAAATATATATTTACGTTTTGAATTTTACTATTAGCTTTGGACAATTGTTTTTGTTGACAAATAAATAATACTAGTAATAAATTTTCATACAAATTCTATATTATTAATTAATAAAGTGACTAATTGAATTTAATATTACTTAATCAAGTGACACCCGATTAATTGATAAATTAACTCAAAACTCAAATCAAAATTATAATAATAACAAGAAGTCAAGGGTAATTAGGTTTTTCTAATTAAAACAAAATAAAATCCTTTTTTTTTTTCTTTATCAATAAATTTGTCTATTCACTTGCAATTAAAGCAAAACTTATTCACTTACCTTAACTTTTTTTTTTATAAACATATTTTTTATTTTATTTTTCACCTACATAGTGGGTGTGCCAGATTTAATATACACTATCTAACGTAAAAAAATACATTTTCCTTTTCATTTAAAAAAAAAAAAAGATAGATAGGTAGTTTCAAAATTGGGATGTATATAACATATATACACACTTCCTCGAGGTTTTAAAAATATAACAATACATACAAAGGTGGCAAAATACAATCAAATTCTCAAAATCGTCCAAATCAACCAAATTTCAATTGATTGAAAATAGTCATAATTAAAAATTAAAAACATTTAAAATTGAAAAATTAAACCCAAGTTAATTTGAACTGAATGTGATATGAACTTGAAATAGCTCTGGCCTAAATCGATTAAATTCGAAGCGATAACAATTTGAAGTCGAAATCAATTCGTTTTGAAATTCATAATAACTACAAAAATCAATCTGTAATTAATTAAAAATTAATCAAATTTAAATTAATTTAAATTCAAAATAACCTGAACCCATAATAATTAAACTCGAAACAATTTGATTTTAAAATGATTGAAACTCAAAATAATTTAAATTCGGAATAATTCAATTTTTTTTTTTGATGAATCCTATTAAACAAATTGGTAGATCTATATGCATATCTTGCATGTAGGATTTTTTTCCTCCGAAACTTTTTTTTTTTCTATCAAATACTTTGAGAGGGATGAGGCAATTTGAACTCTAATAATATCGTGTAATAATGTTTTTGGATTATTAGTGAATTATACTAACTACATCTTAAATGGTTTTTTACTTAGAGGGATAGTGAGTCCCTGAAAAGGTTAATATCTTAGCATATTTTGATATAGTTCTTACCAATATATATAAAAAGAATAAATTTACACAGTGTGAAATTTATAAAAAAATATACAAATTTTTTTAATTCTTGATTTTAATAAATCTAAGGGATGAAAGAGATAAATAAAAATAATAAAAAATAATTTAATTTCATCCCTTATATTTATTGAAATTAATGATTAAAAATATATATAAAATTAAAAAAATTTTACACTGTATAAATAAATCTCTCCTCATATATATATATTAGATAATATTTATTAACTTTGTTTTTTATTAATAGTCTTAATTAATTTAACTTTTGTGATACGAATTTTCACTTTATTTTTATTTGAATTTACTACCAATTAAGTTTTTTTTTTTTTTAAATATCATTCAAAACTTTGACATAAAATAAAACAAAATAAAAAGACTATTTATGATCCAGTATTGATTGATTTACTTAATATTTATTGGTTTATTCTGATATATATATAAATATATATATATATATATATATATAGTTGTGTCAAGCCTAATCCTATTAATTTCTTAGTCAAATTGGTGTATGAAAATAAAATCTCAATCCAATCAAGTCAAAATATCAGATAAAAGATTTTTCAAATTGAATTGATTTTGAATAGTTTACCATGTCAAATTCCACCCTTAATTATTCCTAAAGTTTATATGTGCTAGGTTTCTGTGTTTTAGCTAGATTTCTCATTTCTCTTTTTATTCTAAAGGTATACCATGGAATAACATTGGGAATCTTTACCAAATTTAACTTTTAATAATACTAATAAATAAGGAAAAGTAATAGCTGTTTAGGAACTTTTGGAAATGGGCGTAGCTATGCCCCCAAGGACTGGGTGACTTGATCAATGTAATAACTAAAATTAATGTAATTCCTTAAAAAGGTAAGTTCAAAATGTACGATAAAACATTTGAGATTTAATCTTATTAGTTTATATAATTATTTTTAATGGTTGGTACGTTATAATAATTTTTTATTCTCAATTTATGATTTATTGAAAAAAAAATGTAGCTAAAAATATAATTAATTAGTAGTATAGAGCCTTTAAAAAAATTGGTCAAATCACTAAAAATTAAACATCATAAGTGACCCCAACTACAAGAATTATTCTTTTCAATGTTGTTTTTATTCTTTGTGATATAATAGGAGAATCATAAATCATACTTGATTAAATATTGCATTCTGTTAATTATTCAAACTTAGGAATTATTGAAGAAGAATGCTTGGCCGCCTAGGCTGATGTTAGTCTAATGGGACAAAATCTACCAAAACATGAAAAAGAAAGAGAGAATTTACATAAAAAATAAAATACGTATGCATATATAACTATATTGCATTAATTTTTTTTATGTAAAATTCAAAGAAAATAAATTATTTCATTATATAAGTCATAGAAAATAATCATATTATACAAGTCATACATTCAAAATTAACGAGTGATTTATTAATAAAACACGAATCTAAAATAATTTATCATTCAAAGCAGATCGATAAAATTATTTATTGAGAGAACTCTTCCTCGATTATATGTATGAATATATATATATATATGTTTATATGTAAATATATTGTTCTATATTGTCCTTTCCGTTGCATATTGAACATGTGATGTGATAAATGATTATGCTATGAATTTTTTGCAAACAAATTTTGGGCCGCAAACACCCAATCCTATTACATATTATGTACAAAAATAATGGATTTTGGAGTTTTATGCAATTTGATAGTTATCTTCGGAGTTTTGAGAAGAGAAAAACAAAGGAAAATTCTATCTTTTTTAATTTTAAAATGAAATAAAATATTTTGGACCTTAACATCTCATTTTCTTCATTATATTATTGTAAGGCATATTGGCAACTCAAATTTATAAACAAAAAAATTCTTTTATTTTTGGATAATTCAACCGCTCTTGTCAGAGGATCAAGATCAAGCAAACTAAGTTGCTTAATCACTGAAATTTTTATTATTAGATTATTTGCACCATTAAAGAAATTTAAAATTTTCGTTAACAAGGTTAATGGATTATTATTAATTAATTAATTAAAATTTAAAAAAATAATAAATTAATATAATAAAAAATTATATGATAATCTTTTAATCTCACTTATAAAATTTAAAAAATTTATTGATAATGTATGAAATAATAATTTTTTAACAAAATAAATAACATAAAGCATCAAGCATATTGTTATTGTGAAATTTAATTATTAAATTTAACACAAACTGCTTGACAGAAAATTGTATTCATGAGATTTGTAGGCTGCATTTCTATCTTTATTACCGTACATGTGATAAAGAAAGAGATTAAAAGAGACCTTTTTTTTTTTTTTTTCTGAATGTATCAATAAGTGATAAATTATATATGCAATTGCTGGCTATAATGTCCTCTGCAGACAAAAGTATTAATAAACATAGATAATGTGCGATCCAATTAAATTATTCTCAACTCCCAACTAATTAAATTAATTACTAGCTTACTCCATAATGCAATTAATCACATCTAAAAACTAGGCTTTTTTTTTAACTCTTTTTTTAATTTCTAGTTTCATTTATTTATTTAATTAATTATTTTTAGTTTAGGCTTTTTTTTTTTTTTAATTGCTAGTCATATCGAATACCAGCAAAAAGAATAAGTCTCACCTAATGCATTCATAATTTAAATTCAAGACATTGAAGATTAATGTTAAAAATGTTGCATAAACATAATTCTAAAATCTCAGTCAAACTTCATGCCATTCCAATCTTGGAATGTAGTAAAAATTGGAAGAAGACAGCAAATGTCCAGGACAACAAATCATGCAAAATTTCATTAATTATCAGGTAGTACTAGAGGACGTAATTAATGAATTTAACTTGCCTTGAACCAAAGCTAAATTATGTTTTTTTTTTTTTTTTAAGAAAAAATTTATGAATAAATAGATTATTCAGTTTCTTATATCAGTACAAGATGTGTCGTACATAATAATTTAAGATAAGTGACTGTAAGTCATGTATTCGAGATAACCTTAATAAGTAATCATCGATAAAATTCAAATTTAAAATCTTTTTCGTCGAAGAGGACACTTTTAACCGATTGAATAAATCGTTTATCGATAAAAACTAAATTATGCTGATATAGTAGAACAAAAACTAAAAAGATCAATTTTGTATTTGTGATTTACCTTTTTTTACATTTTTTTCTTTGTAAAAAGAACTTTGAACTAACTTTTTGTACTTTTTTTTTAATTTTTTTGAACAAAAAAGATAAATACATTTACCATTAAATCAGGTAATTCAATGGTAATGTTATCAATTTACCATATGCTTAGCAGAAATTGATATTATTGGAGAAGTGATGGGCCAAACTTTTGCTAGATATTTCAGTCCTCAATCATCTTTTTATTAAGATATAATATAGTAGAATAGAGTAACAGTGTCTCCATAGAAAAGTGGGCACTAATTTGGCATTTATGGCCATGACAAAACTGTATAAATCAATCTAAAATCAATCCTACCCGTGAGTATTTGTCTAGGAACCTTTAAAATTAAAATTTGTACTATATGACACCCAAATATTGGATTTGGATCCTTTACAATAAGAAACAACATTTTATTTATTTATTTTAATTAAGATCCTTAACAAAAAAAAATTACAATTCATTACACTTAAAATAAGAGTTAAATATAAAAATAGTCTCTAAATTATACTATTAATTCAAAATGTTGATGAGGCATGAACGTCCAATAAGGTATTACTATACGTAAAAAAGTTTAGTTAGTAGTATACCATTAATGCAATGTCAGTATAAAAGGAAATTTAAAAAAAAAAAATTAAAACTTCAAAAAAATTCTTAAAAAATTTTAAAAATTCTAAATTTTTTTTAAATAAAAAATTTTAAAATTCTCAAAAAATTTCAAAATTAAAAAAATTCTAAAAATTTTTAAAATTAAAAAATTATATGAAATATTTTAAAAATTATAAAGTATATGATAATGTTAAAAATTTTAAAAAATATAATATAAAATCTTTAATTTATATATATATATATATATTTATATACTCACAATGATTAGTCCAATTAAAAAGAAGAACAATTATATTTTTATGTTAATCATTAATCAATATTGAATTTTAATTAATGTTCGACGCTTATAATAAAAAATACTTCAAAATAAAATTTTGAATCTATCAAATTGGTACGAAAGAGGTAAAATCTCATAACATTCTAACCATATTACAAAAAATATATATATATTTCCTAAAAAGAATGGTACAAGAATTGAAGATATATATTTCCTAGAGTTAAATACATTCCTAAAAGCATGAATAAGAAGCAACAAACGTACAACAAAATAATGGCAGCATCATTCTTTTAGGGTGAGGACCATCACTCATGATATACTGTTAACCTTTCTTTTTGTCTACTCTAGACTGTGTTTCAACTCCGTCGAACTGTTAAGGGGAAAAAAAAAACATACACACACACACAGAAGTGAAAATTAATACAAGCCAATCCTATCTCTCTAAATAAAAAATAAAAAAAAAAGAAGAAAAGAGAATTTAGAAGGAAAAGGAAAATTAAAAATATAAAATACTTAAACACTTCATCTATTAATTTATTTATTACTTGAGCATTTGGCTCCATAATATGTACATATACCTTATTTGGAGAGATGGGTTCGAATCCTTCCTCTGTTGAATATAAAAACCTTATTAATCAACTCGTTAATCATACTAATGTAATTAATACTTTTACTAGAGATTCCACTACTTTGTGTGTGTGTGTGTGTGTGTTCGTTTTTTTTTTTTTTTTTTTTTTACAATGCTTTAATTTTGTTAATTTCTTTATTCAAATTAAAATGGAAACTTTCCACTTAATTGATTTTATGTAGTGAGATTTTCAAATGGATCCGGGTTAAAACACTTGGAATCAAGTTGGGCTTGAAATTTTAGAGTGTATAATGAAAATCTTTGATTTGAATTTTGAAATAAATTCAACAAAATTTATAAGATGAAAGAGATAATATCATGAATAATATTTGAATTATAGTAAAATATTTAATATGATATTTGAATTTTAAAATTTTATAATTTGATACATAAATTATTAATTTATTAATTAATATGATATTCGAAAGATTGTTTGTCTATTATGTGATATTATTTAGAGCTAAATATATTAAAAATAAATATTATATTAATTAATAAATTCATAATTCATACGTCATATTAGAGATTTTTAAAGTTTAAATTTTATATTAAATATTTTATTATAATTTTAAAGCTATTTGCTACATTTATCCTAAAATGTGATAACTCAAGATTTTTTTTTTCATATTAAGTATTATTCAAAAGATTTAGTCTCTTTAAACAAAATTCATCTTATTGATTGGTTATATACAAAATTCATCCTATTAAGGGCATATATACAAAAGAAGAAGAAGAAAAAAATGATTGGTTTAATTAAAAATTGTGATCCACATAGAATATATGATAAATTTTGTTTAGTACAAAATAGGTTGTAATCTAAAATAAAAGAATTACTAAATTATTACTGTTCCAGATATCATTCTCGATTCAAGTATGTATAATGTTAATCAAACTATACAATGCAAGGTTAGTAAGTTTAAGCTTTTGTGTTTGTGTCGAACATGAATCATTGACTATATCTCACACAATTACTCCAATGCTCGAGCAATACAATGTGGCAGAACTAGAGCTTGAAAGGACATATGGTGATATCGTATAAAATATGTATAGTCAGCTTTGCGTAGCAAATGAAGACATGGGGAGAGGAGGGACAGCATCCATTAAAGCTCCCAACTCTATTATAGACAGGGACCAAAGACTGTACTGTTGGACCTTATTACATGTTCATAGAGAGTGCCATTGATGAATCATTGAAGTACAAGATTCCTTCACTGCAAAGAAGAAATATTAATAATGCATCGTACATGGCAATATTTCCTCGATGAGAAGTAAGATCTGTTGATTCTTGGCATCGTTTCAAGACATGCAACAGCAAAGTGGGGTTAGAACTTAGATCTGATGCCCCAGGGTAAAAGCAATTTTTCAACTTTCACATGATCAATTTTGCTTCCATGCAAATTCTGTCCCTGAGGGATTGATTTTTATAATTTTCTGATACTCAAGAGTCATAGCTAGATGTCATCTTTAATAGGCAATAGAGTATATTTCACACCCACCGAGCGAGATTGATTACTGATCATGGTCCCAGCATCAACCAACAAATTAGATTAAAAAAAAAAAAGCATGGTTGAATTGTTGAAGTTGATGCTCACATTGTAGGGCGGGGCAGCGGCAGCAGCGGGCTCAAATGTCTATTGGTTTCTCTTTTAAGATTTTGTAAAGAATTAATTTGCTACAACTCTAGGCATTAAATTTTATGATAAAAAAAAGTTGTAATTTAAAGAAAAAAAAATTGTAAGTATTAAAATTTGAACTCCAAATTTATTACATGTTTCTTAAAGTGACTTTGATAGGATTCACTTAAGACATTTGGTTAAAAAAAACTGAAATAGATGAATGAATTGCAAATATTTTGATTTGAATATTAGATTTATTGAATACTAATCTTAAAAGTAATTATATAAATCAATTAAATTAGACCTGAGATTCACTCAAGGCATTAATTTGCTACCATATGTTACATTGTTAGGCTGGATTCAAACATAATTCTTTGGATAGGAAAATAAATGCACTTTATCATTGATTCAAAATTAATACTTGAATGCTAATGACATAGTGTTTGACATTCCTTTTCTTTAATTTTCAAATACATGAGGTTGGAAAACTCCTAATATTTTTTACTTTTCTATTTTACTTGTCTTACCGCAATCATTCACAAAAATAGAATTATTCTATGACAAATTAAATAAGTGAACAAATTTATAGGTATATATTGAAAAGTAGTAATAAAACCGTAAATACTGATTAAAATAAAATTGGAATTTAAAAATACCCATTAAATGTAAATCAATGTCAATAATTGTGAATTTCCTTTTTTTTTTTTTGAGTCTTTTTTTTTTATCTTAAATCCGTTCTTTCTCTCTTTTTATCAAAAAAAAAAAAAAAATTGGTGGGCTTTGACTGTTAAAATAAAATTAAATTTAGGACTACATAACCCATCCAATCAAAATTAAAAAGAACTGTCTAGCCCAGCCCATTTATGCAGGGTTTACGGTAAAACTGGAAACGGGTTTAAGCTTTTTCCTGTCTTTGCAAAACTTACTTAAATGTTGAATTTATCGAAGTGTGTAATGTGATCAAGTATTTGCACCATCCTTTCTTTTTTTAATAATCAAAATGGAATTTTTTCATTGTCCAACAAATACAAATGAAGTTAAAATGCAGCAAAAACAAAATGAATGACAGTACAATAGTGTGTAAAATACGAAAAATTATTTTATTAAATTTGTATCAATACATCAATCATAAAATATATACTTTTATTTTTATTAAACTCATTCAATTTTTACTAAAATTTAAACAATGCCAATTTCATATCCTTTTTCATATTATATCATCTTATCTTGTTTAAAATTATAACTATAATACAAGGCAATAGAAGTAGGGGAAATTTTATTTTATTACCAAGGAAAGAAATAAGTGTTCAAAATTTTTTTTTAACATACATCTTTTATATACGGGGGATTTAAACCCCTTTTTGTCTATGTAATGGAAAAACCAAATAAAAACCACACGTATCTCACGCCCGAGCTTTCAAACTAAAGCTCAAACTTTTCCTAGAGCAATAGCGGCTTGCACAAAATCCTCACACCGTGAAAACCCACCAGATAAGACATCGCCCAATGCGCCAATGATGTCAAATGCCTCCTGCAAATCACTAGCAGAAGTCATGTCATCGAGCCATAAGAGCAACTCCTTGGAGAACCCTAGCATTTCTTTCACATTCAATAATCGCTCTTTCATCACCAACTCCCAACCTTCCAAGCCTTCACCTTCTGATCCGGTAGATGTTCCTTCAGCTTTAATAGATGCCAAACTTGACGATTTCTTAACCTTGAATATTTGCTGCAACTGCTCGATCAAGCCAGTGTACACCAGCATTGGTCGAACAATGGACAGTAGCTCATCACCACCAGATTCTGAGGTGGGACTTTTGCTGCTACTTGCTGATTCTATCTTAGCTGTTGACCGGCCATGAGTATGCTGCATATAGGCATGGTATATTCCACGTTGCAAAAAGTCGCGTCTATGTTGCAACCATGACTCATAGGACTCTGAAAGCAGTGAATTTACCATCATGAACTGAACAGTTTCTTCGGTTCCCAAAGAAGGTTGAGTTCCACCAGTGATGGATTTGGAATCTAATGATGAGGAGGTTATGTATGTTGCCACTGCCTTGGCCATGTTACGACACTGAGAAGGGCCTCCCTGTTCGATAAGGTGACGAGCCATTTGAATCATGAAAGGTAAAAATCGAGAGTTGCTTTCTCTTCCACCACCCCTACACTCTGCACTGAAAGATGCCCCTGTTGCAAATCGAGCAAGCATCTGTACAGTAAATATGCAGAAAATGTTAGATATAGAAGCACAATCTCTAAAATGAAACACAGAGGAAAGTTAGTAACAAGCTAGATGGTAGAGCATACCAGAACAATATCATAAGTCAACAGCCGGAGTCGACTTCCATCAGCACGACCAAGAGCATTGAGGTTATCCCAGTATTGATCAACATAGCGAACATACTGTGCTAGTGGAACTGATGGACCTCTCACAGGAAATAAAGAATTGCAAAGTGATTCATTGTTTCTGAGAGTAGCACCCTCCCACTCTTTCTTTGGATTCCTCAAAGCAGCATCTGCTCTTTTGGCCTCCTGATGGCACTGGAAATGAATAATATTAAAGTAACTAACAGTAGTATAAACACACTCTCCACGTGCACTCCCTGAAGTGCCAACACCCAGGTTTACTCGCTTGCTGTAAGAGTAAACACCTAGCAAGTCAGTGGGTCTCAAACTATAGCCTTCTCGACACACCATACATGCCATCCCATCTTCTTCCTCCTCCACATCTTCCAAACCATCCAGAAGAGGCCGAGCAACAACTATTCGCTCACCCCCATCTGAAGCCAGTTCTTGTCGCATTCCAAGTCCCTGTACAGTAGCCAAAAGAAAAGACAATAAAAAGAATTGGTTCAGCTTTTCTTGCCAAAATAAACAAATAAATAAAAAGAAAAGAGAAGAAAAACTGGTATGTGTATGTCTAATCTGTTTCTACAAGCTTCATAAAATTAAACATTCAAAAGCGTCATCCCTAAAATTAAATAAGCTTACAACAGCAATACAATACATAAATAAGCTTACAACAGCAATACAATACATAAAGGCTATAAGACCCATACTAAAGAAATACAACATAACAATGACACCATTCACAATTATAATTTCCAAAATAAAAGAAATGGAAGTAGAAGGTTATGTGCATATGGATGTACAAACAGACAATAATCAGCAAGAAACTATAAGTTTATAAGAAACAGAGGTACTTAAACTCAATGAAGAGTACCTGAAGCAACTCTTCCCTATTCCTTAGAGCTCGCCGTCTCATTTCATCTCTAGTTGCATGCCGCAACCTACGCACCTTTTCCTCCAAGAATCCATCTCCTTTACCCTCCTTATTAGATAGAGTGTCTAACAAATTTTCTGCCTTTGCCCCAATCTCATTTTCTCCAGACACACCTTCCAAAGCATGGAGTAAGGTTAAGATGCCACCCTCATCAATACACCTTTGAGTGGCAGAGTGCCCCATTGATAAGCCCCTGAGCATTGACAATACAAGTGGGACAGATGGCAGCTTCAAAGCTGACTCCCATTCTGCACTAGATCTAAAGCCAGCCTGCCCTACAACTGCAAAACTTTTGCTCAAATGTCTAACAGCTACACCAGTAATGCCCTTGTCTAGGATAATATCCTTCAATCTCTCCCCACAGGAACTTGTTTTGAGCAATTCTGAAACCCTAACAAAATTTTCCACAGTGAACCTCTGCTTGGCTGCTTGCTGTGCAATGCTTTCATCTTTAGGATTGTCTTGATGCTGTTTCTGCAACTGATCAAATTCACCCCAGTCCTGCAAGTGTGGGTTAAAATGCTGGATAAGTGCTTCCATGGCAGCAGGTTCACCATAAGTCAAGTAGGGCAAGATTCTTGCCACCATCTCAGTGTTCCTTTGTTGTTTATTTGATTTCTTAAGCCCTGAAGGATGACACAGCCTCTCCAGGAACATAAGAACTATTTTCTTTGCTTGCTCTCCAGTGCCAGTTTCCTCACTGGTGACAGTAAGAACATTCTGTGAAATACTAATATTGTCACTCTCATTTGCCTCCATTGTCAGACTCTCTACAATCAAAAGAATGCCTTCAGCTGACTCCATGGCATCCACAGAGAAGGCACGCCTTGCTGTTTCAAGAAGTAGACCTAAAGCTCCAAGCCTTAACAAGGCCCTCCTGTTCTCTCTAATCTTGCAGCAATGCATAAGAAGATTGAGAACAGCAACCAACTGCTCCTGGTTGGACTTGAAGTCATCCCGCAAACGCTGTACATTCAAAGGATAAATTTTAATTCATTTTAAAAGCGGTTGTCTCATTATGAACCTATTTCAAAATTCTATACATGACAAATAAAAATTGTTGTGGGATCATAATCTAAAATAAGAGTCTAAGGTCATTTTCAGGGATTAATAAAGTAAATCAACACACCTGAATCATGCACAACAAGATTTCCAGCCCATCATACTCACGAACTGCACCAGCTATTGCAAACTCAACCTCTGGATCTTGTGATTCCTCTCTATCTTCCTCCAATTCTTTTATCATAGGCTCAGTAGCTTCGCCATCTAAACCCTGTCAATTGAACACAATAAGCAAATCAAACATAAATGCCAGATCACTTTTGGTCCCAGACTTGCATAACAAGGTCATTTCTCTAATACCGAATTTCATAAGCTCTGTTCAAAATGGATTTGAAGATCGAAAAGTAGAATGCAGAAGACAGAGATGAGAAGAATGATTTTAAGTTCAATGAACACTATCCCAAGATAGGGATTCCCATGTGCAAAAACCATCTGTGAGGAAATTATACAAAGTGCGGAAGGCATTCCTGAATAGCTACATCATGAAGCCCTTTCTGAATAATTGCAAGACAAAAAGGACATGGCATAGCCTAGAAAGAACAGTAACAAACCTGAAGTCGGTAAGTCACTATCATGGGCGGGCAATCTCTGTTTGCTGTAACGGCACTAGAGGATAACAATGAAGAATTAGCTATGGCACTTGAAGATTGACTGTTCGACTTCTTCCAGACTTGCTCATAAACTTGACCGATGCTCAAATCAAGAGAAATTATATTCCCAGCTACTAACAGCTCCATGCCATAGTCATCTTCAAGAAGACCTATCAGATCCAATTGATGGCAAATTTTATTTTTAACATCACGCATTAGCGGACCAATCTCAGCACTCAAATATGGATTCTTAGTCATTGATCCCCTAATAAACTCTTCCTGTGTGTGAGCCTTGTTTAGAATCAACTGATACACTGCCTCTGGTTTTGATGGGCAGATCAAGTTGCAGAGTTGCTCTAAAATAAACTGCCATAAAATTCATATAATTAAAATTAGTCGCAAATCAGAAGTTGCATTATTGTGATTGTAACTCATCCCTAATTTTTGAAGGAACACAAGGAAAGGTTTAACCATGCAAATGTATACATTTGTGCACAATCTCAATCAGAGACATAGTTCAGTTTCTCATTGACAGAGCAGTTAGGAAAGAAAAAGAGATCTGAGGGTAACCTTCGACACCTATGAAACCTGTTACTACGGTAAAAACAAATTCAACTCAGGGCTGCTGGATAAGCAAAATTCACTTTGACACCATCAGAACTTTGATGGTATCAAAAGTTTGAGTACTGATTTTTAACCATTGTTGTCCGTAATAGGACAATCATTAGAAGAAAAAACAAAAAACCAGGATAATTTATTGAGTATTCCTTACCAAAGAAGTTCGCCCTTTCTTCTCCTCACCATGAATCTGCAGACCACAGATACAAGCACGGATGAATTGCCGTTTGTTCTCACTACTTTCAAGCAGAAGACTATCTAGAAGATCTTTTAGAAGTCGATTGCAATCACTAATCAACTTAGTCTTCTGCACTATCAAACCACGAATTACGATTAGAGCCTCAAGGACTTCAGACAGCAAATTGTCTCGCATGAATCTGTTGTCAAAACAAAATCAATTAGAAGATGAGAAAGCAATTTGATTATTAGTGAAAATAGCAAGTAGTAGTGATACCTGGATCTGATATTGGGAACCTCCAGAAATTTGCCAAGAAGCTCTATGAGCTTATGGAGGATGAATCCTTGCGAAATGTCGATCTGTAGGCTCCTCTCAAGTGATTCAATATTGCTCACTTCTTGGGTAATCAACTTACAAATTGTATCTAGACATCCCCTTACAGTCACGAAAAGACGAGCATCTTCTGAATCAATCATCTTGAACAGCAACTCAAAATATTCTGCAGCACTTTCACCAGCAGCAAGAGTGGCTGGTAACAAACCCATCAGTAGGTTCAGCAACCGAAATCGTCTTGAAGAACTTTGAGCACAAAGTAGACTAATTAGCATACAAATCTCAGACCTAATAGACTGAGAGCAAGCACTCAATACAAGTTCCGTAACCCATGATCCCAGCTCAAATATTGACAAGTCACCTTTAGTTGCTTTACAAGCAGAACGCTTCCACCTTAGTCCATATTTGAGGGCCAGGAAGTCAGTTCTATGCGGGCGAGACCTTTGGCCCACACCCTTGACAGCTTGAGACACTTTATATTGCCTTCTGACAAAATCAAGGTATGATGCCCCCTTTTCCCACTCAGAATAACTGACCAATTGAATATCTTGAGTCTTATGAGAAGCATCCCAATTTTTTTCCACAGGTTCTGGCATCAATTTATTAGAACTGACACCACCACCATGAGATCCAAATATAGTTGATGAGTTATTTTCATCCTTCGGCTGTGTAACTGGAGGAGATTTGCCAACAACTTGTTCCTTTTCTGCAGTATCAGGTTTTGGAGGAGTACAAGCCAAAGATATAATCCTTAAACAAGGAAGAATTATATGCTCTGATATGGCAGGATGCTTTGCACCCAATTTTATGGAAGAAAATAGCAAATGGAATACTACACGCAATCTTGATTCCCAGAATTCATCAGCCAGGGAACACATGTCTAAAAGCAATAACATTTCCTCACGAGAGGCAACAGCAATGTCCATGGAGCGATGATGTTCAAGGCAGTACATGACTTTCTTCTGTATCAGACTGTTCAACTCAGCTACTGCATTAGTATCACCTTCAGAGAAAGCACAAAGGGCTGCCCTAGCTTGGACACGAGCAGATTTAGGGCCTTGGTGAATATTATTTTCAAACAACTCAGATAAGATGCCAGCTGCAGCAAGTTCTCTCTTAGAATTTGGATGTTTAGATAGCACCAGTAGGATCTCTAGACACTGTGTGACAAATGTCATTGCACATCCATAGCAGTTATTTGGGGATCTGGAAATTACAAACCTTGACACAGCCCCTGAATTATCTGAATGTTTCTGGTGCAAGTAATTCATTAAAACCCGACGAAGACCCTGCAGTGTCTGAATACTTTTGCTGACAGAATCAAAAGCAGCTTTGCACTTCTCACCATAGAGAACACCTAGAAGAGCAATTTTGCGGTTTATCTTACATGAAGGACCAGGCAAAGAGACCATCATTTGCTGGACAGAGTCTTTCTGTTGTGAATCCATCTCAATTTCACCGATGCTTGATACAATCTTCAGAAGGGGCTTCTTAAAGCTCAGAAGTTGCTGATATCTCCTATGAGCATTTTCTGATTCAGCTTCTATAGCTGCCAACCCTCTCTTCATGTCTTCATCATTCTCCATGTTATCAAATGTAAAACTTGGCTTAGCCATGAAGTTGAACTCAAACCGACCATACTTGCTGTATCCACACTCATTGCATAGAAAGGAATCCAGATTCTCATAATTGATATTGCGGCACTGCCTGCATTGATATGCATTTTCATGGCAGTTACTGCAAATTCCATGCTTATCAGTGACCGGTCGACTGCAACGGGGGCATTGCAATGGTTCAAGGGACAAGGCTTGAAGATTTTCATAGAAAGAATCAAGCTCAATCATAAAGTTACAAGCAGTGATTGGGATGGGGAACTCCACTTTCAGCTCAGTCTGGTTGAATGCAAGATGACAACTCTTTGCACGCTTCCATAACAACCAATTATTTTTCAACTCTGACAAGTCAGCCACAGGTCGATTATTGTAATACAGGTTCAAGACTTTCACTGACTTGGACTTACGGGCATCATGAACATTCATAGTCACAGTCTGGATTGTGTAACTTCCAGTACATTTCACAATGATGCGGTTGTCAGTAAACTTGGTTTCAGATTTTAAACTTTCTAGCTTCATTCTGCTATATGGAACCTCAGGAGAGCTGCAGGCAACACAAGGCTCACTCTCAAGATAGTAACCATCAAATTCTACCAGACCACTCAATGTGTTGTATATGCGAGAATTTGGATGATTAGCTATTAGCTCATTTTGTGAATGAAGTGTCTCAAATATACTCCTTACAACATCAGGGGTCAAGCAGCGGTCCACAAGTTCAGTCTGTTGTTTTGAACTCTTATCAGGGAATTTACCCAGTAACCGAGTGACAAGTTCAGTATACTCCACAATATTCTGACCATACATTGGCAAGCATTTCACCTTTTGCAAGAGGGCCACCAACACGATTTCCTTGAATGAATGCTTACCATGATGCCACACGCCATAAAGAACACACTTGGCCTCCACCCGTACAGAGCCTGAGTTCCATTCAAGTAAAAAGCAATCAATAAATTGCCTCAAGACATCACCCTCCTTTTCTGTAAAGATTTCAACAACCGCTTCCATATCCACAAAAGACTTCTCTGAACCAGATTCCATTCCGTCATCACCCTTCTTCTTCTTTGAATCCAGAGATTGTGTGCCCGATTTGTTTGAACTGGCTCCTGAATCCCCAGATTCAACTTTTTGCAAAGAGTGATTCATATCCTTCCCCAAATAGAATGCCAAATTTAATAATTTAAGAGTCTGAATGACAGACTCCTCACCAAAATAGAATATTCCATTCATTAAAAAGGGTAAAATATCACCATGTCTCAAGCAATACTTCTGCCAGTTCCGAGGTCGGGCAGCAGCCACTTCAGCCATTGTAGAGAGGCACTTAACTATCTTAACACTTCTTTCATATGGAACAGGATTTTGAAATCCACCAGATTTATTTACATGTTTGTATAGTTTCTTCACTTCAGTTGAGAATTGCCACGAGTCTCGAACACTATAGTAGTGCGTTTTGCTTCCACAGATATGCAGAAAAAGCCTCCTTGCATATCTTCTTACAAATGTCATGAGAGGATTATTGATATAACTGCATAGGACTTCCTGATACCCATCAAGCTTCAAATCCTTACCAGAGGATGTCTTATAAACTTTTTCTTTCTCCCCACTCTTATCTTGTTTTTCTGGTCTTACCAAGGTGTACACTAGTCGAAATGCATTCTCTAGCAATAGCCTGTGGTAGTCCATAAAGATATCTGCCCGATGGGCTTTGACATATGAATCTGAAAAGAATGGAGAGAAATTACCAGCAGGTAAATCTCTTCGGACTGTCAATAAAGCCCCACATCCAGAAGCAACATTTGAACCATGAGCACTGTCAAGACCAGCTGCCGGTGACTTAAAAACATGCACTAGCTGCTGCAGAATATCCATTAGATAATTAACAAAAGCTTGGTTCCTAAGAGAATTGCAAGCACGAAGAAGCTGGGATGCAAAGTCATTTTTGTCATGACCCACCACTGAAGACTGAGAGGCAACTGAACTGGAAACTTGAATAACAGTTTTATCAGGAGTGTCTGTATTCCCTGTTGCTTTTGAAGCAGCACCATCACTACCAGGCAGGTGCCAGTTTCGAAGCATCAAAGTGAAAAACATGAAGACAAGGATTGCCACTTCTCCGAAAGACTGTGTTCTGGCTTCAAAAGGTTTGTTGAGGTTAATTTCATCCAAAAACCATTTGATTAATTTCTCCAAATCTAAGGTTTCAGACTTTGAACTGTCAATGAAAGGTCCACCCACAGCCGATGATAATCTGTAGAAAAGTTGCATAACAGGGATAGCTCGAATCCCAGAAGTGGTCTCCATCCACCCTTTCAACTGTTCAAGAAGCTCAGACAGAAGCAAGGAATTCACAGCTCGTTTTGAAGCAGAAATTGAAACAGGGTCAGTCACTGAAGAAGAAAACTCCATGGACTCACTCGGTTCCAAGACATGAATTGAAGGTGCAGAAGTCTGCTTGTTGACATCTGTTACAGATGTCACTAAGTTTGAATCTCTCAAATCATCCGTGGAGAAGCGAATTTCACTGCCATCTCCAAGAGATTCCACTTCAATTGGAATTGCAGTCATAGGATGATCTCTAGAATGTGGTGGTGGAAGCCGACCAGCATCTAGAACTTCATAGCATGCCTCACATAAGTCAAAATCAGGACACACAGTACAATGCCATCTCCGCCTTAGTATGGGAACAGTAGAGCATCCATCACAACAGTATTGAACAGATGAGGTTATTGAATCTTCTTCAATCATGATGTGTGTATTTCCACCAGATGTATCAGCAGGCACAGAAGCTGTTACTCCACTTTCTACCACATCATCAGTTCCTAACATAGTTTGTTTTGGAAACGGAACCTGAAGCAGTCTTGATGCTATGGCCAAACTGGAAAAGAAGCAGAAGTGAGCGCCCAAACAGCTAAAATAGACTGAGATACAGTAGCAATTATTAAAACAAATACCTGCTTGAAGTTTGAACTGCCTCGATTGGAAAGAAGAGAAGTTTTTTGAATAATACAACAGCAGGTGCCACAGAGTGCCCCCCTGTGTCCTTTCCATGCAAAGCCAAACATTCAGCATAACTGTAAATGAGCTCCACAGCAGATATCACGATATTGTTCCTAGTTTGTGTGTCAGGCAGTTCCAAGTCTAAAATTCCCCACAGAACTTGCATAAGCCCATCCACCACTTCAGAACCTACATCAACAAAAATGGTTTTATGTAAAGTCAGCTCCTGCGACCCCAAACCCAGTAAAAAAATTTACCTCCTACATGCAAACATACCAAACCATCATTCTTATAACATTAAAAAGTTGCAAATCCATTTGCTATATGGAATTTATTTGGATATTTATAAGAGTGTAAACAAACTTAGCCCTACATTAGCAGTTTGAGGGATATATATATATATATATATATATATATATATTTCAACGGAAGAAAATATGAGAATACCAAGAGACATGCAAACAACAGCCTGTCAACAAGCATTTCAAGCTTCAGGAAATGGTTTTTCCCAGCTACATGCAAAGAAGGCATTCAGGATGCATAAGGTTTCCTATCTAAATGAGGAAGCTTGAGCAAGTGTACATATTAACTATACATTAATATGCCAGATTTAATATAGAGAGAAACTACGCATAAAGATTATACCATTCATCTCCAAGAAAACGGCTAAATTGGAGTGACGGTGCAGTGCAATTTTAGACACAGCCCGCATTTGAGCAGTGAACTCTTCAATAAGCCACCCTCCTGTAGCACCACCAATTCGTAGCCTTGAAGAAAGAACAGATGTTGACTTTACCACCCCAAGAAGACGCATGGTGTCCTTAACCTAGAGCAGAGAATTTCTGGTTAGAAAATGATACACATAAACCAAGTCAGGCAATTCAGTATGACGTTATAAACATTTCATTTGGATAAGTACCTGGTAGTATATGTCTTTTTTGGGAAACACAGCCTGCAGGACACGACAAGCGGCAGCTTGCATTAAGGGTTCCCTATCACTCTCAAATATTGCTTCCAACAACTGCTTGCTCTTTAGCTTGTTCAGATCAGCTTTTAGCTCCTCTTCTTCTGATCTGCACAGAGAGTAAATCCTGGAGAGAAGCTTAAGACCATCAGCTAGCACCTGTTCCTGAATAGGAGCAGACTGCATTGACCGGCTCTTTTTACCAGATCCTGCAAGCAAGGAATTGGAACCAAGAACACGAGCTTCCATATCCAACACTGCATCCATTTTTTCCTTCCAACCAAATTCATCTTTAGCGCGGCCATAAACTTCAAGTGAGTCTATTCTAGGTAGGGCTGAGCCACTGAAGGTTGGACCAACAGAGATGATGAATTCTTCATCAGCAAGGAGTGATTCAGCTACAGTAAACGGAATGTCATACCAGGACCGCATACCCTCATCAAGCTTAATCACCCTCTGGAAAATGGTAATCTCAGAAGGTATATGGTTTGCTGATTGATTACCCACATAAACACGAAAACCGACCATGACAATGTCAGGGTTTGAATTGGAAACAGATATCTGAACAAAAACGAAAAAAGAAAACTCGATTATAATATTCAAAGAGATGAATCTTTAAGACTTCAACAAAACAAAGAAAATTCAATCATATGTAACAGGCTGAACAAGTACCAACAACTCTTTTGGCATGATTGACACTAATATGATATTTTTGGAAGTAATGTTAGGTGACCACTAAGTTAAACACAAGTAAAATGTCAGCATCAGGCTCATACTCACAGATGGAGTTCTAAGTGCTATATAAACAGTACTCATTAAATGGCGATTTTACATCATCACAATGATAATAGGAAATGCCACTACCAGCTGGTAAAGGCAAACTCAAGAGTATATAAGCAAATATTATAGCAACCACTCACCAAAGCCAAATATACAAGAACTAAAGGCTATAAAAGCTAGAGATAAGAAGAAAAAGGAACATAAGGCAATACCTTAAATCCTGCAGTACTTGGACTTTCTAGAAAACCATCCTCTAATGCCAAGCCCTGCTTGGCTCCTTCAGAATCACCATTCCTGATTGCATCACCACCTAGTTTCACATCCGCTGTAATGCAAACTGTTTTCTCAAAGAAGTCAAGGGGGAATTCTGGCTTTGTGCCAGCATAAGCTTTAGTATTAAGGATATTAGAACCCAATTTTTTCACTTTCTCAGCTGTGGCACTAGCACTGGAATCCACTCCCACAGGAATATGAGAGTATATCTGAAGGCTCCCATCATCATGTAAAACAAGACAGTGGACTTTGTCTTTGGATAAGGGCTTATATGCAGTTACCCCAACTAAAGGTGAAGAAGAGCTCACAGCATTCCTCAAATTCTGTGCATATAACTCATGAGCACCCATAGATACTGCAACTGCAGAATTTGATTTCACACTTGAGAAGCCACAGAACAATCCACTACCAACCAGTAACTCTTTCAATCGATGCAACCCAGCTGGTCGCAGCTTACCATCTTGTTCATCCTCATATACACAAGATATCTCAGTCAACAATGTGGCATCAGGACTTAACCGACCTATCAAACTAGTGCCATCTTGATAGGACAAGAAAAGTAACTTATAAGTGGAAGCAAAGTACAAAGATGAGCCCTTCGAATGAATTTCTCTGTCATGAATATGAATTACTTCCTTCAAAGGTGTAGCCCCCACATGACCCTCCAAAGATAATTCCAGCCTAAATAAGCTCCCTTGTTCAGAAAGGGCAATAAGAAACATCCTTCCCTGAGAGGCCACAAAAAGTGTTGCATCTACGATTGTGTCATCTGGTAATGTAAAGTAATGCATGGGACTGATATTGTCTTGGGATAGATCATATATTTTGACAAACCTGTTAGTAACCACCATTAGCTGAACCTGAGAACCAGGTACCCACTCTATCCGTCTGATATATGCAACTTGTAGGGCAAGTTCAATGGCAAGGCGATCAGTCACTTCTCCACGAGGATTCAATGTAAGAACCAGGCAATCTTCAAAGCCTGCCACAGCGACATAATTCTCCACCACGGGATTAAATGCAAGGTGAACAATTTCAAACCGAATGAGGTTCTTGGATAAAGACTTAAGATTGGCCTTGTCTGCTGTTACAGGTGCAATAGTCGCTTGTCCTATTAACTGCCCAACATCAAATATAGCAACTTTGTCACCTTCTCCAACAGCAAGTCTACCTCGAATACTGACACTGAGCAATGATTTGACAAGAGACCCACTAGCTAAATGTGATTTAAGTTCTTTGGCATTTGAATAATCAGCCTTTATCTTCAGATCCAAGGATCCACTTTTGTATGCCTTCTTCAATTGCAAGAGATCTACACCATAAGAAAGCACTTTGTCTTTTCCCAGAATAATTTTCTTATCTTTTGAAAGGTCGGATTCCCTCCTGCTAGTTACAGAAGGCAACAATGTAGAGCAAAGTTCAACCACCCGAGTCTCAACATCAAGTTCTTCAAGCAACATTGAGATCCCATCTTGCAGTTCTTTTGGAATAGACAAACTGAGCGAGTTTTCCATATCTGCCCCAAACTCCTCATCCACATCTGAATCACTTTCTGGCAGCTGATCTGCATCCTCTGTAAAAGGTAAAAAGGACTGAAAATTGTTGGCACCACTATTAAGTGCACTATCACTACCAGTGAATTTTCGAGGTTTCAAGCATTGGCAACTACTTCCCCTAACACCTCCTGCTCCACAGTCACAAAAAAACCGACTGGAGCGAGAATAAACAACACGATGACCACGATGACAAACTTTAGCACAAACAGAGCAGCATCCTTTTGATACTGTTAGATCACAGGTATAACAAAAATACCAATGTTGTTCCATGAAATTGCTGCCACTAGAAGTGAATGTACAAACTTTAGAAGCAAGAGCCCTTTCACCGTTAGCATCATCTTCCTCATCTTTATCTATGCTAGCTACATCACCATCGGATGTTCCATCATCCTCATCTTCATCTATAGAAGTTGCATCACACTCAAGAGAAGCAGATTCACCATCTTGATTTGCAGAAAGAACCAAAGTATCAGAATTCTTCCTGGATCCCACCGGTCTAGAAGCCACAGGGCCCACCACAACACTACTGATAGATGGAGACTTCCCAGAACTCTTTTCTGTTGTATTCCTGGAGGACCCACAGTCACTCAAGAAACATCCAAGAAAGTCAAAAAGAAACTTTAATCCTGGCAGCAAATGCTCTTCACCTGCCAATTTCTGCATCAGCATTACCATCCTCTTTAAAAGCAACTTCATTGAGTTCTCCCCTCTTGCAAGTTGAACAACAAAATGGAAATACGACTTTGCAGTATGAATATCAAATTCCAAAAATGCAGTCTCAAGTGAGACCAATACAGCTTCAAACAAATGATTGTGTAGCTCTGATTGTAATTCAGAATGTGATGATACAAGGCACAAAATAAAACTCATAGTTGATTCTCTCAAAGAAACAGAATTTGCTTTGGCAGTCTTTACCCCTTCCAAAGATTCAGCTGTGCAGCCTAATAGCCTCTTCTCCAACCACTTGGACAATAACAGCAAATCCATACTAAGGAATTTACTCTGTGTCTTCAATTTAAGATTAGGACATAGCTCTCCGGATAAAAGATCAACAAAGAAGTTAAGCACCTTTATGTTAACTGGTTCAGTGTAACAGTTTGCCACTGAGTCCATAAGAACTAATATATCACCACGCTGTGACCCATGCAGCTCTTTGAGCTGTTCAGACATATCTTCAGCCCCAAGATAAAATTTGAAAATTGTAGACTTTGAAGGATCTTTCCTGAGGGCACCCATGGCATCAATTATCTTGGTAATCACCCATTCAAGGATACTGGTGTCACCCAGTTCTCTAGAATGGATATCTCTTAGAAACCCCTCCATGCGCTTCAGTAGAAAAAGTTCAGTATATTCAGACAGTTCCAGTCCCACATTCAAGTTGAGACAAACATCTTCACATTTTCCATGAAGACTTTCAAAGATGCGATCTAATTTCACACTTGTCAATGAATCAAGAATTTGACGTTGTACATCAGTCTCCAGGAAAATATTTCCTTTCAAGTTGTGTAGTTTCAGTAACCCATCCAAAGTCAGAATAATCCCCCTTACGTTAAGGATACAAGAAAGAAGGATTCCACTAGAGGTTTGAAGATGCAAAGGAAAACCATGCAATATACATTCCCAAAATACCTTAGATAGAATGCCAGAAGCTCGCTTCTCAACAGCTCCATCTAACTTCGATAAGATGTCAAGAACATACTCCAACTGAAAAGAGTTCACACCACACTTCTTAAGGAGTTCATCCCAAAGGAATTTGTCAAATGTAGATTGCTTGAGAAGCAGCACAGAAGATAACAGATGGTCATCATGCTGGCTATCACCAAGGGTAGCAAGGAAAGCCTTTTCATATGCCTGCAAATATCTGTTTAAGAGGGATGAGAAAATCCTCAACAGCTCTGAAGTTTGAGCATCTGCAATCAAGCAGGAAATGAAGCCTTCTGCAGAATTAATATATTCATTATCACTAGGTCTGTTCTCTGTCCAGAATGGACCAACTCCAGGGATTTTGTTCTTCAAACAATATCTTTTGATGCCAACATGAAACAAAGAGAGTACCAAAGACATCCACATCCCATTTCTTAAGAAATCCCATCCTAGATTCTCAATATTATCCTGAACATGTGCAGCATGCAAGTGCCTTAGCAACCCAACCACAAGATTTTGAAAGTTAACACTCTTGCTAATAACATTACACTGGCCCAAAAGTGAATGACTGAAGTGAATGAAATGTTCTATGCTAGATATGTCCAGAGTCTGCATGTTACTCCACAGTGAAAGCTGATGATCCGACGGAGACTTCATAGTAGGAATATCCCAACAAAGTAAGAAAATATACCTTTCAACAATAAGGTCTTCCATAGCTGCCGCATTTTTACCATTCCAAAAGCCTAGAATACATGAGAAGGTTGCACACAGGTCATCCCAACTCAAACATAAAGATCCAATCATGAGATCATCTCTGCTAAGTGGAGAAGGAAGGCATGCAACATCAATCAATTGGTGAATCAAGCTACTGCTGCTTGGATCTTCCTCAACCAAAGCACCTGTCAAATTCTTTGCTGTGATAGATGCCAGGGAGGAAAAACTATCAATAGAATTTGTAGGCACATGAGAAACAAAGCATTGGGAGTCCCTTAACTTTGATCGCAAATCTAGCAGCAATGATGGTGGACAAGTATGTGGATGTAATATCATGTGACGAAGCAGTAATATCAACCTTGAAACTACCAATGCCCAGCAGGAAAGCTGTGTACCAGAAGAATCTGGAGATGGAACATGAATTGTTTGAAGGGTAGAAAATATAAAGTTTGCCAGGGTCGCCTTTTCTCCTTCAGGAGATAAATGGAATGCCATGAGAAGAATCTCAATGTGAAATAAAGATGGAAGAGCAACCAGAAGCTCCTTCAGGGTAGGACAATCAGAGAAAATAGCTTTTGCCTTCTCAACAATAAAAGAAACAAATCCTCCATATATTTTGGTTCTCAGCTGGCTTCCAGCTAAGCCCACCTTAGAGAAAAGTGCATGAGCCAGCAAGGTTAAGGTCTGATCATTATAAACAAAGATACCATTTTCAACATTCAGAATCCGCTCAACTAGGTAATCCTCAAGTGAATCAGACAATGCGTGGTGGGTAAGAAGATTGTGCAGAAGTTGAAAAGAAAGTTCATGGATATGCCCACTCTTCCTATCTTCATGAGAAGCTGCAAAGTTATCTTCAAAATGGCATCCCTGACAGTTGAGTATGGAAAGTAAAATATCAATGTGGTCTGCACTAAGCATTCTGCAACCATCCTCATAAATAGCAGGATACCATTCATGAGAGAAGATGCATCCTTTCAGAAAGCCCAACAGTTCCATAGCAGCTTGCATTGGCATATTGTAATTGCTGGAGCTAGAACTTACAGCCTGTGTTTGATCGCATACATCTGCAGATCCTAACGTTCGACTACCCTCAGAGAAAAGATTCCCAAAAAGGGCTTCATCATCATGACAAGCAGCATTTTCCAAATCTGAGCAATTAGATTTTCCACAACTGGCTGACCTCTCCATTTTTGGCCTTAATTTTACTCCTTCAGAATGAAGAAAAGAAGTAAGATGCATCAGACTGTCCACCCACTTACCTGATGAAGGAAATATCATTTTGAATAGTTCGTCTAGAGTGAACCTCTTTAGCAAGGGAACCTTCTGAAGACGAACATGGCATGAAGGGGAATCATTTGACAGATCAGCACAACCGCCAACAAGTTCTGTGTCAAGCTCCTTCAGATCAACAATCTCATGTGTTTGGACTCTAAGATCCCGAATGAGCTTCAAGACACAAGCAACAGTTCTAGGGAAGTAGGCTAAAGGGGGCTTTATGTTCAAGGCAGCGTTGTTGTATCTCCATATGGAAGGGTGAAGATGTTCCAAAATAGATGCTACAATGCATGCTTGGACATTCTTAAAAACAAAGCTGTTACAGAAAATAACTTGAACAAGATGAAGAAACTCTTCCACTAGCAACAGTACAAGACTCTCAAAATTACCCTCAGTAGCAGCAATGTTATTTACGAATTCAAAGCTAGGTCTAAACAAACTGGGCAATACATCGGCACATGAAGCAACTGCTTCTAACAATGAGGAATCATACTCTACATGTGGCACATCCTTTATAAGACATCCAAGTAACTTCAAAATCCTCAGACTAAAGGAAAGTCTCTTGCGGAAATTTTTACCTGCTATCCTTTCATCAAATATATCAGGAAGTTCAACAAGCTTTTTGCAAAGTAAAATCAAACATCGAAGGCATTCTGCATGAGCAACTGCCCAATGCTGGGACAGGAAAATTAGACCATTCAAATCTTGGTGGAAAGTGGAAGCATCAAACCCTGAAGCTTGTCTTTCAGATTGCAAAAACTCAGAAGTTAAAGCCAGTAGAAGTCGATCCACTTGCTTCTCTGCCCTTGAGCACTTGACCCCTTCTCAAGATTGTTTGGAGGGCAAACAGAATCAGTAACAAATGCAGGCCACTAAAATAAGTAAATAACAATATGCAAGAATCAAAGATACCTTGAAGACCACATTTTATGAGGTCATCCAGCTCAATACCACAAGAATTGCTAGAAACTACTGGCAACAGGTCTACAAGGCTATTTACAGAGGCAGGCTGCAACGAATCAACTACTTTGTCTGTTCCATCACCCAATATAATCTCCAAAAGTTGTACGATATTATTCTGGAAATCCAAAGAGAAAATATGCCAAACATACATCAGTGATAATTAGCATGAAAAGAAAAAAAATGAATACAGCGGCATATATATAAATTTGACCTTACACAAAGTAGAAAGCATAAGGTCAAAAACAAATGAATCAAATAGCGATCATAAGAAAATAAGTGACAAATTATGCCTTTCTGCTATGCATAGGAAAATATGCATAATAACCTTCTACGGTCTTCAACCTCAACACTGAAAGAAACAATTTAGCGAATAAAGATAATCAATCTTAGACATAATAAACCCACCAAAAAGGACAGTTATTCTACAACACCCACAATCATAAGTCAGCTGTTACTTATATCACCTAAAAAATCCATCTTTAGAATTAGAAAAAAAAAAAAAAAAGCAATAACAACAACAAGAAATCAAGTGTCTGCTATATATTTACATAAAATGATGTGCTAACTAATGCTTTTATCACTTTGCAACACACACACAAAAAAAAAAAAAAAAAAGAAAACAATTTCCTTTACACTATGTTTGGATTGAGGGGAGGGGAAGGAAAGGAAAGGAAAGGAAAATAAAGGAAAGTAATGAAAATAGAAAAACCTTTCCTCTGTTTGGATAAACTTTTAATTTAACTGAAAGGAAAGAGGTGGAAACCCAATAACCTTTGGTTTCTCTTGTAATCCTCACTTTTTTAATATCTCAATTTGGGAAAAAAGCTAAGGAAAGGAAAATTGAAAAAATTTTATTTTTATGAAAAAAACTATAAATCCATATTTTTATTACGACATTAGATTTGATTATATAACTGACACCTTCTACAAAGATAAATTTATTTATGAGTATTTTATATAACACCATAGTTTATAAATATTTTATGATTTTCCAAATCTTAACAACAAAAAAAGTCAAATTATTGTCAGAATAAATTAAAAGGTTGAATTATACAAAAAATTAAAAGTAAATCAATAACTAGCTAATATCTTTTACCATATTAAACGTGCTCAATTTTGTTCAAAAAGATTTGTTTATACAAGTTAGGTAGTATAAAGATATATTTGTATATTATATGTTACTTTATTAAAAAAAAGTTATAATTGGAAGAAAATATTATAATGAATTATTTCATTTCCTTTTCACTATTTATCCAAACAATGATTGTTAAAATTCCTTTCCTTTCCTTTATTAATTTTAACTATCCAAACAAGGGGTACATGTATCCTTTCCTTTCCTTTCTTTTCCTTTCCTCTCCTTTCCTTTCCTTTACTTATATATATCCAAACATAGTGTTAATGAATCACAGATGCGCAGGGATCAACAATCAAACTTGCAAAAAATTTTTTGCAAAGAAATTGCGATTTCTATCATCTGGGAATTCATCCATACAATGAAATATTCTTATATTCTCACAAACAGTTCCAATTACTCAGTCTGAGAAGGAAGCCAATATTTCATAGCCTTCCACCTGTTAACATATTCACAATGACCAAAATAACTTCCCTGATACCAGAAAACTCCAGCAAACTTGTCTTTACAAAAATTAAAGTTCCGACTCAAAACTCTCTTTATTCACTACCTCAAACCTAACACTCCCCAATTATCAAGGGCTGAATGTTGTCCCATTTTCTGTTTGTGTGCGTGTGCATTGTCCTGTTTTCCTAGCCCATATGATATTTGTCACAGTTGTCAAATAGGCTAACATATGAGGAAGCGTAAAGTTGTGTTATCCTGAAACCTACCATTTGGGATTTGTTATGAACTTCTATTCAAGTTCAGTCCCATTACCTATTCCCTCTCAACTTTCAAAAGTTGCATGATTAACTTTTCTTGTTATTTTCTATGTAGGTTTAGCAGTTCATGAAGTTCTCTTGTGAAAGAGCAATATGTAATTTTGAGTTTCCTTAAGTTTTAAGTTAGCCTTTACGTATTTATCAGTTAGATTAATGGTTGAATCGAAAACGTAGTAGATTAAAGAATTGCCCAAACTACATAATACTTGTTATTTAGTATACGTTCTAGTAGGCTTTGAATAATGAAATAAAAGGTTAGTTCATTACTTGCCTAGCACATTTTGCTCTCTCTTTCTCCCTCCCTTCCTTTTCCTTCCTAGAGCAATCCCAATCCCCAACAGCTTTCTTAAAGGAACAATGCTAAAATCCTAGGGACACCTCCACAAAACCAGCCAACTACTGCTATAACTAAAGCCATATTGTTATAATCAAAAGTTAACAGCTGAAAACATAAGCTATGCACTAACCCTAAACTTTATTCTCCACAACCGTAAACCGTAAACCCTTTCTGTTTTGTCAAACTTAAGTCCACCATAGCCACTAGGGAGAATACTTAAAACTTATCCATGCCAATGCCAACACCAGATCGCGTGTTGCCAATAGTGTTAACACTCTAGAACTGTCATAACTATTTATTTATTCTTTACCTCTACCAAGCATGTAAAGTACGCATATGTTCCAAATCTTCAATGCCTTAAAAAGTTACCATCATATAAATGCTAGTATTTCAAATAGTAATATTTTAAATAATTTTACTAATTTAAAAATTGCATTGCCAAGAATGAATTAAAAAACAAGGTTCAACAAGTCAAGTTTTATAAATGTCAAACAGACCCCACACACTCAAATCTCTTGAGCAAACAAGCTAATAGTACAAAATATAAGCTGCACCAAAACCCATTTTCATAACATGAGGCCACTCAAGATAACTGAAGATCCTTTAAACAAATGGCACTTTAAGTTTCATAAACAACCCATTACTCTACAAGATGTGATAAGTCAACTACAACTCAAAGGCAAATAAAAGACTTGTTGCAAATTAAACTAACAAATTTACTTTTCAGGAAAATGAGTAATCTGAATATTTTTCTTCTTCTTTCTTTTTTTTTTTTTTTTTTGAAGGAAGAAGAGGGGAGGAAAAGTAAAACATGAAACTATTTACACAATTCAATATGCACTAAAGTTTTACATTATTCAATGTGCTTACTGGATTTAGGGCCACCAAAAACAAATACAAGAATCAACTAGAGGCTTATTTTAAGCATTAAACAAGCAAATTATACAAATTTAAAATTTTAATTAATCACGTAATGACAAAGTTTCTTTAATCAAACCTCTAAACTTAAATCATCACCACTGAAGTCTGATTTCTCCAAAAAAGAAACAGTAAATTCCACCAACTTCCTTCCGATCGCAACTATTATCGGCTCCAATTGTTCCACTGCTCAAACAAAAGAAAAGATTTTTAATTAATCTAATCCAACATTATTTAAAAAATAAAAAGAAACCCTACATTTCTTCCCTTCACAAGCAAAATAAGTAAATGCGCATCATATAAAAATTACAAACAAAAAGAAATTCACGAGAAAATAATCGAAAGAGCGGATTATAAATTTTAGAAATCTTATAGTAAAAAGAAAGTAACATAATCAGTTTACTAGATAAAAAATAGCTAAAAGTATGCATATTTATTTAAAAAACATAAAAATAGACACTTTAAACAGTAACCCAAAAAAAAAAAAGAAAGAAACGAACCTGAGAGGGATCGAAAGACGGAGGTAGCAGAAGAACCTAAAGAAGCGAGGGAGAGAATCTGAAAATCGGACCAAGACTTAAACCGGGGATCGGAACAGGGCTCGATTGGGTCGAGGCTGGATTGAAGAATCAAGTAGAATTGTTGGAGCCCTAGGTTGATCGACTCATCGGAGCGAAGTTTCTGGAGAAGATCGAGCGATGAAGAAGACGATGAGAGCTTCTCCTCGGCGAGGAATTGGCAGAGTCGGGTTAAGTGATCTGCCATTTTTTTTTTTTTTTTGAGAAAAGAAAGAGAGAAAAGAGGGAGAGTGAGGCTCGTTTGAGATAGGGAGTGGGGTTTAATGATGGGAAGGAAAGGGTTTTTTTGAAAGAAATGAAAAGTATGAGGCGGTGGAGAGAAATTTTACGGCATTTTTTCCTTTCCAATTTTTTGATTTTATTAGGTTGTTAAAGTAAACAGTTTATTTTATTCAATCAAAGCTAGTAGTACCATGCTTTCCTTAGCTTTTAAGTTTTATAGTACAAACCAATATTGAACATTTTTACCTTTTAATTTAGTGCTTAAGAGATCGATTGAAAATTATGTAAATATGAATTTAATTACGTCATCTCTTTTTTTCTCTTGTAAAGACACTAATCCTCCTTGAAAGCAAAAAAAAATAAAAACAAAAAATCTAATGTTGAAACATTTTTTTAATAAAAAAAAGTAAATTGAATTTGTTCTTTAAATTGTAAATACATGCATATGTTATTGTTTTAGTAAATGTTTATATTGTAAAATTAACTTTAAATTTATAAAAAAAATATTAATATTTATAGACACTTAATTTTATTCAGGATAAATAAATTTTAATCAATTTTTAAATTTAATTGTATATGTTGATTTGAGTCAGATTTAACACTTTAATTAGATTTATTTCATATTATATTATATTGAGCTTTGATAAGCTATCTTAAGGTCAATTTTTTTAAGGGATTTATTTTATGTGGGCTAAGTGATTTGGGCTTACGGTTTCAAAGCCCAATAATTGTCCAAATTCAATTTTTAAGCCTAAAATATTCTTATTGCGATTGATTAAATTGTTTTAAAATTTCAAAAAAATCAATAATATAGCTCAGCATGGTCATCAACCTTTTTTTCTTTCCAAACTCGTTGGCTTCAAATTGTTGCACCATTTTCAACTTTTCAATTTTTACCTTTTGCTTTACCCTCTAACCCTAGCACAAATATATCAAACGACTCACTGTTCCAAAAGTAATGACAACAATCTCCTCTGCCTAAAATAATAATAGCAAGCTCCCTTACCCAAGGTACTGTTGCAACGATTATAAATTCACCTAATTTTATAACAAGAGAAGGGAATACATAAACGTGGAAGGGGAAAAAGAATTAGCAGCAAAGATTTTAGAAGTTCTTCTTTGTCCAGAATAGCCAAATCAACCCACTATCACTTCCATTGAACCAAAAAACCTTAGTCCACTTATAACTAATTTTCATAACACTGCCCTCACAAATCATGACCACCACCGCCATTATACATTCACCCAAATAGCCTTCTCCCAGATGAGCCCTCCATAACTCAGCTAGAAACCTAACAACCAAGCCACCATCGACAACCTAACGATTCGACCAACCTTCTTTACAACCATTAAAAAGTCAAACACCATTCCTTGCTACCTAAACTAAAAAATAATAATAATAAAACTACCAATTGTCTTCAACAAGAAACCCTCTAGCCAACATACCTGAAACCTACTTCTATCGAAACTATAAGAAAAAACACATAAAAGCAAAAAAAAAAAAAGATAAGCCAAGAAAAAAAAACCAAAAATGCCTAAATAGCCCTTCCACAGTAGCCCATAAAAACAAAAAAAAAAGCAAAAAAATTAAACCACATCCCCTAATGAGGAACATCAGCATCAAACAATCAATGTATCAAAAAAAGAAAAAACACAAAAATTAAAAAAAGAGACTATAAGTCTCGATTTAAGGTTGTATTAGGGAGATATTGACTTGATTTTTAGTAAAGATAGAGCCTAAGGCTAGATAAGGGACATATTAGGAAGAAGACCAGTTTGGAGTGATAGTAGTCCATTTTTGAAACTTGATAACTGATACTTGTAGCTTAAATCTAGAAAAATCCATAAAATTTTTAAAAAATTCAAGTTGAGAAAAGAAAAAAGGACGAAAAAAAGAGCTGGTTGACAAATTTTAGAAATGTTTCAACATAATTCATTGGTAACAAATAGTGATTAGTGAGGTGGCCAACGATCAAAAACTGGGTTAGGGAAAGAATCGGACTATTTGTTTTTTTTTTAAAGATATAAAGCTTTTTTTTTTAAGAAAGGAATGAAATGATAAAAAAAAACTTTGATGTTTATAATTTAAAAAAAAAAGAAAAGTAAGGAAAACGAGTCAACCTGTCGACCCAAACTTACCTGGTTCAACCCCTAGCAAACTTTATTGGCTTTAATAGAATGATTACTTAAATTTAGGCTTCAACACCAAAAGTATTTTTGGTATGGCTATTATACTTTTTATTCTTTTTAATTTAAATTTTTCTACATTGTTAATGTCAATAATATTTTTTATAAAACAAGCTTGCCTTGAAATAATTAACAATGCTTATGAAAATAAATATTTTTTAAAAAAATTATTATTAGTGCTCATTTTTGTTTTTAATGTAACAAAATTAAAATTAAATAAAAATTTTCAATGATGAGACTCTGACAAGTTTGAGTAGCATTTCCTGAGAATTTTTTAGGTAAGAAAAGACTTCTAAAAATTATCAAAGTATTGAAATATTTAGAAACTCTTTTCAATACAAAGATTTTTATTTTTATTTTTATTTTCTTTAATTTGAATAATTTTCTTAAAAAAAAGGAGATAAAATATATATAATATTTATAAGAGTATTTTTTTTAGGAAATAAACTTATTATTACATGATTTTTAAATTTTAATAATTATAAAAAAATAAAATCTCTGATGATGAAATCCTAAAGAAATTAGAGTAGTAATTCTTTAAGAATCTCTAAGTAAGAAAATTTATCTAAAATATTATCAATGTATTAGAGTATTTAGAATAATTTTCGATAATGCTTTATTGTTTCGGTATAAAAAATAAACTTTAGAAAATTTATGCGATTTTAAATTATATATATCATGTTCTATAATCTATTTATTAAATATAAATTTTGATGATAAATGCGAATCGCCTATGATGGGGATTTTTTACAATTTTGAGTAGTGATTCTTAAAAGATTTTTAGGTGAAAAAGTTTCTTTTAATATTTGTCAAAGTATTGAAATATTTTTGAAAAATTTTCAACAAACAAGGTTCTTATTTATTTTTTTAGCCAAAAATAAAAATATGTTTTTTTACTAAAATAAAGAAATTTAAGGAAATTAAATTTTAAATACCAAAATTAAAACCATTTTAGTCAAAATTAAAGTATAACATATGTTAGCAAATCGGAGGTTGGCAGTATCCATCAACATCATGTGCTTGAATATTGTGAACGCTTGAGTGTACTGAATACACTATAAGGTTAAGGTATGCACCTTCCTAATATCAATTATCTTTGTGAGAATTGATAGCGCTTGAGATCCTAAAAGTGACATAAGAGTCAAAGTCATGGGTTTGAGTCCCAATAGTGTTGCTAAGGGGAGATTGTTGGTAGATCGAAGGATAGCCGCATCCATCAACTTCATATGCTTGAACGTCATAGGCACTTGTGTGTGCTAAATGCATAATAAGGCTCAGGTATGCACCTTTCTAACAATAATTACTTTAGAAGAATTGGTAACACTTGAGTCTTAAAAGAGAGTAAAACTTTGATACAAATTATTAGCTATTAGAGTGAGATAGTGATCTAAGATAGGGGTGAATTGAATTTCTACAAAATCTTCTCAAACAATTATTTCAAAGCAATTGAATGTAAGATTAAAAACAATATGCTCTTTAATGAAAATATGAGCTATCAACAATAATTAATGAGCCTAGAATCAAATATAACAACAATAAATATAAAAAATGTAGGGATAGAGAAATCAAACATAAAAATTTATAGAGATTCGATCATTTTCCTTAAGGCACCTACGTCTTCTCTCTAGGTTATCCATACTAAAACTTCAATCAATTATTCTTGAATTGAAATTACAACCTTATCTTTTTCTTAAGGCTTAGATAGCAACCTAATACTTTCTACTTTCTAGGCTAAGTAGCAACCTCTCAATCTCACAAATTTAAAAAGATACATTACCTCTTAATTACAAAATTATTGAATAAAAATTCAAACTTAAAACACCTCTCAAAGACTAAGTATTTTCCTAAGGATGTATAAAGAAATATGATGAATGAACAATAGAATATAGCTTGGATAGAACAAATACAAAAAATATGGATTTTAAGCTCTAACAACTCTTGATTCTTTGAGAAAATGAAAATATAACTTGTTGGTTCTTATACTTTTGATTCATCAACCTTCTTAGTGTGTTGGAATACCCAATTTATAAAAAAATTGAAGAACTAGCCATTGGGCATGGTTTGGAGTTGAAAAAAAACCATTGAAGTTTGAAAAACTTACCGTTGGAGCTTTTTTGGACATAAAGGATTTATTGGTTTTGATAAGAGATTGATCTTGTGCCTAACCTGATCAATCTCTTCTTATAAGGGATTGATCCTTTTTTATGTTTTTCAAATCTATTTTGTTTTTATAAGAAAAATCAATAGATTCATTACAAAAGAAAATCGATTGGTTTAGCTAGGAGATCGATCTTATAACCTAGGGGATTAATTCGGTCAAGCTAGGTAGTTGTCTCTTGTTTTGTACTCTATTTACTTATTTGATCATATCTTGAGCTAAAAAATTTCAAATCAAAAACCATTTAAGATTTAGAAACTAGACTTAAAGGGCTTTCTATCCATATAAAATTCATTACCTAATTCATTGTCTATGAATTATAGTGAATTGTCAAAACTACCCCTTATTCAATTTTTAGACAATTGCAAAATGTTTAGTAAAAATTCAAAATCTTTTCTTAAAAAATTTGGATTTTGATTTTGTTTGATCCATTAGAAAGTAAACTAAAAAAGCTTTCCAACCATATAAAATTCAAATATTAAAACTTTGTGAATTAATATAGACAAATAAAACAAGTTTAATGTTGGAAAACTTTATTATCGTAAAACAACTTTCTTAAGTTAATCTATTTCTCAAAACCAATATCATCAAAATTATATTGATTCCAAAATGAATAAGTTCACTTTGAAAATAACAATTGAACTTTTATTTAGGCTCAAATAAATAATGTTTAAAATTAGTTTTGATTTGAGAAATAAAAAAACATAAAAAAAAGATTTGTTTAAACTTTGAAAATTATATTATTTATTTAGTATCAAAAATAATAAAACTTAAGAACATGTACTAAATAAATTTTTTTCAAAATCTTAATCAAGCTTATTTAGCTTAATATTTTATCATTTCAAAATAAAGATCAATTCAAAGCTAACAACATATAATTAATTGTTACTGTTTTAAACAAGTGCTTTGGGGGTGCTAATCTTTCTTCACACATATTGACTCTCGAAGCCAAACTATTTTCGTAGACCTAAAATTTATCTTTTTTATAAAGTTTTAATTAATTTTAAAAGTTTTATTAGAATGATAAGTTTTAATAGGTGACCAATCACACCTAGTAAAAAAAAATTGGTGCTGACTCTTTTTTGTTTTCAAATTCAGCTAGTAGTCTATAAAATACCTGTTATGATAGCTTGGCGACTTCACTAGAGAAGCCATTTTTAAGAGAGTCAGGCTAAAGGTTAATAAGTGTTATCCTCAGTTTTGATTTAGTGGTCTTAATTGGTATTTAACTTTAATTTTCTTGATTTTGATTTTATTTTAATAACAATAGTAATAAAAATTTACATGCATTTCATTTAAGTTATGTCATTTGTCCATTATTTATTTTTTATATATATTATTCTTAATAAATTGTGGGGCATGTAGGATAGAAATTACAATGTCATTTTCTCTCACACACACGTTGACACATTTTTTTATCATGCATGAGCTTTATACCGTAGCTCTGTCTTTTTTAGAAGGGAGTAGAGTACCATGCTTTCATGAGGTGATAACCTCCTTAATGACAAATGAAATACTTTCACTTAAATTGAACCATTTATGTTTGAAGCTTATAATAGGTAATGATCGAGATGCCTTATTAATTATGTGTGGACACCAGTGACAAATAATTTGAGAACCTTTTAGATACAGTTAAATCTAAACCAAGGATATAGTAAGCCATAAGGGCCAACCTAGGTAACCATAATGACTATTTTGTAGAAATTACTTGGATTAGGGCATAAGAGGAATGTTCCAATACAATCTACATTTAGGTGTATGGATAGTGTAAATAAGACTAAAATAATGTTAAAAAAAAAGAAAAAAAAGAAAAAAAGAGAAATAAAAGAAAAATATTCTTTTAATAAATTGACATGTAATTCAATTCGACTAGTGCTTATTCAAAATTTGCATCTTCAAAAAGTATTTTCCAAAAAAAAAGACTTTTATTTATTTTCCAACAAACAAAAACACAAACATAAATAAAAAAAGGGTTTTTTTATTTTTTCTTTGTTTATTGACCGAATAAAAAACAAAAGCATAAAAAAAAAAGAAAAATTTCTTGAATTATTGGTAATCTTATGTGCTTGTTTTCCATAGAAAATGTTTTCTTGAATTATTATTGTTTTTTTCTAAGAAAAAAAGAAAAAAAAAGTGAAAAGAAAGGTTTTTTAATTTCTTTGTTTGACTAATAAAAAGCAAAAACACGAAAAAGAAAAAGATTTTACCCCATTTATTTCAACTAAAATTTTCTTTTGAATTTAGAATCAAGTTGTTCTATATTTATTTTGTGTTATGAAATCATTTTTAAAAAAATGAAAAGTTTTGAAACTAATTAAATTGTCTGGTGGGCCTTGTAAAAAATGAAAAGACAAGAAAAAAATAATTTACTATTTCGAATTGCTTTTGAAAGTCTTCCTTTACTAATTTTTCTTAAGTTTTTATGTTTTTTCGGGTTTGCTGCATGCATCATTTTGGATATAAAGCACAAAAAATGTGTGTTTTAAATAGTCTATTTGTCAAATTTTTAAAGAATTTTAAGATACATGAATAAGACTTTTTGTTAGTGAGTTATCTTGGGAAGTCAAAGAATGGTCTGAAATAAGTAGTAGATAGAAGAAGAACAAAAGGAAAAAATGAAAAAAAAATAGATAAAAAGTCCATCCAATAAATTTTCTTTGAAATGGTCCGAAATAAGTAGTAGGTAGAAGAAGAATAAAAGGAAAAAATGAAAAAAAATAGATAAAAAAGTCCATCCAATAAATTTTCTTTGAGGTATGTTATTCGATTGGTTTAATGTTTGTTCAAGATTTGCATATGTAGGGTTTTTTTTTAATAAAAAAAAGAAGTCGTGATTTTGAATTCTATCCTTTATAGTTCATTTAATCTTTTTTACGATTATTTTCATCATGTTTTGCAATTGAAAATAAAAAGTAAAACATACACTTCATCTAATATCTAAATGTTAGTGTCAATTTCATTGGATTTGCATTGTACATTCATTGTATCCCATGCATAAAATATGTTAGTGCATGTCATATAAGCATGTCTTATCAATCATATACATGCCTCTCATTGTTCATGTAGTATGTCATCATATTTCATGCCTGTAGATTCATGAACGATATAATTCTATAAAATGTGCATTATACAAATTGCATCTCACCACCATTGTAATATGATGTTATGCCCCATTGCATACACATTTACATGGGTGGTATGATTTTTGTTACTTAAGCATCATATGTATGCAAATATTCATCATCTAAGCATCTATGCATTTTAATAATGTTTTACAACACTTATGCATCCATGATCATGTTAGGCACATTCATCACCATGAAAAGTAAAATTAATCTTGTTTTTTTTAAGAATAAAGGTTCAATGGTGCTAATTTCTTGTTGCATTTTTTAAGCCAATTTAGTTTTGTTCATAGCATCGGAGATCAAAGGACTAGAATAGAAAGGATTAAATAGGATTAAAAAGAGATAAGGGGAAAAGTTGTGGAAATATAGCAAGATATTAAAAAACAATTAATGGATTTGAAAAAGATATTATTAGGGCTTTTGAAAAGAAAAGGAATTGCTAGGGCAAGAGAAGAAGTTATTGTTAAGGAACCATTGTACCCACTTGGGTCCATACATCTTTATGCTCAAAATCCCTATACTGCATATGTACCATCAGCAGACTACCATTCTTGCAATTATACTAGTACTAGACCATCCTCGATTTAGATATATGTTAATCCAGGGCTACCCTCTATGATCCTATCATAATATCCAACTTGGATGATCCTAAAGAATATGAGAAACAAAAAGGTGTGCCAAAATTGGTTGAGAATACTGAGTTTAAAAGTAAGTACAATTTGTTGAAAGAAAGACTTAAGATGGGAATTTATGTTTTCAAAAAAATTGATGCCTATGAGCTTAACCTAGTTTTTAATCTGGTTATCCATGTAAAGTTCAAGGTTTCCACATTTGAGAAATATGATGAAAATAGATGCCTTAAGGTACATTTGACTCAATACTATAACAAAATGGTTGGGTATGCCTATAATGAATAATTACTTATTACATCTTTCAAGAAAGTTTGATGGGGACAACTACCAATTAATACTATAGTTTGGAAAGAAACTAGATTCTTACTTGGAGATACTTATCTTGGGCATTTTTGAAGTGATACCCACACATGTTAGAAATAACCTTAGACAAATTAACTCTTCAAAACATTGAAAAGGAGCTTCAATGAAAGCTATAAGGAATATGCCACTAGATGAAAAGAGGAAGCATCACAAGTATGACCACCTCTTACTAATAAGAAGTTGAATTTCTTATTTATTGATACTCTTCCATTTCTCTACTATGATAGATTGATCAGTAAGGCCTCTTTAGATTTATAGATTTACTATTTATTGTGAGTAAAATTGAGGATGGGATAAAAAAATTATGGATGTCAGTGCAAAGATTCATAATGAAAGGAATTGAGGCATTTTTTATGAACATGCTCAAGAAACAATCATTGAAAGGCAAAATGAGAAAAACCTCAGTATGATACATGAAGATCTGATAGATGGTCATTGGTTACCATAACTGCCCTAACCTTTTTATAATTTGACACCCTAGGCTAAATAACTTTCCTTCACCATTTCATCCTTATGTTCAAATGTTCTTTTACTAGAATCTTTCACCATAGGTATTTAAAAAATGAAAGATCAATTTAGGCTATCCACGAGCCACAAAAGAAAAAGAGTCAAATTACACCATTTACTTCTAATATCCTACATGGAGCTTTTTTCATTGCTTGTTAGTAATCATATGATTTCTTCTATCCCTACATAGCCTAGCAAACCTCTTTACCTAAAAAGGTATGATCTCAATGCTAAATGTGAATAACATGATGGGGTCAAAAGACATTTTATAAAAAATTGCATTGTCTTTAAGGATATGGTTTAGTCTTTGATCGATACAAATCTTGCAAAGTTTAAAGAGTTGGTTAGCAACTTTGATAATTAATAATGGTGGAATCAAAGGTCAAGATTCTAAAGCTAAAGTACTAAGTAGAGGATTTTTTTTAAGCTTATATATCATCTTGAGAGCACTGTTTGAATGAATGAATATGGTACATCATATTGTCTCATAAATTTGTTGACATTTAAAATTTAAATCTTTTTCAATTTTAAAATTTTAAGTTTTTTTGAAAAAATAGAAAAAATAAAAATTTTTGTTAAATTTGGATTAATTCCTAAAGGTCATAAAAAGAGAAATGCCCTTAAAAAATGGCTTTTTAATTTTTGGATTTTTGTAACTATTGTTTTTTATTTATTTTCTAACTCTTGTGTGATGTAAATTCAAAAATTAATTGGCAATGTTTGAGAATAAAGTCTCATATAAGCAGTTTTCAAAATCAATAAAAAGTTTTTTTTGGAAAAAAAAAGCCTGTTTGAAAAGAAATATATATTTTTTAAATGGCGAGAATCTTGAAGTAATCGGTGATTACGATTAAAAAATAAACTCATCCAATACCTTCACACATTTTCTTAACTGCTCCTATGTTTCAATCATTTTGAATAACTTTACTCACTAGTCATAATCTTTTAAAAGGCATGAACTTTAACTTGTGAACCTTGTCATCATTTGATATATTAAGATAATAATATTTTCTTGACCAATGAACAAAGGAGGCTAGTTTTGAAAATTCATTTTGAATTTTGAAAACCAAGTAAGATATTCTTTCAAATTTTTAATTGGTAATTCAATGTGTGTCAAATTTTGCCAATATAATTGGACCATCCAAGTTCTTTCAGTGACTATAGACACAAAAAATGGTTGAATCTTCTCTTTCAAGTAGTATATGTTTCACATCTTAAGACACATTGACTAAAACAAACAAAGTGCTTCTCACCTAAGACAATTTATTTCGTGCCTTAATATCTTTTCTCCTAATTTTGTAAAAAATGCTAGACAAGTTTGGAACTAAAATGAGCCTTTTTATGAACTCTACAATTAACGTTGGAACATCCCATACAACTTAATTTTCACCTTCATAAGAATCTTGAGTGAAAAACAAGATGGGGCATCAGTCATGCAAAAATGATTGATGGTTATAACATAAAAATAAATAAAAAATAAAAAGAAACATTTTATCTCTCTCTTCAAATAATTTGTTCTTTTAAACAAGTGATCATACTTGAAATGATGAATGACCATCTCTTTATCCTTCGTATATAAAAAAATTATTATCTATTTGTTACCCATTTGAGCTTATTAAAGTTCTTATTCCAATATAAACTCGGGCCAAGAATTGTCTTTTACATTGAAGGGCAAAATAAGGGTATTTTTAAGAGACCAACTTTAAGAAAAGTGTTTGATATTGATAGCGTCTAACATGCACCTCGGAGATAAGAGTCGAGAAAAAGTGAATAAAGCTTCAATTAGAATCCTAAGAATTTAAGAAAGTAGTTTGCTAAAGTTGAAGTCAAATATTTTTTTAAAAAGAAAAAAACAGCAAAGAAAAAAAGATATGTATCTCAAAGACGAGAGTCTGGGGCAAAAGGTGAATGATGCTTCAGTTGAAATCCTAAAAATTCAACAAAGTAGAATACCAAATATGAAGTCAAATGTTTCAAAAAAAAAAATTAAAGTGTAGATACCCATATGTGTCCAGGGTCAATAGGGTTATTTTTAAGGTTATTTTTATTATTTTGATATTATTACAGTATACTAACATAGTATATATTATAGTATTATTATTATTGTTGTTATTATTATTATTATTATTATTATTATTATTATATTGTACATAGTCTATTAGTATTATTATTATTAGAATTATTATCATCATTATTATTATTATTATTATTATTATTATTATTATTATTATTATTATCTTTTTTATTTTTCTTTCATTTCTTCCTAACTACTGATTGAATAATTGAAATTGGGAATTAAATTCAGTCAAATGGTCAATCAAAGCTCAAATCAAGGAACTTTCCAAGAAATCAGCAATGAATCTAGACCTAATTTGGGGTTTGGGTAGAACCCAATCCCAAGATTCAAGCCTGAGATTAATTCTATTGATTTCCTAAATTTGTTCTAAGGTTGCCTATAAATTGCACTAACATCACAGAACAACACACAAGAGGAGTGGATTTTAGAGGACACAAGGTTAATCTGGATGAACTGGGTATTCTGGGTAGTACTAGGTTTATAGGATTCTAGGTTTTGGGATTCTAAAATTGATTTGAGGTTTTTGGGTGTCATTTGAACATTATGGTTTAATTTTAGGTTGCTAAGGGGTGAGATTAGGTTCTAGAAGATTTTGGAGAGGATATAGAAAAAATGGGAAATTTTTGGATTTTTTTTGGAAAATTAGGTTTGAAGTTTGAATGTTTGAATTTTTCAATGAATTTTTGATGAGTTTTTTGACGAAATATGAATTTTTCGGTGGGATTTTGTAGAAATTGGTAAGGATTTCCAATTTTTAGTGGGATCTCAATTAGATTTTAAAGAGAAAAGAGAGCGTTTAAGGTTTTAGAGAGAGAAAACAGAGGCATCTGGTATAAAAATGCTAAAAGCTTGCATTTATACTGCTTCAAAACGATTGCATTTTGGTAATCCAAGATCCGTGCTTTGATCCGCTAACCATGTGCCGACCCGCACTTTAACCTGACCTGATCGCAAGATTTCTTTTTTTCATTTATTTTTATTGTTTGATTTTATTTTATTCATTTTATTTTTAGTTTTTTGGTTTTATTTTTGAGAAATTTATTATTTTCTAAAAACTATTTCTATTAAAAAAACAATTATAAAAAAAATATTTTTCAAATAAGTAAAAAAAAACAAACAAAATACAAAAAAATCTTTTAAAATAAGTTTTCAAAATAATAATAAAAAATCTTTTTAAGTTTTTTAAAAAATATTTATAAAATAAAAAAATCCTTTTAATAAAAAAATATTTTTCAAATAAAAATTTTTGCAAAATAAATTCATAAATTCTACCAAACTATTGAAGAATTTTTATGGATTTAATTTTGAAATGGAATCCACTAACCTATTAGAAAATTTCATAGATTAGTTTTCAAAAAAAAATAATAATGAAAATAAAAGATAATTTTATCCTCCAAATTATTGGAGGATTGTTTCAAAGTAAGTCTTACTAAACTATTGGGTGACTTATTAATTTTTCTTGAATAAAATCCTTTAATAAATCCAATGGTAGAGCCTCTTCAGAATGAGATATTAGTTTCTATGAATACTCTAGATGTGAGAAAATTATCTTAAATTACTACTAAACTATTAGAACAATTTTAAGATACATTTTTAATATTAAATTATTTGATAAATCATAAAATGATCAAGGCTTGGATAATTTGAAATTAAACTGGTACCATCTTTTGGATGGGCATTGTGGGGGTATTACAATCTTCTCAATGGTAATTGGCTCCTGAACCTAACATCTGTTTTTGCAGATTAGAATACGTTTCAGGTGGCCAATCACACCTAAACAAAAAAGATTAGTCGCGATTCCTCTAATCCATATCTAGTAGGAGGTTCACGATCTATATATTATGACAATTTGGTGACTCCACTGTAGACATTGACAGTCAGACCAGTAAATAATTCTTTATTATCCAAGCTTTGCTTAATAAATTTGAAATTATTATTCCCTTTCATTACTTATATTTACTTTATTATTTATTTTCCTTTTAATTGTGTATACTTGCTTATTTATTTGTCTTTCTTTTTATTGATTGCTTATATTTGCTTAATTATCTATGTTAGCTCAAAAATTTAGAATAAACCAAAATGGGAGTGATTTAGTTTTTAATAAATTTTTTAAAAATAATATTCAATAAGCACAAATTTTGCTAAACAATTAAACACAATAATTGAAAGTAAATGAGAGATAAGGATAGAGAATATAACACCGAGATTTATAGAGCTTCGGTCCTTTCTTAGGCACCTACGTCCTCTCCTTTAGCCTTTCTTGCCAAGGAGTTCAATCCACTATAAGTGTTGAAGATTACAACCAAGCTTCTCTAAGCTTTATAAACTCAACACAATATACTCTTAAGGGTTATCCTCCCTCTTAAGCTCACAAACTCATAATACAGAGATATGAGGTGTTTTGCAGACTCTAAGAACCTCTTAAAGGTTAGGTGTTTGCTAATTTGAAGTACACAGTGGTATAGACAACAAAATAAAGAAAAATCGATATGAATTTTGCACTTTTCTAACTTGGAACAACTTTTAATGCTTGAGCAAATTGGTAGGTGAATGACAATAAGTTTCTTTGGCTCTTGTTACTCTTGGTTTGCAGTGGAATGCTTGTTTTATGGTTAAAAAATAGTTGAGAGCCGTTGAATTACATTTAATGCTTTAAACCTGTAAAAATTCAGATAAAAAAAATCGTTAGGAGTTGTTAGCCTTTAGGGGATCGATCCCTTGTCATAGGGGATCAATTGGTTCATATTGAAGAATGCTCAATTTTTATGCCTAATTTGCCTTACCCGATCGATCCCTTTTCTGGGTTTTTGAACTAGGAAACATTCTATTTGAGTAACCGATCGATCTCTTTTAAGAGGGGATCAATCCCTTTTCTGGGTTTTTAAACTTGGGAAACATTCTATCTCAGCAACCAATCTATCCCTTGCCTTAGGTGATCGATCCTCTATGTGATGGGATCGATCCGTTTTCTAAAAAATTATACGATACAAACATCTTGTATGAAAAAATAATCAATCCCTTGAATGAGGGAATCGATCCGTTCAGCTTGAAACCCGAACCAATCGATCCCTATAGGGAGGTGGTTGATCGATTTTTGCCAAATCTTGAGAACTTTTAATTCTGGTTAAAAATAAGATCGATCCCTTTTGGTAGAGGATCGATCCCTTCTATCAAAACTTGTATAAATCATGTTTTGTTTCGAGAATTTGAGTTGTTTGGTTCTCAAATGAATTTTGGCAAGATAGAAGGGTGGAAAAATGTTTAATTTAAGCTTAGACAAGATTGAAACAAGTTTGGTAAATTTTTATTTTGTCAAATCAAAACTTTTAATCAATTCAAGGCCAACAATCTATTTATTATATATATACATGTCATTCATTTGCAAATGCATAACATAAGTTCTCCATCTGGGCTTTATCTTTAAGAAAGAGTGAAGTATATATGTCCTCATGAGATTTCATCTCTCCGCATAGGCTTATGAAGCACTCTCACTCAAATTGAATTTTTTTCACTTGTAGCTTATGATGGGTGAGAATTAGGGTGCCTTACTAGTCTGTGATGGACTATGATGTAAAGAACAGTTTGAAAACCTTTTAGAGACTATCCAAACCACATATAGTTAACTTTAAGAGCATAACCATAGATAGAGCCATGTCTTTCCACCTTTTATAGTCAACCCAAATCTAGGGTCATGTTGTTATTTTACTTGCTAACTGATTTTCTTGTCTTCTTTTATTTCTTTTCTTTTTATGCATATTCATAAACATACATGTAGATTACATATTATGATTACTAATCTTTTTTTATTGTGTATGCATGTATTCATGCATCATTGCATTCATTGTCATACATAATCCGATAGATCAATAAATATCACTCTAAATTTATGCTATAATTATGGAAAATCAAGGTTTACAGATAGCTCAACACTAGTACTATACTCAGGCTAAGCCAAAAAAATGGAGTAAGACAATATAGACCAGCTTGAAAGAATAAAAAAGGCTCAAGAGATACTTAAAGAAAAATTGAGTAGAATCTTTGAAGCTTTGAAGAAGGCAACAGAATAAGACATTTCACATAAGGATACTGAGCCACTGTATCCTCAAAGTTTCACTCTACATCAAACTCGAATCACTTCAAGCTTTCATCAACAATAGACCACGTTCTTAAATTTCAATCAAGGGAATGTTCAGAGCTATACCAATCATGTTTTCACTAAAAATGTAGATGAACCAATCCAAATTCCCAAAATGGATGAGATTAAAGAGAAAAAAAACTACAAACTACTATACCCTTAGAAGACTTTAAGATCGATCAAGCCATGAGCATAATTGATGAAAGATTATGGGTTATAAAGGACATTGATTTCTATGGATCCATGGATGTTACTAACCTTTATCTGGTTCCATATGTTGTAATTCCTTTAAAATTCTAGGTACCAAAATTTAAAAAAATGATGGTACTAAGTGTCTCATTATACACATCATAGTGTACTATCATAAAATGGTAGCACATGCTAGCAATGAGAAACTGCTAATACATGTATTTCAGGATAGCTTAACTGGGTCTGCTGTAATGTGGTATGTTCAGTTAGACAAAACTCGTATTAAGTCATAAAAAGATTTGACTCGATCTTTCATCAATCAATACCATCACATCATAGATATGGCCCTTGATGGCCTTTCATTACAAGGTATAGAGAAAAAAGCATATGAGTTTTTCAAAAAATATGCCCAAATGTGATGAGATATGGCTGCTCAAGTGTAGCCACCCTTAACTGAAAAAAAAAACAATGATTTTGTTTGTAAGTACTTTAAAGTTGCCTTATTATGAAAATATGATAGGGAATGCAACAAAAAATTCTACTTATATGGTAATCTTAAGGGAAATTATTGAAAATGCCATAAAGAGCGACAAGCTTGAAAAAAGAAAAGACTGATAATGCTAAAAAATGTGAGATGCCTAAGAAAAAAAAAGATAAAGCCCAAGTGGTGAGTTTTGAAATGTAGCAATCTAGAAGTTATGCCCTATATCCACTATATAGTCATCTTGCTTATTACCCAACAGCCAATAATATTACACAAGTTCTTTACTAGCCTTATTTCTCAAACATAAACAACATCACTCTAAGTCTTCATCAACCAGCTTTTTCATCACCTGCATATGGGCTTAATCCTATTACTATTCTAGTTTCAAGGCCTAACAATCAAGCATGTGGTTTGAGAAGATCCAAAGGTAATCAAAAGAGAGCTCATATTAATCCTATCCCCGTAACTTATACTCAGCTATTTTTAAAATTAGTTAAGAATGACTTAGTATTCCCAGTCATTTTGGAACCATTGAAGCCATCATATCCTAAATGGTATAATGTTAATGCTACATGTGACTACCATAATAGGAATGTGGGTCACTTTATAGAAACATGCCCTACTTTCAAGTATAAGGTGTAAAGTTTGATTCAAGTAAGTTCGATAAGCTTCAACGAATTAGGGGAGCTGAATATCCATAAAGACTCTTTGCCCAATCATCCAGGGACATGATTTTGGAAAAGCTGATTGAAATTGATTATCATTTTAGGATTTCTTGAAAATATGGATCTCTTTTATGCTCTTAGATTTCATTTTATTTTTCATCATTTTAATAAAAGTGATAGATTTAATGCATTTTCTTGATATTTTATTTTTTTTTGTATGAATACCCATAATTTACTTTTACCATCTCACACCTCTATTCTCTACCTTTCTTTGACTCTGAATAATGAATGTTTAGACAGTCATGATGATAATTTAGGATTCAATTTTGAAAACATCATTCATGATGATTGGATTGATAAATGAAGATTATTAATTTATTAGGACTGCTGAATAAGAAAACAAATCTAGAGAAGAATTTCAAAACTGATGCACTATATTATCCTTGGAATTGTTCACAAGTCTATTCTTAGTCAATGAATGTTCTTCATTGAAAGTATTCATGTTCAAAATAAAAAATTACCATTTTTTTCTATCCTTAAAAAAAAATTTTCTTATTACCCCTTGTTACCCCATTTGAGCCTATTGAAAATTTTTTTGGAATAGCTTTAATCAAGAATCACTCCCACACTAGGGGGTAAAGTCAAAAAGTCTGTTTACCTTTAATAATTTTAGGGGCAAAGCCCTTTTATTGAAAAAAGAAGAGAAAGTAAATTGATAAGGCAAAATGCCAATATGCTCCACAAAAAAAAAAAATGGAGAGAAATTGTTAGGGCAAAATGCCAATGTGCTCTATAAAAAAAACAAAAAAAAATGATGGGGTAAAATGTCAAAGTGCTTTACCTGAAGAAATGATCCTTGGTTTAATTACCATTCAAATACAATTTGGGTCTATTTTATCATTTTCTTTGGCACCCAGTTACCCTAGCTTACATTACGTCTCTTAAAAGTTAATTTTGATCAAATATGAATACTTGATTTGGAGAATCATGAATTGAATTAAGATAGGTTTACCATTGGATTGTGTGAAGCTTTGATCAAAGTATCAACAAAGGACTAAGAGAAAAAAAATAAGGAAAAAGTGTACAAAAAAAAAAAGGAGAAAAAAAGCAAAAAGCAAAAAAAAGGGGAAAAAAGGCAAAAAGTAAAAAAAAAAAACAAACAAAAAAAAAAAGAAAAAAAAGAGACAAAGGAAGAAAAATGAAGACTTAAGCTAAAAACTTAAAGGGACGATCTAAAATGAAAACTTGAAAAAAATAACTTCAAGTGAAGGTCCCTAAAATGAGGATGATGATTAGCTCAAAGATTAAAGATAATAGTGAAATGTATTTTTTGAAAGATGATCCTAAGTTTGAGTTCAAAATTGTTTAAGCAATCATTATTTTGGATGTTAATATTCTATTTGAATAAATTACAGCATTTTATCTTCGTTCACCTTTGAGTTGTTCTTGACTCTACCTTTTGTTCTTTCAATAATAAAGATCCATTTTTCTTACCCTTGACCAAATGAACATTTTCTGAATAAACCAAGAACATGTATCATGTCTGTCACTATTTTTAATGATGGTAAATAAATGAATGACATTTTTCATAAAAGAGTTTTTCATTTTTTTGAAAGAAATTCAAGATGAGATAAATGAAAAGAAGCATGAGAAAATGATTTACATAGGGGCAAATAAGATGACTCGGTGATGAATTCAGTGATTTATTTATTGATATAACTTGTGAGTTATGACCAAATGAGAAGAATGACATGGATCAGCTAACAAAATTTACTCAAAGACTATTAATACTAGAAGCTAAAAAGGATTGGTGCCATCTGGAGAACCTTGTCACCACAATGAAAATTTCATGACATTAACACTATATGTATTACATTTACATTCTAAGTAAGACATGCATCATTGTAATATCATCATCACTCATTTGATCTCGGCTCAGTTCAGATTATTTTTTAACTTGTGGCATTGTTTTGATCATTCATCTTTACCCTTAACTCGATCTTAGTTACTTTTAGACTTGTGACATTATTACAGTCATCCGATCTCGACTCAAGTCAAATCATTTTTTGATTTGCGACATTGTCTTGACCATTCACTTTTAATCTTGACTCAATCTTGGTCACTTTAACCTTTTGACTCTTTTAATTTTGTTATGAAAATCTTTGTGAATCTTGCATCTTTACGAATCTAGAACCTTTACGAAACTTGGAGTCTTGCGAATTTTTCTTTTTTGTGAACCTGAAAATTCTTGCAAACCTTACTTCTTTGCGAATCTAGAACCTTTACAAAACTTGAAATCTTACGAATATTTCAATCTTGCAAATTTGAAAACTTTTGTAAATCTTGAATTTTATGATTTTGTTAAACTTGGAATATTGGGATTTTTCAACTTTTGTTATGGAACATCACAAATTTTTTAATGTCCAAATTGTGAATTTTTGGATTTAGAGTGAAAATCATGAACTTTATTTTTTGACCCGCAGCATCATCTCGGTCATTCATTTTTTACCTCGCTTGGTCTTGATCATTTTAGACTTGTGGTTTAATCTCATTCATTTATTTTTGACCTCGACTCAGTCTTAGTCACTTTATCTTCTAGACTCGTGATTTTACCCTAATCATCTGATCTTGGCTTAGTACAAATCATTTCTTATGACTTGTGGTTTCATCCCGATCATTTATTTTTGACCTTGACTCGATCCTGGTCACTTCATTTCTTGACTTGTGATTTCATCTCAATTATTTTTGCTCGTTGATTTGACTCGAATAGAATGGGTGTCTAGGTTTTTACATCATTCTTGTCTAATAGAGATATGCAAAGAAGGACAGTTATAGACACCCATATGTATCCGGGGTTAATAGGGTTATTTTTATTATTTTTATATTATTACAGTATATTAACATAATATATAGTATAGTATAGTATTATTATTATTATTATTATTATTATTATTATTATTATTATAATGTACATAGTCTATTAGTATTATCATCATTATCATCATCATCATCATTATTATTATAATAATCTTTTTTTATTTTTTTTCTTTCTTCTTAACTATCGATTGAATAACTGAAATTGGGAATTTGAATTCGATCAAAGGGTCAATCAAAGCTCAAATTAATGAACTTTTCAAGAAATCAGTAAGAAACCTAGACCTAATTTAGGATTTAGGCAGAACGTAATCCTAGGATTCAAGCCTGGGATTGATTTTGTCCATTTCCTAAATTTGTTCTAAGGTTGCCTATAAATTGCACTAACATCACAAACAACATACAAGAGGAGTGAATTTTAGAGGCACATGGTTAATCTGGATGAACTAGGTGTTTTGGGTAGTACTAGGTTTCTGGGATTCTAAAATTGATTTGAGGTTTTTAAGTGTGATTTGAAGATTTTGAGTTTAATTTTAGGTTGCTAGGGGTGAGATAGGTTCTGGAAGATTTTGGAGAAGATTTGGAAAAAATGGGAAATTTCTAGGTTTTTTTTTGAAAAACTGGGTTTGAAGTTTGAATGTTTGAATTTTTCGATGAATTTTTTCGGTGGGATATGAATTTTTCAATGGATTTTCTGGCAAAATATGAATTTTTTTAGTGGGATTTTCCAGAAATTGACAAGGATTTCCAGTTTTTGGTGGGATCTCGACTAGGTTTTAAAAAGAAAAGATAGCGTTTTAGGGTTTTAGAGAGAGAAAACAGAGGCATCTGGGGTAAAAACGCTGAAAGCTTGCTTTTATACTGCTCTAAATGATCGTATTTTGATAGCCTAGGATCCACGCTCTGACTCGCTTACTCGCGTGTCGACTCGCGCGTTAACCCAACGCAATCGCAATGTTTCCTTTTTCCATTTATTTTTATTATTTTATTTTATTTTATTCATTTTATTTTTAGTTTTTTTGGTTTTATTTTTGAGAATTTATTTTTTTGTAAAAACTATTTCTGTTAAAAAAAACAATTATAGAATTTCAAATAAGTAAAAAAAATCTTTTCAAACAAGTTTTCAAAATAATAATAAAAAATCTTTTTAAGTTTTTAAAAAAATATTTATAAAAACAAAAAAAAAATCCTTTCAATAAAAAAAGTCTTTTCAAATAAAAATCTCTATAAAATAAATTCATAAATTATATTAAAATATTGGAGAATTTTCATGGATTTAATTTTTAAATGGAATCCACCAAACTATTGAGAAATTTCATAGATCAGTTTTCAAAAAAAAATAATGAAAAATAAAAGATAATTTTGTCCTTTAATCTATTAGAGGATTGTTTCAAAGTAAGTCCTACCAAACTATTGTGAGATTTACTAATTTTTCTTTAATAAAATCTTTTAATAAATCCGATGATGAAGCCTCTTTAGAATGAGATACTAATATATGAATACTCTTAAAGTGAAAAAATTATCTTAAATTACTATCAAACTATTGAAATTATTTTAAGATACATTTTTAAAATTAAATTATTTGGTGGATCATAAAATGATCAAGGTTTGGATAATTTGAAATCAAACTGGTACCATCTTTTGAATGGGTATTGTAAAGGTGCTACAACCTTCCCCATATGTAATTGGCTCCTGAACCTAACGTCTATTTTTACAAATTAGAATATGTTTTAGGCAGCCAATCACACTTACATAAAAAAGATTGTTGGCGACTCCTCTAATCAATGTCTAACAGTAGATAATGGATATATACATTATGACACAAAAAAAAAAACATGCACCTTAGAGATGAGAGTCCAAGGTCAAAAGTGAATAAGGCTTCAATTAGAATCCTAAAAATTCAAAAAAGTAGAAGGCTAAAGTTAAAGTCAGATGTTTCCAAAAAAGAAAGAGCAAATAAAGAAAGACATACACATTGAAGATGAGAGTTCGAGGCAAAAACTAAATAAATTTGTAGTTAAAATTCCAATAATTCAAGAAAGTAGAATGTTAAAGTTAAAGTCAAATATTTTCAAAGAAAAAAAAAAGGAAAAGAGTAAAAAAAGAAAGACATGCATCTTGAAAATGAAAGTCCAAGATAAAAAGTGAATAAGGCTTCAGTTGAAATCCTAAGAATTCAATAAAGTAATTTACTAAAGGTAAATTTAAATGTTTCAAAGAAAAAAAAAAGAGCAAAGAAAGAAAGACATATGGCTTTTATCCAAAGAATGTTTATATGATCTTTGGCTTAATTACCCGAATAACATATTTTGAGCCTGTTTATCCATTCTTTTAGAACCTCGAACCTTGACTTACATTACATACCTTGGAAACTTCATTTGATCAAATGTGGACACTTGAATTAAAAAGCTATATCCTTAAAATTTTGTATATACCTATTAGTATTTGGTAAGATTTTACCAAATTCTTCATTAATTAAAAAATATAGCTCTAAGGTGAAAACTCAAAAATGGCAGTTTAAAGCTAAAGCCTTTCTTGAAACTCCAAAAGAATTTTAGAGTTTTAAGATTCTACTCAGAATAAAAAGTTACGAAGCAAAACCTTTTAAAAGATCAATACACATTAAAGATTTTGCATTTCACCAAAAAATGAAAATAAAATATCAACCTTTTTGTCTTCCCAAATCTTTTTTGAAAAAATAATAGTTAGTTCTAACACACATTGAACTATCATGTTAAGCCATGCTTGGTTTTCAATAAAAGACAAGTGTTTTAGAAAAAACTATCTCATGTTAAGCCATGCTTGGTTTTCAATAAAAGACAAGTGTGTTAGAAAAAACTATCTCTTTTATGAGCCGAAGAGTAATATTTGTAACCCTCGTCAAACTTTTTTTAAGATCTGCCAACCAGTGAAAAAATTATGTTGTCAATCACCCCTTCAATAAGCATTTCAAATAGTAATCATTAATTTGCAAGAGATTCAAAAGTTATGTGTTTTTAGTTTTTTTCATTGATTATAGAAGCCCTTTAAGTAGGGTAATTTTGTAATTACTTTGAAAAAGTTTGGAGATTTGTTGAGCATTTTGTATAGAATACTGAGATTATTTTTAGTAAAAAGTAAACATTGAAATTTTGAATAGAGATTTTTCAAAAAAAAAATGCATTTGCATCACTTACGTGTGCATCATGAGAAAGATATTTGCATTCACATCTACATCACAAAAAAGACATTCATATTTGCATCACTTGTATGTATGTCATGAAAAAGGCATTCACATTTGCATAATGAGAAAGACATTTGATCTGCATATTACAAAAACAAAAAAACATTTGCATTTGCATCATTGCATCTGCATCATATAAAAAGTATTTATAAGGGCATTTACATAAAAGGAACATTGGCATTTGTATTACGAAAAAAGTCACCTATATTTGCATCAAACATTCGTATTCGCATCATTTTATGGAAATAAACCTTTACATCATGATTGTATTTGTTAACTTTGTAAATATTAAAAAAAAAAAAGAAAATAATAATATTTTAAGTAGTGAAAAAAAAGAGAAGACAAAAATAAAAAAAAATGGCAAAAAGAGAAAAAGAAGTTTATCATGCAAAGATGAGAAAAAAAACAAATAGTATGACAAAAGACCAAAATATCAAGAGGTTTAAATAGTTGAAAGAAAATTGATCTGCAAAAAGTAAAGGGGTTGTTGCATAAATGAATACAAAATAAAATTAAAGCCTAGTTTAGCTGGCACTGTAAGCCCAGATTAGCTAACACCTAAGCCTTGATTAGACCGTATTTTAAGCCCAATTTAACTGGTATCCAAGCCCTGATAAGCTGGCACTTTAATTCCAAATTGGCTGACATTTTAAGCTCAGATTAGCTGGCACTTTAAGCTTAGTTTAGTTGGCACCTAAACTTAGATTAACTGGCAACCAAGCTTAGTTTAGTTGGCACATTAAGCCCAGTCTAATTGGCATATAGATCAAACTAAGCCAGTCAAGCAAGCACCCAAGATAATTTCTAAAGCCTCTAAGCAAAATATTTTAAATTTTCAAAGTTTCAATGCCTCTTATACAATGAATATTCAAAGATGTTGAAATTTGTAAAATCTTTGGGCAAAATATTTTAAATTTTTAAAGTTTCAATACCTTTATTGAGAGAAGCATTCAAATATGTTGAGATTTGTAAGACCTCCAGGCATGATCTTTTATTTTATTTTTAAAAGTTGTTGAGCTCTTATTTAAAAGAGTTTTTAAATTTGTTTTCAAATTGTCAAATTTATTATTAAAAAAATCAATCAAGATAAAAAAATAAAAATAAAAAAAACCAAAATAATTAGGAAAGAACAAAACAATTGAAAAAAAAACTTTTGAATTGTTATACTAGACAAAATTGTTGTTTATATCTTTGGCCTATTCTGATTCTTAGTAATGAGCAAATAAGGACAACTGTAGACATTCAATTTTGTTCAGCCAAAGTTGAATTTGTTCAATTTTTAAATTTGATTTTAACCTTTCAATTTGAGCTAATTTAATTAAATTTAAGTAAATTAAGTTCGTTTAAGTTTGTCCCAAATTAATCATTTTCGATTCGATTTGCGTAATTTGAAGTTCAACTTAATTTAATCCGGATTGATTAGGCTTTTGTTCTATTTTTACGTTTGATTCAAATAATTTAATTTGAACTAATTTGATATCTGTAATTGAATTAATGTGTTTCAAACTTATCTCAAATTAATTATTCTTGAATCATTTTTAATCTTAAGTTAAAATTCAATTACTTAGGCTTGAAGTCCCAATTGGAGCCTGAATTAATTTTTTGAGCCTTAAGCTCTAATTTTATGCCCCAAATTAAGTTTTTAAGTATAGTTTTATTTTTATCTTTATTTTTATTTTTATTTTTCAAAATTAATTGAATTAACTAAAGCTTACAAATTACAAAAAAAAAAGAGCAAACAACCAAAACAATAAAAAGCCAAAAGAACAGAAAGAAAAAAAGAGACAGCTAATAGGTAGTAACCGACAAGCAATTACACAAACTATTACCCTACAACAATACCTTCAAAGTTACGTAGGTCACAGGAAACCAAGAAGAGCATGCAAATTTTTATTGATAAATGAAAGACCATTCATGGAAAAAGGGGGATTTTAAGAGATAAAGGAAAAAATTGCAATAGAAAATTTTTGAACCGTTTACCCTTGCACTTTCCACACCCAAGAGGCCAGCACCCACCCTCACCCTAGAAAGACTCTGCACTTGCAACACCCATGCCTTTATTAGCTCTTAACCCTAAATAGAACCCACCACCAAGCCCTGGAGAACCCAGCCTTTCCCAAACCCTTTATAATCCTTGCACTCACCAAGTGACAAGCCTCTTATACATAACAACCAAACATCAGCCTAGCATCCCACTACTTTCACCACCTACACCTAGTACCCGATCCCTTACCGAGCATTAGTCCTGGCCAACCATTTAGACTAGCCCTCGCTCTAGCCTTTCAACCAAAGAGCCTCACCTATATAACATTGGTCCCCCATCCCCTTCAAGCTTTTTCTATGGCCCTCCACAATAGCCTTCTTAAGCACCGTCTAGTTCTTCCATTCTGCCAAGCTTAAGTTCCTCCCAGCACACACATACCAACCATTCCCCTGAACACTACGCCTCTCAACCTACAAAACACCCCAACCCGAACAACACCATCACCAGCTCAAGTCCATGCCTGCCACAATCTCCTTACACCCATCACCATAGTCGCCAACCCATACTCCACCTAAGTCACTAGAAACCACTGCCAAACACCCTTTCCAACTAAAAAAAAAAAAAAACCACAAGAAAAACCCACAAGCAAAATACCAAAAAAAAAAACCCGAAGCTAAAATCCAAAAAAAATCAAAATAAAAAAAACATAGTCTTCCCTGATGGGAGAAACCCAATGCCATAACCCATAACCAAAGCCACCCTACAAAAAAAAAAAACAAAAACAAAAAAATTAGTTTTAATTTATACAAAAAAACTTTTAAAAAATGAAGTTGTAATGGTGACAGAGAGAGGAGAAATGAAGCTGTAACGATGGCAAGCAGAGGAGAAAGAGAAAAGGAAAGAAAAGAAAAAAAACAGCAAGAATAATGTGTGATGGCTTAACTTGTGGTGACTGGTGGTAAAAAGACGATAATGCGGCATCTTCTGGGTTCAAAATGGAAGCTATTCCGTTTTTTGGTCTAAAGGGAAATGCATTTTTTTTTTTGGAAAAGTAGATGAAATTAAAAGAAAAAACTTAAGATTTTATAAAACAAAAAAAATGAGTTGATCAAGTCAACCCACCCACACCAAGTTAGACTCATCTTTGGCCCAAATTCGATCTGTGACCTAACTCGCTTGTCAATTAGCTCATTCTAGCAACCGAAATCCAAACCAGTAGTTGGACTCCAATAGTTTTGGTCTAATGATTACTTGAATTTGGGCTTCAACACCAAAGTTTTTTTAGTATGGCTTTTATACATTTTGTTCTTTTTTATTTAAATGTTTCTACATTGTTATTGGCAATAATATTTTTTATAAAATAGGCTTGCCTTGAAATAGTTAACAATGCTTATGAAAATAAATATTTTCTTAAAAAAATTATTATTAATGTTCATTTTTTAATGTAATGAAATTAAAATTAGATGAAATTTTTTTATGACGAGATTCTAAAAAGTCAAGTAGTGATTCTCGAGAATTCCCTAGGTGAGAAAGGGCTTTTAAAAATTATCAAAATATTAGAATATTTAGAAACTCTTTTTAATACAAAGATTTCTATTTTTATTTTTATTTTCTTTAATTTGAATAATTTTCTTAAAAAAAAAAGTAGATAAAAAATATATAAAATATTTATAAGAATATTTTTTTTAGGAACTAAACTTATTATTACATGATTTTTAAATTTTAATAATTATAAAAAATAAAATAAAATCTCCGATGATGAGTTTCAAAAAAATTCGAGTAATGATTCTTTAGTAATCTCTAGGTAAGAAAATTTATCTAAAATACTGCAAATATATCAGAGTATTTAAAATAATTTTCGATAACAATTTCTTGTTTCGGTATAAAAAATAAACTTTAGAAAATATTATTCAATTTTAAATTATAAATATCATGTTCTACAATCTGCTTATTAAATAAAATTTTGATGATAAATATAAACAACTGATGAAGAGGTTTTTAGAATTTTGAGTAGTGATTCTTAAAGGATCTTTAAGTGAAAAAAATTCTTTTTAATATTACAAAAGTATTGGAATATTTTCAAAAAATTTTCAACAAACAAAGTTCTTTTTTTTTTTTCCAACCAAAAATAAAAATATGTTTTTTTACTACAATAAATAAATTTAAGAAAATTAAATTTTAAATACCAAAATTAAGATCATTTTAGTCAAAAGTAAATGATAACATATAATTAATTAATATCATTTTAAATGGGTGTTATAGGGTTGCTAATCTTTTCGTATGCGTAATTGACTCTTTAACTTCAACTTTGACCCAAAAATTATCTTTTTGAAAAAATTTTAATTAATTTTAAATTTTTTATTAAAAAGATAAATTTTAATAAATGACCGATTATACCTAGTCAAAAAAAAATAGTGATAACTTTTTTTTGCTTTCAAATTTATTTAGTAGTCTCCAAAAAACCGTCACAATAATAACATTGTCATGCCATTTTCAATTCAATACCCATGCAATTGGACCCTTTATCAAGTATACATTATTATTAATTTGCTTAGGTTTTGGTTAATAAATGCTTTTGTATTTTTTTTTATTTTCTTCTATTTGCAATAGGCTATCTATTATCTTTTAGTTTTTGCTTTTTAATTTATGTTTTACAAAAAGACAAAACATAAAATAAAAATATTTGCCAAACAAAGCCATGAAAAATCATAAAAGTATTGCTTTTAAACGAAGTATTGACCGAACAAAGCCATCATAAAAAATATAATATAAAATAAAAGTATTTGCCATTGCTTTTAATGTCAAAAGTAAAAAAAAAAAAAAAATCATGAAAAGAAATTCGAAATAAAAAAGGAGTTAAAGTGTATTTTTAAAAGAGTACAAAATTTTGGTAAATCAGAAAAACGATTAACAAATAAAATGAAAATGAAAGGAGTAGAGATAGTAAAATTAATTCAAATTTGAAAATCCTTCCAAAATTAAATACTTGAACCCAAACCTAATCAAACTTGAATGGGCGAAAAAAATTAAAGATATGAATTTTTTTTAAAAAATAAAATATTTAAATTCAAAATATTCTAAACTCAAAATAAATCGATTTAACCCTAATTTATAATAACCTGAAACTTGAGACAACCATACCAATAAACGACTGAAATCAACTCGAATTCTAAATCACTCAAATCCTAAACAGATTGTCAACCAAACCCGCCACCTTTAGAAAGGAGTCTATGCAGGAACGGAACCAGATATAAGGCACAGAAGTCAAACAGTGAAGTTAATGGAAAAAAGATGACCGATATTAATGTTAAATCGGCTGAGTTACTATACTACAATGGTGTAAAAGATTTTGGGGCACTTTGGATTCGCCTTTGAGTACATACCTTTAACTTTTTGAAAAGTATTGATGATTGAAAACCCCATGGTGCAAAAATCTTAGCCAGGAACACAGGAGCTGCTGGTTCCCCATTGCCCTCACTTTAAGCTTTGTGAACTTAGTTCCTCTATAAGTCTTCCTCAATGCATAGTAAAACAATTCGGTGCACCGAATGTTTGAATCCCTAAAAGGAAACCAGCCTTCGAATCTTTCCCCTTTTAAATTAAAAAAACCTGCATACTCTTTCAAGGCTCATTAATATTTTTTTTCCCAATAATAATATTTGTTTCACCATTTTTTCTCACTTAAAATGGTAATTTTTTTCCTTTAAATTTTGGAAAAAAAAATTTGGACCCATATCATTGAATAAAAAAAATTATATATACTTTTATCATTGAATTAAATTATTTGTATACATAAGATATGATAAAAAATAGTTTATAAGTAAAGTTATTTCAAGTTATAATTAACAGATAGCTATGAATTATATAGAATGTTTCTTTTTTATCTTCTTTCCCATTTTGTCAATTTCTTATTCAAAGGGAAGTTATACGAACTAATCAAAGGTAAAAGAATATAAAGTGGATGCCAATCTGGTTTCCGGTGACCCCTCCTCAAAGATTCTTCCAATGAAACTTTTGGTGCTAGATATATATGTACGTTCATGCGTCAATCAGCCATAACAGGATCCATGGCTTTAGTTCCTCCTGGAATCCATCGCTGTTCTCTTTTTTATTTTCTTTTCTTGTCCTCATAAATTCTTTTAATATTATCTATATAAAATATAGAATTTGGAAAGAGAGATGTTGATGGGTCAATCTGAGTCATGGTTACTGAAAGTGATTCTCTAAACGCGATGAATTGGATTAGATCACTCCAAAGTACCCATTGAAAGTTGGAAAAGCACATATTGCACTTGGAAGCTTTGAAACAACAATTGCAGAATGATTCTTTCGACGCGGTGAATTAGATCATATCACCCCAAAACATCCCTTGGAGGTCATTGCAGCTGGAAAATTTGAAGCAACATTGCGAACTTGTCAAATTTTTCATACATTGCGGGAGGCTAATGATCTTGCTGATGATCTTGTCAAATCAAATTCGAATAGAGCTCAAAACCTTTTAGTGACTTTACTAGCTACTCCTTGATATTAAATGTACTTTTTCGTTTCTTTATCAATTATAAAGCTTGCTTTTAAAGAAAAGTCTGATTGATACATTCAAAACCTAAGCTCAAGTATGATCCAATTTGTACAATCATTTAAATTTTATTTTCTATTAATATTTTTATATTTTTAAATATAATTTTTTTAAAAAAATAATAATTTATTAATATAGTAATGATCACAAGCCGATTTGGGTCGAGCTTTGGCCTCAAAATTCCTATTGTCCAAACAACACTATTTGAAAATGATCAATAATTTGCATTGAATCATGATATTACTTTAAAAGAGGCATGGTGAAACAGAAATATAATAATAGAGGAATGGAATTTAGGATTTATGTAAGAGCATGATAAGAGGAATTCTCACTGAGTTGTAATGTTGTTTTATGATTAAATTTTTAAAAGATTAATCATAAACCAATATTATTATGCGATAAAAGTTCTCCCACCATGATGTCAAATGAACCCTTAATCCATTTGCCCAAATACGACAAAATTGCTTCAAACTTTACAAGGTCCACAGAAATTTCAAGAACTATGTTAGGCACTGGAATTTCAGAAGATGGTTTGATTGATAACTACATGATATTGGGTAGTTGAATTAGGGTGATTTTGAGTATGAAATTAAACTTTCATTACTAGCTAGCCATAATTAACTTATCCAAATGCATTTGAAAGACTTTTGGTGGTGCCACAAAAATTAAACATGGGAAGAAATTGGCTGAAAACACACAAAAGTAACTTTAGAAAAAGAGAAAAGAATTTGCATAGTGGTTTCACCTTTTCATCCTTAGAAAAAGGAGTCCAGATCGAATGAATAGGAATATTTCATATGTAATCAAGTCAGTCCTCCAGGATTAACCCGGATTCTATATCAGCTCATACTTTTGTCTTTGATTGCTCACATTGCTCTATATATAATTCCCCAAAGCCCCAGGCCTTGCAATATACAATTTAGAACTGAGAGAAATAATATGAATCCAAGTTTTGTGGAGCTTAGCTTGAGTCTTAAACCATCTTATGTGCCTAAATACTTAAGTAACTTGCTCTTAGATCTGTCGGAAATTGGTAATGAGGAGAAGTTACCGGTGTTGAGTGATTATATTTGCAAGCATCAGGAGGAGTTAAGCAGGGTTGAGGCTTTAAAGCATGAACTTCCTCAATGCAGGCTACTTCTAATGGAGGGTAAGTCTATGTTAAATATCTTCTTTGCTGATTATAAATTCAAAGAAATTCTTTCATCTCTATTATTGAAGATTTTGACTGTTTTTTTTTTTTTTGATGAGATGTGTAGCAATTGAGACATTGAAGGAGGAATTCATGAACATAAAGAATAATATAGAATCTCAGTCAGAACAGCCTGATCTAGTGGAGTATTTGTCAACAAAGAGGAAAAACAACGAGCAGGAGCAAAGGGAAATTACATACAATCCTGATCAAGACCACTGTAACCCTAGTCATAATGCAAAGAGGCGGAAACCATTACTCCTAGATAACTCCCAGCAGAAACCATTAGTACTCCTAGATAACTTCCAGGTAAATACAAAGATGGTAATCGTTCAACTTGTTTTTCTGGATCACATACAATAATTAAATACATATTGTCAAATTATATGAAATTTTCATTTCAAATTTTAACAAAATTAACATTTCACCTTCATGTTACTAATGTGGACTTTTTTTTTTTTTTGTCAATATACATTGAAAACGTGGAAATATCATTCTTGAACATGCCAACTCGACATTTCCCTTTAATTTTTCCTTCTTTTTCTTTCTTATTTTTTCTTACTTTTTCTTCTTCTCTCTTTACATCTTCCTCTTTCACTACTTTGAACCTTTCAAACCACCTACCACACTATTCTAGAAACTGGCCATCAAAACCGCTGTTGACCGCCATGCTGTACCACCAACTGCCGGTAGTCACCGTGGGATCTCCGCTAAAATCCACTGAAAGGATCCCCTTTCCCTCCTTTTTCACTCTAGCAAGTTAATTTTTTTTTTAAAACCTAAAATACCCTAACTCTACAATCCAAACTCGCAGTCTCACCATCCAAAAAAACTCCATCTCCACTGCTCGAAATCACAACCCAAACTTCAATATGACAGATATTAAGTGTTTGTCAAGCTCAACATTTAGTAATGATCTTTTCTACGGAAGGTCATGACAAAAATGAAACCAAAATGGAAAGAGACAAAAACCAGAAGAGCACTGAAAGATATGAATGCTTAAACGCTAAGAATATCCTCCAATGAGATTCCTGAGCACAAAATAGACTATGTTGGGGCAGTCCCAAGTATGTCCTATTCCCTGATTGTAGTGGATGGAGTAGCAAATGTAAAAGCGGTGGTCCAGCTTTTAACTTATATCTCAACCATTATATGCTGATCCAGTCTAGCTCTTTTTGTGCTCCGTACATTACAATCACATATATCAAAATTGTTAGACCTTTAATGGTTTCCAGAGGTGCTCGACAACAACAAAATGAGTTGCAGGCGTTTAAGCACCACATCCCGTCAAGTTCCTAACATCCAATCCCCAGGTCACTGCAAAGAGCAAGATCTAGCAAGGAAACAAGGCAACACTTATGAAGAAGGTTTGATAACTGGCGAACAAAGTAAGCCTCAATTTCCTCCTCCAGTTTGGAAAAAAAAAATATTTTTTACTTATAACTGATAAAAGAGTTTAAGGGTTCATAACAGAATATGACAAGATGATAAGCTTTTTAAAGGGTTTCCGATCGGGAATTTTGGGTTTTTGGATTAGGTAAAATGAGGATGTAAAGATGGGCCTTTACCATCTGATTGATATTTCCACGTTTGCGGTTCGAGTCAGGAAAATAATGGTGGAATGTTAATTTTGATAAAATTTGGATTGAAATTTCAAATTTAAAAAAGTAAAAAACTTGATTTAATCAAATTATTATAGATGGATTAAATCTTGGTTTTGGTCAGAATATAAGAACTAATTTCATAATTCGAGCAATAGATATATATTTTCTTTCAACTTGTTGAATAAAATATATTCTTTATGACTCTCTCTAGCCTCGCAATCTCAAAGCAATTCGGCCATGCAAACAGTTATTGGTTCCATACAAGGAGTGTAATTCGAATTCCATTGGATCATCAATTACTGGAGAGGAAAAGCTGCAGGATGTACCCATGGATGATCAATATTCATCTAGAAATCAAGGTTTCTTGTATCTCAAGACAGATGATAGAATTCAAACTCTTAATTATTACCCAAAGCCATTGACTCAACCCATTTGGAAGAATAACAAGAGATGTTGGTCATCTGAGCTTCATGCAAGATTTGTGGAGGCTCTAAATCTGCTTGGAGGCATTCAAGGTCAGAACTTATTAAATATCACAAAATTTTTTTGATGGTTAATTTAAATGCTCTTTGATTTTCTATAGTTTGTAATTTAGTTTGATAATTTATTGATAGCAAAATACATCTACTTAGAATCCAAATTTTAATCACAGTTGATTAATGCAGCCAATTTTTTTTTGTTTTTAAAGGGAGCAGAACCCTACAATAAAGGGAGAGGAGGTAAAGTTGGGGTCGAACCCCAACCTTGGTATCTTCTTTTAAGGCTTGCTTGACCACTAGGCCAAGAAGCTAAATTATCGGCTTGAGCCTTTAATCACAGTTGATTAATGCAGCCAATTTTAAAATAACATCTAGTAGTTCTAATTAAAGCTCCCTTTTTGCATGGAAATTAAGTTGATCACAAGTGCATGGATCTCATTATTTTCCCCTTTGATAATTAATTTGTATCTTTTTTTTTTACAGATTTGATTTTAATTGTGATGTATTTTTTTAATTATTTTTATTCATTGACCTTTTGTTGGGCAGTGGCTACTCCTAAGCAAATCAGAGACCTCATGCAGGTTGAGGGGCTTACAATTGATCAAGTAAAGAGTCACTTGCAGGTTAAATTCGATATTGTTAAACTTAATATTGCATGCATCACGTTTATATACAGTTCATGAATATCGGCTCGGCAAAAAGTACTTCAAATTTTGACACAGTTCTAAATTGAAACAAGATATATGTCACATAAAATCATTTTATAGATCAAAGATGTAAGGAAAAAAAGATAAAATAAGAAACAAAAATTTAAAAGAACAAAGTAGTAGAAATTAAATGGTCATATATCGAATACTAGTTTTCTATAAAGTGAGCTTTTGTGCACAAGATTACTTGTCCAATTAAACCAAGATATATATTTTTACTATTATTATTTATTTTGTTTACTATAATTAATGTTTTATTAGAAACTATTTTATTAGTGGGTCTTTTAGAGTTTTAAAGTTTTAGTATAAGGGTATAACTATGTTATTTTGTTCTGAGTTTGTAAAAAACTAAAACACTAAAGAGGTTGTGAGGCTTGAGAGATTAAGATTGCGATTTTGTGTCTGTGTGACTGTAGCTCAAAGAATTATCTCGTGAAACCCAGTTGGGATAAATAAAAATTGTGTGAATGTGTGGTCATCTCCATTAAAGTTATCGGTTGACAGTTTTTGTCAGATAAATAAAATTGGTTTATTGTGTTGTTTTTTTTGTGATTACAACGATTCCTCTATAGAGATGTAAAAAATGCAAAATAAATTACTCAAAACATAAATATTGTTTCATATTGTTTATGATAATATATAAAAGAAACCTTATAATGATCAATTTGCTTACACTATAAAAATATAGTATGATTTTCAAGTAAAGATTTGATATGTATGTAACATGGTTGGTGCTAACAAGAATCATAGAAAAATACTGTTGAATTGAAGTAAAACTTTTGAAAACTACATACACATACTCTCTCCCTGTGAAATTAATATCTAAAAGCATCTAAAATTAATTGTTTAATCATTATTTTTACAAGATTTGTTTATCTTTTTTTTTTTGTTACATCAGGAAGTCAAAGCCTTATTACAAATAAAGAGGAAGGGAGAGGCCTGATTCGAAACCAGGCCCTTGATGTCCCTTCAAAGATTAAAAATTATTTTTATATCTTTAAAACCACTAATTATCATTTAAATTTGCAGTTTTGAAGTTTATTTCCCTGATTGTATCTGCAAAATTAGAACCATTAATTCCCATTTTGACTGTTTTGGATGACAAAAATCTACTATGCAATTTCAGAAATATAGACATCATTGTCGTATGGTTCTGGCATCTTATTTCGGTCGCTTGGTATAAAAAAAGAAAAAAGAAAAAAACAAGGATCGTATTGGCTCTTTAATCAGGTTGCCAGTAATGGCTAATCTTCTTGAAGTCATTTGTGCTCCTTTTGGTCACAAGCAATGCTTCTCAAAATGGAAGGCAGACTAATTTGGTCATTTTGGCTCGAAAACTGGAGAAACTAGAGAGCTTGCCACCTAGCTATGGCTATGATCTCTCCCTCTCTTTGTCTTCTGTCTACTAATAAGTGTAGGTGATCACTAATCGATTACCATTGGTTAATATATATACCATTTGGCATTCCTAATTGATCAAAGGCCTTTTCTTTTTTTTTTTTCCATGGAGGCTTTCTGTTCATCACTTATCCATTATGTACTATAAACATTATGTTGATTAAGGTTAATTGAGTTTTATGACAGAACTTTTTAGATCCAATCAGCCCTAAATCCTGGCATTAATTGAAGATTATTATTCCAATTAATTAAAGAGTATTAGGAAGTGAAATTATATATTTATGTCCTTTCCCTTTGGTCTTTATTAAAAATAAATAAAGTATTTTAATTTGTAAATAATAATAATAATAATTCATAATATTATGTTGATCACTATTCAGTCAAAATTTTAAAATCTGTACGTAATTATTTGTAATTAAAAAACCTTAGAAAAAATGCTAAAAAAAGCTTACTTTAATTAGTTTTCTTTTGATTTAAAAGAAAACCAAAATTTGATTGAACAAAAGCTAAAAACAATTGTGTATAAGAAAAAGTGCGCGAACGTGGATATATATAGGAATTGGTGACTAGCAAAAATGGCTGATCTATCAATGAGATAAAGATAAAAAGCAAACAAAAAGCAGCAGCGAATTGCTAAAATAAAAAAGAAAACGCAAAAGGATAAGAATAAAAAAAGCTTTCGAATAAAAGAAGTTTTCGAATAAAATTTTAATAATTATTTAAATTTTTAATATTTTTATTATAATGAATTAAATTTTTAATTTTTTATTTAATTGAACTTTTAATTAGATAATATTTAGTTATATAATAAAATTGAATCAATTAATTTTTGAATTACAATCAATTAAATTCTTTAAGATATTTTAGGAAAAAAAATTAAAGAAAAAAAGAAAAATTTTTATTTTATTTAATTTGGGAGCTTTTCCAATGAAAAAGAGCCAATGGATGTATGTGAATAAAAGAAATATTTGAAAATTAATTGATAATAAAAATAATAAAAGTTTGAATTATTATTAAATTTTAATATAAAAACTTTGATTTTCACCCCTTTAGCTTTAAAATATTTATATTTTTTATTATAACATAAACATAACCACGTGATAAAGCAAATGACAAGAAAATTCCACTTGATTAAGATATAATGACATGTAATGCCAAGTGGAAGGTTCGATATCTTTTAAGTTTTAACAATCGAACCACCAAATTAAACAATAACATTTATAAATATCGATGATCAAGCCATTATTTTTAATGAATTGACTGACCAAGCAAGTTAAAATATCTCAAAAAGTTAAATACTTTAAAATGCGAAATACTCAATTTAAAATTACAATGCAAGGTCATTAGCATGCATCTTTTATTCCATAACGTTTATCATATTTTCCAAATGTTTGAATATTAAATCTGTAAATTAAAAATCTAAACTATTAGAAGCCAAATTATTAATTTGGAGCATTTATTTTTTATGTTTCACTTTTTAGAGAAATAAGGTCTTGAGAATTGGGTTCTTTTTGCTTTTGTCACTTGACAATGATTACTTAGGCAAATTGCTCACATGGCATGTTATCATGAAAATTTAAGAACATATACTTTTTATTTTTTATATATTTCCTTTCTCTTTTATTATTTTTTGCCACGTGTCAAAATTAAATTCATATCATGAATGTGATGCAGCATTTACGTGTTATAAGTAGAAAAAAGAATCTTCAAATTGTATAAATATTTTCATGGGTTAAGTATATATTTGGCTCATGAACTTTATGAATTTCGTCGTGTTGGTTCCCAAAATTTTTTTCTATCATATAAGTTTTTGAACTTTGATTTCGTAATTTAATTTACCCTAAAATTTAATTCCATTAGAAAAAAAAAAGTTGATGTATTTTAAATAACTAATCAAATAACGTTGACTATCAACAAAAATTTTATGTCTTTAACCTGATTTTTTTCTACGTGATTAAAAATTCACATCAAATATCAACCTTAAAATAAAAAAAATTTAACACTTTCATTTTTTTATCGAAATAAAAAAAAAATTCAAAAAACTACTTTCTCTGGAAAAGAAAAAAATTATTAGTTTAAGAAAAAAAACACTCGATAAACAAAGAGGGATTAGGTTTTGAAATTCAATCTTTGTAATCGTTCTAAACTATGTAATTGAAATGTAATATTTAGGGCAATTGATTAGGGGTTTTACGTTTAGGGTAATCGATTAGTTTTGAAATTCAGGGTTTAAATTAGTGACAGTGTGAGTTAAAAGTTTAAAAGTAGGATATTATAATCAACTTATAAAGTGAGAAATTGATTCAAATTTTTAGGACATTTGATTGTAGATTTTAGCAAAGGAAAATTTCAATATCAAGTCAAACTTAAAATCCAATTCAGTATCTAATATTGTTAAATATTTTTTTGTATTTGAGCAGCCATAAAATTTTTTCCCTATATTCCATGGAGTAGTGGATATGCAAATTAGAGCCATTAACCCACAATGACAAAAAAAAAATTTAAATAATTTGTTGATTTTGAACTTGAGGTAAATCTATTTTTTACCATTTGAAAAAGATTAAAGAAAAAAACATGAAGATTGAAGCAGCTTCCTTACATACCTAGAAGAAGTCATGATTTCAAACCTTAAATACCCACATTATAATCCCTCTTTGTTTCTGTCAACTATTTCTTCTTCTTCTTTTTCTTTTTTTTTTCTTTTTAAACTTACAGAAAAATAAGCTAGCATCGTTAACTTTTTTTATCTTGGTTAAAAAATAAAAGTATTTTTTTTTTTTGGTTTTAAGGTTGATATCTTATGCAGATTTTTAATGACGTAAAAAAAATGGGTTGAAGAGATGGAACTTTTGTTGATAATCGGTGTTATTTGATTGGGCCATTTAAAACACGTCGATTTTTTTTAATAAAGTTAAATTTTAAGGTAAACGGACTTTTGAAATTAAAGTTCAAGTACCAATATGATAGAAAATTTTTTTAAGTACCAATGTGACAAAAATAATAAAGTTCAAGGACCAAATATGTATCAAATCCTATTTTCATCTACAAAATAATTTAATTAGACATAAAAAGTATACCTAGACATAATTAATTGTAACAAAAAAATATGTCCATATTTTGTATTTTCCTAAATATTGATATCCACTATTTTATTGGGATATTTATTAGTGTAATAGTTTCTCTTTGTTAATGGAAGTCTTTAAAATAGGTGATAAAAAAATTCTCTGTTATTATGTTTTTTTAACTATTTTAAAAAGAAGGATTTGGATTAAAACAAAATATATATTTGCATTTATCATTAAATTAAATGCTTAAATATAATAGGATAATAAATAGTTTATTACATAAATTTGTGGTAAAATTAATCTAGCAAACCATAAATAGGTCATTCAATTTGTTAAATAAATTATTTCAAGTTAAACCAACATATAAGAATTATGAATAAAATTTTAATATACTTTCTTCTACCCTCCTTCCCATTTTGTCAAATTCTTATTCAAGTAAAGTTATGTCATCCAAATCTAAGGTAGAAGAACATAAAATGGATGCCAATCTTTGTTGTCTCCTCATCCACAAAAAGATTCTTATAATAAAACTTTTGTTGGAGATATCTATGTTCATGATCATGCATCAACCTGCAACCAGCTTTCTTTAGTTTTTTTTTTTTTTAATATGATTGCTTTCTTTTTAGTTTTGTTTTTTCTTGACCTCATAAATTCTTTTCTATATAAAATTTGGAATTTGTGAATGGTCATTATTATTCAAGTATTGTATCATTTATTTTTTTGGTTCTGAACTGATAAGGGCATTTGATAGTCAAAAGAGTATGATGGTCTTTTTCTCTTTTGGGACCCTTCAGCAAACAACTAAAGGTATTTTTATTATTTGTGTTGACCTAACATGTTAGGTCATTTAACATACTCAGTGCGATATCAGCTTGACACTATCATTATTGTCCCTTGATGGTCCCCTACAACTTACCTATAAAAATGAAGGTTTAGGCATCATTAAGGCAAGTTCATTCAACTCCATTTCTCTTCTTTTTATTTTATTTTTGACTTGAATCCTTTAGACTTGCATGTCAAAGTACAAATACAGAGAACACACCCTACTTTTGCCTCTAATCGTTATTCTTTTCTGTCTTTCTAGGTTTACCTTGAATTCATTATTTTATTTCTGTATTTTCATGAGTTAATTTGCCTCAACCGTCAACATTATTAACCATAATGTTAACGCGACATAAACATCCAATAAGATACACATGTCAAAAAATACAATCAACATTATATCATAAACATCTAATGTGATAAACGTGTCAAAAAATACAATCAATACTACATCATTAATGTCACGTTAGTATTAAAAGAAATTTTTTTAAATATTCTAAAAATATTGTAATTTTTTTTTCATTTTTGCTTTTCTCTTTTTCTCTCAAACATAAAGTCCCAAAATTTGAAAATTGAAGAACAAGGCTACCATATTTTCCCATTTTTCAGAAACTAATCACTAGCTATCGTCGTCACCGCTATCGCCTGGTTGTCGTTGATCGACCTCTATTGACACCCAAATTTTAACATGAACTTCTTTTCGACCTCTTCATTCTAAATCTGGACTCGAATTTTGACAAATCAATCTCCAATGTACCAAATCTAGAGCTAAAGCTTTAGCCTTTCCACAATGGTTTGAGCTTTTTTCCACGTTCGATCTTCGTGAGTTTTCAGTATGTCATTTCCTTCATCACTCTTTTCCTTTCCATCATTCGGATCTTCAAGCACTCAAGTTGCAGCTAGCCCTATCCCCCGCATGTAAAAGTGTTCCTTCATCAGACAGCCTATGGATCCAGTAAAGTAAAATGATTTGCTCATCTGAAATTGTAAAATCCATAGCTCGCCTTCCAAAAACCACCTCTAACACAACAATCCCAAAACTGAAGACATCAGATTTAGCAATAGCCACACTTCTTTTTTAGAAGCTATCTCGTGGCAGATACCCAATTATGCCACCAATCTTTGTTGTGTCAGCCAAACGAAACTAGTGCCTTTTTGTTGCTAGTGTCTTGAATTGGTACTTGAGTTCATGTTCAAGCCACCGTGCCAAGCCAAAGTCACCTAGTCGTGCATTATATTATGAGTCAAGCATCATGTTGCTTGTCTTAACATCCCGGTGTATAATCCAAGTTTCCAATTGTTCATGGAAAGAGAACAATGCCGTTGCCAGGCCTCCAACAATTTTCCTCCTGCGCTTCCAGTTCAAAAGAGCTACACCCATGTTTTTAGGCCTTCTAAAGAGTACTCTTTCAAGGCTCCGATTGGGCATGTAGTCATAAACCAAGAGCAACTAGTCTTCATGTACATACCAACCCCTTAACCAAACAAGATTTCTATGGCGCAAACCAGCCACAGCCACCAATTCTGCTACAAAGGTCTTCTTAAACCTCTCCCCTTTCTCTGTCAAACATTTAACAGCAACCACTGTTCCATCACTGGTAAAACTGCTTTATACACTTCCCCAAAACCCCCCACTTCCAAGAATTTCATCTTGGAAACTGTTTTATAGATTTTTTTTTAATTTTAAAAACTTTTTTGAATATTTTGAATATTTTTAGAATTTTTTTAAATTTTTTTTAAATTTTTAAATTTTTTATAATTTTAACTTTTTGGAATAATTTTTTTTTAACTTTTTGAAATTTTTTGAAATTTTTTGAAATTTTTATGAATTTTTTTAATATATGACTTTAATTATGTGATATTAATTAAAATTTTTTGTATGTGTAAATTTTATTAAATATTTATATTACGTTTAAGATTAATGGTATTAAATATTGAAATAATTTAATACATAAAAATATAATTTATGTTACCGATTAAAGTTTCTTTTATTTAATTACCATATTACAAAAATAAAATAATTCAGAAACCAAATGAAATATTATCCCATCATAAATTAAATTTTATTTAAATAAAAGAATTGACTCTCACCGTTACTTTACTAATTACCAAAAAATTTTAAAATAGGTTTTTCGATCCTTTTTTCCTTCCGCAGCATCACTTCCAAGTTTCAACAAAACATACTTTTGCTCCCACAGTACCATCACCACCGCTGGCCGCTCCGTCGCCACTCTCCTTCATCGCGTTCGGTCGCTTATATTCATTTTTCTGTCGCTTCTATTCGCTTCGGAGTCCCGAGAACCACCGGTTGTTCGTTGCTCCCATTCTCACCGATCTCTCCATTGATTTATTCCCTTCAGGTTTGTTTTCTTTGAGCTCCTGAAGTCCTCCTTTTTGTTAATTTTCCTCATTTTGATTTCTTCTATGAGTTCTTCATCGATCCTTGTCACTTGTATCGTAAGACATTTCTCTGCTTAATCCTATTAGATATATTTGGAGAGAGAGAGAGAGAGAGAAAGATTGTTGCTTTGTAATGCTTGTGTCTTTCTTCAATTTCTCATTTTCAAGGTTTGAACATCAGCTCTCACTCTCAGGTTCACGGCTTTCCTTCAAGATTTGTTGTAGATTTGGTCTCTTTTAATTGATTTAAGAAAAAGATTGATCTTCGAACTCATGGTTAAATTGAGAAATTCAGCAACAAGATCTGAAAGTTTAGAGTATATAATATTCGTAGGAGTATTCCTATTTATTTATTTGCTTTTATGATGTTTCATGACATGTTTTAGTTAGCTTCCATTGGTCATGCTCTAGGCCTTTACAGCAAGATTTTCATTATGATAAAGATGAGGCAACAAGATGCATGAGAATGAATGAATGTAAAAACAAAAAAAAAAAAAAATCCATCATCCATTTTCAGTTTACTAAAAACAAAGCGCAATGACATGAGCAATGTGATTGCACATGGCCCTCCAACTCAAGATAATTACAAAAGCTTATTATGAACTTCTTCAATAATCTTAACAAGTTTATATATATCCAGTTTAATAGGTCCGAATTCCCCATTATTTTAGCGTTGGCCCATATGTATGAGAAGTCTTAAGTGAATGATTTTGTGTTAAAATATATGAAATGGATGGACACACAGAAATGGGAATACAATGTATAAATATAAAAATAAAGAACTATGAGGCAAATAAATTCTATCCTTGAGACATGAGAAGAGAGTGACTACTTTGGTTCTTAATTAGGGATATCAAACTTGAAATCACGTAAGTTAGTGGAAAGCTAGCTAAGTGTTTCTAATTTATGTTATAGTGATTTGACATTTCTTTGTAAGAAGGAAACAACAGTTCTTAATTGCATTATTTTTGCATCCGATAGATGGTGAGTCAATTTATTGTGGATATTTGTATTTCTTCTATAGCTTAAGATTTTGTGTTTTTTTTTTTTTTTTGGAGGGGGGGGGGAATAATTTACGTCCTGCAGTCATTTTTTTTGCTGATTACACCAAGAATCATGGCTTAATGATTACATTGCATGTAAAAATTCAGAACCTCAATATAGAGCCCATTTGTTTGCCATTTAACCCTAGCTATGGATCAAGGTTTTCCACTATCTTTAATTATTCTCTTATTCTTGCTTTATTAATTAATTTTCTGTTCTTTCTTTCCTGTTCGACATAGTATTTTTCTTCCTTTTCACCATAGTATTTCCTTATTCTTCTTTCTTTAATTACATCCTTTTCAACAATTCTTATTATTGGTGATATTCTTTTTAAATGTGTCAGCAACCTCCTCCGCCTCTACCCTTCAACTTATTGCTTCTTCACAACCCAAAGGTAGATGGACTACTTCATAAACCCAAGTTTGTACATTGCTTTTCTGTGGGTTTCACTCAATCCTAGTTGCTGATTAAATTAAAGCTACAATATATTTATCATCAGATATCAATTTTAGTACCATAATCACTTAACTGTAAGGAGGATAATGAATCATGTTTGTCTCCAACTATGTAACATTTTTGTATTAAATGGTGGCCTCCATAACTTGAACTTCTGCTTCTACTCTTGTCAGCTCAAGACTTCTACCATTTCATTGGATAACAGTTCTTTCTGTAGATTGATAGCAATCCAACAAGATATTTTATGTATTTATTTTACTAACAAAACGGATTTGTTTGGTTGTGAATGAGTCTGATTGTTATTTTTGGACACAAAATGGTTGCTCAACATGTTGATATCTTTCCTTTCTGGTCCAGTGTTTCCTTCTAAAATAGAGCTAATGTTTTATTTCTGTTGACTTTACAGCACAACTGGAGAAAAATATCACATTTTGTGTGTCTTAATCTTGCGGCCAAGATGGTAATCACAATATAATGTACTTGGTCAATTCTTTTAAATTTTTAATTTCACATAATTGTAGTCGACTTTTGAATGTTCAACGAAAAGTTTTCTCCCTTCCTCTGCAGCAGGTTCAGTAGGCAAAGGAGGGGGGGGGGGGTTTATAATGTACAGGGCCTCGCATACACATGTGTAGACAATACACCCTTGCTAATAGCTAGACATGGTAATAACATTGTGTTTTTTATTCTTGTTAGATGTCTAAGGATGTGGAGCGTCCTATATTCAATGGTCCCAAAGACTCTGCTCTGTCTGGTGAAGCACAAGTAACATGGTATGGTAGTTTACTCAAGCAAGTATCTGTCTATGGAATAGCAGCAGGATACTGCATCTCAGCTTCTCTTCTCTCCATCATCAACAAATGGGCTGTCATGAAATTTCCTTACCCAGGGGCACTAACTGCTTTGCAGTACCTGACAAGTGCAGCTGGTGTATTCCTCTGTGGATGGTTCAAGGTCATAGAGCCTGATCCACTTGACCTTCTGACAATGTGGCGATTCCTACCTGCAGCCATTATATTTTATCTGTCTCTCTTCACCAATAGTGAGCTCCTCCTACATGCTAATGTTGACACTTTCATTGTCTTCCGTTCAGTAGTTCCCATGTTTGTTGCTATGGGAGAGACCCTTTTCTTGCACCAGCCATGGCCTTCCATGAAGACATGGATCTCATTAGGCACCACCTTTGGTGGCAGTGTGCTTTACGTTCTTACTGATTACCAGTTCACATTAACTGCCTATACTTGGGCTGTTGCATACTTGGTAAGCATGTCTATAGATTTTGTCTACATAAAGCATGTGGTTATGACTATCGGTCTAAATACATGGGGTCTTGTACTGTACAATAATCTTGAGGCTCTCCTATTGTTTCCTCTTGAGCTACTTATAATGGGGGAGTTGAAGAAAATAAAGCATGAAATCTCAGATGAGTCTGACTGGTACTCTTTTCAAGTGATTTTTCCTGTGGGTTTATCATGTTTATTTGGGTTGGCCATCTCTTTCTTTGGGTTCTCATGCCGAAGGGCAATTTCTGCTACAGGGTTCACTGTTCTTGGTATAGTTAACAAGCTATTGACAGTTGTGATTAATTTGGTTATTTGGGACAAACATTCGACTTTCATGGGGACCATGGGGCTCTTGATTTGTATGCTAGGTGGGGTTATGTATCAGCAGTCTACAACCAATAAGCCCAAAGCTGTTAATGAAGCTGCAGTACAAGAGAGAGAGGAGGAACAACTGAATTTACTTGAAATGCAAGGCAACACAGAGGGCAATAACAATGAAAAGGAAGTCATTGAGATAGAAGAGAAGTGAAAGGGTTTAAAATAGGAGCATTCTGGGCCTTCTTCCATCTGCACATGAAAACCATTCTGCAATTCAACATGGCTGATGAATTCTTGGGGGAATTTGTCATCCAAACAACAATCTCTGTATGCACAGATACTTGAATCGAAGATTCAGGCTCAGGTCTAATGCATATATGGCGTTTAATCTGGTCAGTCTTTTGTCACCCTAACTCAAAACTTGACCTTTTCAAATTGATACATGATTTCTATTTCTCATCCAACAAACTAGGATGGGAGGGAGTTTTGCATTCTTTTGTTTATATTACTATCATGAACATTTATTAACCCAAGCAACCCTCACCATCTTACTGGTGCCTAAGATTATTAATGCCTTTATTGTATGAAGGGGAAGTCAGGCCCTTTCCTTTTACCGCATGTCATTGGCATATTGGATGGTTTCCTTTGGAAGAGTATATGGGCTGGTGTGTTGGGTGGATTCTTAAGGGATATTACCTGGGATAAAAACGACACCGTCCGGCTTTATTGATTCTTTATCAGGTATGGTGGTTTCGTTTTATCGGCTAAGGGGGTTGAGGGTATGGTGCCATTCCCATTTTCAGATTTCAAGCATTCACAATCACAAGGGTCATTGAGGGCAGAGGATTTACAAATTATATGGTCCGTTTTATTGGGCGTGACCTTTACCAGGAAAAACCTAACTTCATCTTCATGACATTAATGTAAAGGCTTAAATAAATATATAAAAAAAATTTAAATAAAAATTAAATAATTATCTGAGAATTTATCATTTTATTATAATTAATTCATTCTTTAAATATTTATTTTTGTTTAATTAAATTTTTAAATATTTATTTTTATTTAATTGAATATTCAATTAGATGAAAATTGGCTTTGATGGTTAATCAATTTTCATTTAATAAAGACTTAATTTAATGAAAATAAATGTTTAAAAGATTGAAAATAAATATTTAAGAGTTCAAGTTTTAATTGTAATAAAATGATAAAAATAAGCAGCAGCAGTACAGGTATTCAAAACATGCACCTTCACTAGTCAATATTCAGTCATCGTCGGTATAAAGTTATGTTCTAAAAATAAAAAAGAAGTCGTTGGTAAAAATCACTTTTCTTTATAAAAAATAAATGGTACTGCAGTGAAAAAGAAAAAGAAGTCGTTGGTAAAATTATTTTCCTTTACAAAAAATTGTATTACTTCACCGCTAAGTGGATGACCTGTCTTGTCATTCCCATCGAGTAAAAGTTAGTTTTGTTCTGCTCTTTTTCAAGATCTTTCTTGACTTCTGTTACATATAATAAGGGATGATGAAATTGCATCACCAATATGATGATAGCAGTTTACAAGTACAAATACTTGAAAGCCATAAATTTATTTAATACTAAATAAAATAAATGAGTAAAAATTCTCCCTCTCCCAAAAAAAAAAAAAAAAAAAAAAACCAAAGTAGATTCAATAACACCAATATAACTTCAAACATCATAATTTTGGGAAAATTAAAATGTTTCTTGAAAAAAGTGAGAAAAATTCTAAATCCAGATATAATACCATCCGTCCCATTAAAAATGTCACATATTGATTTTTTTTGTTGAAATGTTTTAAACTTTTACCTCTTATTATTTTATATTTATTACAAATAAAATATAAAAAATACATTTTTAAAACTTTGAATGAAGTAATTATATGTTTTGTAAAATTTAATTAATTAAAATCTATAAAATAATAGCAATCAAAGTTAAAATATTTTAACAAAAAAAAATGTGACAATTTAAATGAGACAGAGATATGCAACATAAATATTACTAAATTTTATAAACCAAAGTGAAAAAGCCATAAAAAATATTAACTGTGTAACCGCAGGGAGTAATTAAACCACCTAATCCAAAAGAATTGGACATTAACACAAATGGTTGATTAGCAAATGCAAATGGAATTAACAGACGTGACTATCACTCCTACTTGCAATATACGTGATCTCATGAGTATATTGATATATCAATAAATTTATATATAATTTATTTTTAAATTATAAGATAAAATTTTATATTTATGAACAATTCAAAATTTATATACTTAGAATTATGTAACGTGAAATATAATAAAATAAAATAAAATATTTGTTTTAAATATAACATAAACCTTAAGCTCCTTAACATATAAAATAAAATTAAAATATTAAAACAGACATTTAATATCTTATACTCAAGTTACACAAAAAAACAATTATATATATATATGAGGAGATAAGCCTTAAAATAAAAAAATTATAATAGAAGGATAGGAAATATGAAGAAAACAATTAAATTTTAGAATAATTTTATTCATTGAGACTTTTTTTTTTTGTAAAATGGAGAATCTGAGAGAACAAATCGAAACTCATATGCTAATTTCAAAAATGAAGAATATGAGAGAATCAATCCAACTCAGATACTAGAAACAACGTAGATACTTCTGTGGAGCATGACTAAATATTATTGTTTTTTAAGTTGAACCATATTAGATAATATTTGTAATGTTAAAGGTCAAATAAAAAATAGAAAATAAAATTAATTAAGAGAGATATAAGCTATTAAAAATAAATTTGATTAATTTAAGAAAAATTAAAAATTAAAATTAAAATTAATTAAAAGAAATTTAATCTATTAAAAGAAATATAATTAATTTGATTAGAATCAAATTAATTAAAATTTAAAATTAATTGAGAGAGAAATTTAAGTTATTAAATATAAATGCAATTAATTTGATCAGAATCAAATAAAATTAATTTAAATTGAAGATATTAAGTAATAGATATATGACAATTATTCAAGCCTATCTACCTGTCAAAAAATTATACTGTCACATAAGGTAATTATCTTTTCTTTTTCCAAAAACTTTGGTATTTATATATTTACATAAGATTAGAATAGTTTGTTAAACCCCTGGGTTTCGTTCCTTTCATTACTTTTCTTTTGGTTATTGTATTTTGCATTTATTTCGATTATTGGGTTTCATCAACAACCATGGATTTTGCTGTAGTAAAAGGAGTAGCAGAGAATGGTTTAACTGTGGAGTGGATCAAACGTAAGAATCTTGGCCTGGGTTCCTATGGAGTTGTTCATTTAGTGAAACCGATAAACTAGGTTTATGATGACGATCAAGTTTTTGCTGTGAAATCTTGTCTTCACCAAGATTCTTGTTCACTTCAAAAGGAACTAGAAATCCTTGAGCAATTTGCTGGTTGCGGTACAATTGTTGAATTCTATGGGGATATGTTGAGCATTGATCAAGGGATGTTGGTTTACAACTTGTTCCTTGAATATGCTCCTGGTGGTAGTCTTTTGGATTTGATGATCGAGAAATATGGGGGCTACATACCCGAATGCGAAGCCAAGTGCTACGCAAGAATGCTGCTTGAAGGGGTTCGGGATATTCAACAGAGAGGCTGTGTCCATTGTGCTCTCAAGCCAGCAAATATCCTTGTTTATCCTCCTGATCAGTATGGTTCCATTAACAGTCTAAAGATTGCCGATTTTGGCCTGGCTAGGCTACCTGGAGACAGAGATATGGCAGAGGTAGGAACTTTTCCAGGTACTCCAGTTTACATGCCACCAGAAACTGTTTTTGATGGGAAAATCAGTGCTGCTTTGGATATATGGTCCTTAGGATGTATTGTTCTTGAGATGATCACCGGAAAAACTACCATGGGAATTTCAGGACCCGAGGCATTTGGCGATCAAGATTGCATTTTCGAGATATCCACCAAAAAGACCCAAACCATGTCAAGCACAGGGAAAGATTTATTGATGAAATGTTTTGCAAGGGATCCTAGTGAAAGGTGGACTGCTGATATGCTGTTAAGCCATCCTTTTACCCTTCCAGAATACCCTTTGTGGCCATCTCCAACAAAATCTCTTCACCATGCTCAAGTTGATAGTTGTCCTCCTTCCATGGTGGAACTTGACGATGTGTGCCTAGCTATTTTTTGATAATTGAATTTTTATTATCCAAAAACAATAGTCCGGAGGGTACCATCAATCTCCTTAGCATTTTCCAATCTTTCATTTCCACCATTAATGTCATCCTTTATATCATTAAATTCACGATCTGTTGCAGACAATTTCTTTGGAGATTTGGTTTCATTACTTGTGTCCTAGACCTCTGTATAAATGTATACTTTTTCCTAGTCTTAACCAAGCAGTTTCCTATCATAGTTGTAGTTTCTGTATTGAATGCTAAACCCCATTATCTTTAGACGGCTAGATAAATGGTTAATATTATGAATGACTTATGAATTATAATAAAATATTTAATATGATATTTAAATCTTAAAAATTTATAATGTGATATTTACTTTTAATATGATTAACTTCAAATAATGACACATAAAATATAAATAATCATTTAAGTACCATATTAATTAACAAATTTATAATTTAAGTATCACATTAAAAATTTTTTTAAATTCAAATATCATATTAAACATTTCACTATAGATTAAGATCATTCTTAATATTATCTCATAAACAAATAAAAATACATTATTGTTGCAGCTGCTCCACATGGAAAGTTTATCAATATATAATTAACTGGCCAACTGAAGAAATCTGAAACGGGAGAGAAAGTAATGAACTGATATTAGTTGGTATTACAATGTTGCATTTCATATTTATTTTTTCTGATGCATGGAAAGTGGAGTTCCCTATAAGTTTAAGAACGTTATGATTTTTTTTTTTCTTTTGTAACAATATACATATATATTCACACTAACAGTTATTTATTGGTAACATATTTAATTATCATAAATAAAAATATATGCGTGTAAAAAATCACTAGAAAAGGAATTACATTAATTGGTTTTCAAATTCCACCGATAAATTAGAGAATTATCATATATTCATTAGATTATATTTAGATATAATAAATAAATAATAATATTGTAATTCTATTTGTGAAATTTAAAAATTCCAACAACATTATTTAAAATAATAATTAAAAAAAAAAAGACAATAAACCCAAATCAAACTATCTGGATCTTTGCTGAAAAGCAGGCAATATTCTGTTTTTAAGACAATACAATATCATTTCACAATTTGGCAAAAATCTTTTTACAACACTGAGACGGTTAGCTGAATTTTTCACTGAGGTTTCTTGTGGGAAATTCATTGACTTCAAACTGTACTACACACAGGGCCTCAATGGAAAGTGTTTCCAAACAAAGGAGAAATGTAGGCAATTTCATAGCATCATGGATTCGAAGAAATTAGTTCACAAAACCTCCTTGTCATAAAATGCAAGAAGTTGCTTTACATGAGTATGCCAAGCAGCAATATTTTGTCCATCAACTGTAACCCATTCTAGAACGGTTGATGCAGGTTGCTCCCACCACTCGTCAAGCTGTGGCAGAATGTTCAATCCACAGGGTATATTAAAAGAAAATTAAAAGATCAATGCAGGGGAAAAGATGGAATTCTTGGCAGTAAAAGTTGATGGTTCAATAACCTTACCCTATTATCATGAACTAGTTCAAAACCCCAACACCCCCCCCCCCCCCCCCCGGCACCTCTGGCTTTTCTCCTCTCTCCAAAAATAAATATAACTAAATAGAACTATAAACAAACAAAAAGGCCATAATTGTGGCCAAAGCCCAGAAACATACTCCCCAATCAAACTATCAGTCTATTCCAGCTCCCTACCCCACCACCCACGTTATGATCTCACACTCTTAAATACGGGCAAATCAACCATTTCCTTCCTTTTTACATGAATAACACAGATGGATTGCATATAAACTGAAGAAAAAAGGTAGAATGTAGCGAGAGGTATGAATATGGTCAGCAAAATGATACAAGTTACTTACCAAACCGCTCACATATTTGCAGTCCTCCAAGCACTTCTGAGCATTCAAAACTGCAGTTTTAAGTTCAGGTAGCCATTTCTCGATGACAATTTTCTCTTGCTCAGCAGCCAAATTCAAACAATAATTTGTTGTCCTGCATCATGTGGCAGGAAAGTGCACAACAAATCATGATAAGCAAATTCTACAAGAATAGTCCATGAAGTACAAAAATATGCATCTTTCTATATATATTCTGTCCAAAAATGCATCACAATCATCAAAATTTCAAGGTACTACTTATTCTCACTCCCATATACATTACAGTGCAAAAACTTTGGGACAGCTGAAGCTAGATATAAGATTCGTTGACATACTAATTGCTTCTTAAAAGTTAAGGCTCCGTCTCCCTCTTCCTTCTTTGCTTCTAAAAGCAAAGAGTAAGTTTGTTTGTTATGATATTAAAGCATAATATTTTCTAAAATTTAAAAGAATAAAAATTGTATTACATGGATAAGAAATCATGATTTTTTTCCATGTCCAAAAATAAATGCATAAATTGGTTTTACTTTTAGCTATGTCTTCATTTTAAACAAATTGGTTCTGCCTTTTACTATTTGCTACAGCATTATGGCTAAAGCTAAGCCTTCGTTTGCCTGTTGCATTTACTATTTGTATTTTTCTATTTACATTTTGCTTCTTAAAAAGGCCACTTAAAGTAAGCAAACAATAAAAAGCAAAATCATAATTAATTAAAAAATGAAAAAAAAAATGACTAAAATGTAACAGAAATTCTAATGTAATATGAAAGTAAACTAATACATTTTGCTATTTAAAAAAATTACATTTTTTAATTCTTTAAAAAAAATTCTGCTTTTGTATCCAAATGCACTTTAATTTTTCGCTTTGAAAAACAAAAGGCAACTATAAAAGCAACAACCATATGATACCTAGGAAAGAAAATAGGAAAAAGCAAGATCAAAAGTGACAGCCAAATGGATTGGAAACTTTTTCAAATGGAGCACTATCTGTCTATACAAATGAAGAAGAGGTAAAAAGATAAATGGCTTTTAGATGGACATAACTTGGAAGAAGACAGAAATAGAAATTCATTACCTTGCATATTCTTGTTGAGCATGGTAAGCAAGGTTCAATAATGAATGACCACTTTCAACAAGATCCTGCCGAATATGGACCAAATTTATTGCCTTTGCCAGTTCCTCCAAGACACTAGCCTCAGAACCACGAAGCTTCAAACAAAAATCCAGAGACTCTAACACTGACGCTAAACCAGCATCAGAGCCCTCTAAACCTAACCAGACATTACATGTCATTAGCTTGAGAAACACAACTTCAACTGGGCTTCAAGATCATCCAAGTCATCCTCAAGCAAGCAAATAATCAAACTTCTGAGCACTAGAAGGTGTTTAGAAAAGGAGAACTAATTGAGTAATAACCAAAACACTACCTTTTTTGTTTTTGGTACAAACCAAAAATGAATGTTATTTAACATTTTATTCAACCTCACACTCAAACATCCGTCAGCACAGTTTTCAAGTCTACTCAAAATCAGAACCATTCCTAATAGAATCTAGCCTGCTTCATTGGAGAACAAAACTCACCAGCAGGGTATTGAAGAGCAGCAGAAACACGGCATATGGATGGAATTGCTGATGGATCCCTGGCACCAGCCCTTGCAGTCAGCAAGGCAGCATGCTTCTCTGCTGCGGCCACAGCTTCAGGTCCTGTAGATCCATTAGCACCCATGGACTCCAGAAGAGACTGATGTGGAAGTAATAAAATGAAACAACTGAGACATGAAATTGGAATTTGCACAATATTACATATAAGATACAGGATGCAATTTTATCTAAACCAAATTTTTACAATGTCTCCACAATTTTCATCAGATCCAGCCACACAAATAAGGAATAAAAAAGAATATAAAGTCCTTCCACTTGAGTCATAAACCATGCAAAAGCTTTAAAAGATGGACTGAAGAAGTCTAAATATCTAATAATTACATTATACAAACAAACAAGAGTCTTAATTTTAATGAAAAGACTGCAAAGACAATTTTCTAGGGGCTTCAAAGATACTTTATATTTTAAAAATCACATCTAAATAATATATATAGCTGCAGAAACAGGTAGGGGTTAAAAAAACCATGATATCTCCCTTAACATGAAACATAGGATCAAAAGTTCCCAGATCCATCAGATCAGATATAAGAATATCTGCATAACTAAAATCCACCGAAACAACTGCCACTTGTTTAATATCAAGTGACATGCAATTGATCAGGAAGTAAAAAATTTGGCAAAATCATAATTATAGGTGACAACTCGGACTTCATTTCTGGTCACCAAAACCACTCATCCGCACTATGTTCTCATCAAGAAAAGGGCATGTTGCTGCCTATTTCATCATGCCATATTGCATCCGAGACAACACAAACAAACAACTTATTCAGAACAAAGAGAAAAATTGTATAGCACTAACTGGTCTATTTTTATTACATTTGTAATTGAAAATATGCATGCTGTCTCAGTCTTACAAACCTGTGGGCTAGAGGGAAGCATGTAGAGGGTATTATCAGGACTTCTATAAAATGCAGAAACGTCTTTATCAATAAAATCTTTTGCACTGTTTGAAATGTCTGCAACAATATTGCAAGCTGGAATAATGGTGCTGGAAGCATACTCCCTCGCAGCTAATGGCTGTTGATTCCAGAATGCAGCTGCATCCTTTAAAGCAAAAGAAATTAGAATGAATACTGTTAGACAATTTTAGGCGAATGCAATAAATGCTAAAACCAAAACCGAACTAATAAAGTGACAAAGCATCCAAGTCAAGAAAACAAAACAAAATACATCCACCACTTAAATCCATTGTTATGAAACATAAATGAGATTGTCTACACTGTCAATACTAATTCTATCATTTAATTGGAGATATAAATGATTATTATAACAGGTATAATCCTCAATATCCAGTAGAACATCCAAGTCCATTTTTTTCCCTCTGTTTCTTCTTGAGAAGCTGGACACAGATAAGAAACAGGGTATATGCTCCGATATTTATGACAAAAAGAATGAAACAAGATATACGTACAGGGAATTAAGTAATCATTAGACAGAAGAAAATGCCTTTTTTTATTTCTTTTAAAAGATATTTCAATAGAACACGGATATCTCCTAAAGAAAATGCTTTTTTTGTCTTTTCTCACAAAGAAGAGAAGTAATCCAAGAGAACATTGATAAAGGAAGGTTATTAACTTATTTGCTAAAATTAACAATATTATGCGGTGCAAAGTTGATATAAATTAATAATTGATATCTAATAGCACCATAGATGCACCAACATGCACCATGATCCTATTGTTGAGTTTTACAATGAATATGAAGGACAGAACACCTTACCATATTAGCCTTCAGTAGAGCAGTATATATGGTTTCAAGTTCAGATCTACGAGAATCAAACTCTTCAATCTTCTTCCACTTCTTTCTTAATGAATCTTCAGCCTCTTTTCTCTCTGCACACAATTTATTCAACCGTTGTATTTCAGACATTAATGTATTTAAGCTTGCCCTTAATCCAGCAGCTTCTCTCTCCTTGGCCAAAACCTCCAACTGAGAAAATTAACCATGCAATTTAGCATGCACTATCTGATTAAATAAACTTTAAGAGGAAAAAAGGGACATAAACATCTAATCAAAGATGCTTTGTTGAAAAGTTAAAACTCATAACCATAAAATCATTCAGGAATTACCTCAAAATGTCTTAGACTGCCAACATTCTGCATTGCAGCTCCAACAAGTGAGTGTGAAGGAACTACATCACTATCTCCTTCTAGACGCTTTATAAGCTTTTGACACAAGTCCTTAGCTTCTGCAGCTTTATTGAGCGCTTCTTCAGTACCTAAAAATTGTTGAACATGTGCTTTCTGCAAACAAATACATATTTATAAATCAGCCAGAAAAAAAATTGACCAAGCGGAATCAACATAATTACAATAGTTGGGGGGAGGGGGGCTAACAAGTTAAGCAAAACCAAACAGCCAACCTAGTTTCATAAGGCCCTTAGCATGCACTCGGGGCTGTGGGAAATAAATGTAAAAAGTTAATTTGAGTAAGTGATTTTTTTAAAAGGAAAAAAAACCTGTCTTTCAAGAAGTTGATTTTGTGTTCCTCTAGAAGGTACATCCATTCCTACTTTTCCATTACCATAAAGTTGATAGTTTAATGGTGAGCTCACATCAGGAGAAGAAACATCCATAACTCTGTTGTTCTCATATTTGTACCTGATAAAAATATTAAATGACATTTATCTAATACAAGGTGCATTAAAACCAAACAAGCAACCAAGAAACTTTACAAAAGATGTTTGCATAAATAAAACAATGCTTGCAAATATGGGCATAACCTGAAAAAGATAAAACCAGCCTCCCCTTAAACAAAAAACTTATCAGGAGTCTTCATGGCACTAACTTGACAGAATGCAACATTGCACTCAAGGCCCACCCACAAAGAAACTAAGAAGCTAGAGATAATTCAAGCAATTGGAGGTTTATACAGACAAGATGTAGTTTGTGACCAAAACAAAACCCAAGCATGTCACTTACCTAAAATGAGAGAGCTAGAACAAAGAAACTATAAAAGTTATTATAGTTGCAGCATTAATGATAAAATTTTTTTATTCATTCATTTTCTTCTTTTTAAGTACAGCAGGATCAAATCAAAGGAAAAACTAGCCAAATTATAGTATTTTCCGTGCAACACTAGAGCCAATAGTAACTAAGAAAACAAATTGTAGCTGTAAGATTCTACAAAACTGATCTGAAATCCTATAACCACCAACAAGAAAAACAAGGAAGTGCAAGCCTACCTTAAGGTTTCAGCATCAGCTCTAACATCAACTTTCTCTATTTCTCTAGAAACCAGAGTTTTAAGCCTCGAAGTGTATGTGGTAATTGCCTGAAGCAATTGTGGAGGACTTTTGAGGCAATTTACAATATTACTTCTAACTTCATCAGGTATATCCCCATCAAAATCAAAGCCTAATTTGGTAGCTTCTGATTGAGGACTCAAATGGATCCCATTTCCTTCATAAGCTGGAAAAGAATTGCACACTTTTTCTATCATGCGTTCTGCAAGAGATTCACACGCCTTGCAAATATTTCTTTCACATGTTGTTTCAATAAGAATGACATCATCCGCAGCTTTAGTTCCCTTAACAGATGAATATACAGCTTCCTTCTCACTGTTTGCACTGAAGTTGTTAACCACTTCAATAGAAGAGTCAATACTTGACCTTTGAGCATCCCTCGCTTGATTTACATATTGATTAAGACGTTTATGATACTCTGCAAATATTTTTGCTGCTTCATCACACTGCTGATCATAAGCTTCCAACATCACCTGTTTGTGCCTGCAGTACAATAAGGCATATAATAAAATAGCTGCAAAAGAGATTTTACAAGAATTGAAATATACTAAGTAGTTTTAGTTTTCATGGATGCCAAGGTCATTCATATAATATCTGGAGTTCACAACAATAAGGACCATAATCATGCTTGGATTAACAAGATGCACATTACAACACTCATCACCAACATTCATAACTACAAAATAAGTCCTCTTATACGGCTTGACAATAAGAGCATATGGTCAACCTAGTCCATAGTTAACTCCAAATATGTAAAATTAAAATCAAGAAACAACAATATCATCTTAAGGGGAGAGCTAAAAGTCAAATCCATCAAGTAAAGTTCCTTGAAAGAATGTGAATAAAGAAAACCACAGAGATACTTTGACTTCCAAAGCCCCAAATCAAATACTACACTGTAAACAAATAAGATAGTCCATAATTTTTGAAAGAAAGTACTCTAGTTAGAATTAAAAACCCTATAGGGCATCCTCAGAGTCGTTGAAACTAAGCCTAGTTGACAAAACCAGATCAACCAACAGGTTAGTGAATAACCATTCAATACATTAAACAAACTCGGATAACATTAAAATGTGGAAAGTACATACAGAACCTCAATTTTACTGAGCGCACTGAAGATAGGCTCCTAAATACAGTACAATCACAAAAAAATGCAATGGGAAAAGGCTTAGTTTGATCTTCTCTTTCCATAACATTAAAATGCCACAAATCCTAAAATGTAGTGAAAACTCACTCTCGTGAGTCGTGATATACAGCTAATAAATAAACTCAATGGTAAATCGACCAAATTCATTGGTGGACACTTCAAATTAATAATAAAAATGTTAAAGCTGACATTTTTCAATCCTTAAAAAATAAGGAAAAAAAAAAACCTGCAATTGGCCCTTTCATCAAGCATCCTCTTCCTTTCAGCTTCCTCTCTAGAAATCTCCAACATCCTCGCCTTCAAATCTTTCCTTTGTCTCCTTACAATATTCCTCAACCTCTCCACTTCCTTCGCTGCCGCTTCCCGTTCCCTTATCGCTGCTTCCCTAATCTCAGCGGCTCCCGAACCCTCCCTTCCACCCTCACCGACAACCTTCTTTTTCCTCCTCCACCCTCCTTTACTCTTCCCCTCCTCTTTCCCCGAGTTTCCACCACTCTCACTATTTCCCCCTCTAGCTTCTCCTCCGCCCCCGCTGGTGGAGGTGCCGCCATGAACGGTAATGTTTTTCCGGATATTTTGGACGGTTTTCTCGGATTTGACTCGGGTTAGCAAAAAATGCCAAATGGGTAACATGTTTCCTCGACAAATCTTACTAAGCGAATCGATTGATGGTAAGTTCGACTTGCTGGAAGAATTGTACGGTCCTAAAGGGCGGTAACCCATTTCCTTTTGCAGCCATTCCAATATAGCTTCTTGCTGCACAATTGCGCTCTGCATTTTGGATTCAATTTCAAAAAATCCCAAAAAATTTAAATTTTGGACTACATTGACATCTCAGACTTTCAATTGAAACCCTAATTTAGCTAAAAAGGAACGGAATTGAATAGATCTAACAATGAGAAAGGCAAATGGCCGGCCAAAGGGAAGAGGAAGAGAGAGTCAGCTGGTAGAATGGCAGTGATGTAATTTTGGGGGCATTTTTTCAACTTTTTTTCTTCGGATATGAGCCAAAAAATATGAAGCTTAAGGAGGTCCCGCTCTTTCTATAATGGGCATGGGGAAGTTTTATTTTCTTTTGTATAAAGATTTTTTATTTATGAAAAATAAGTTAAAAAATTAAATTAATGAAATTATTATATTCTCCATTTAAAATTGTTTTAACGGTATTAATTTTTATAGAATTTAAAATTTTGTTTTGATTTTAGTATAGTTAATATTAAAATTAAAAAAATTTTATAAAATTAAAGTTTTATGAGTCTTAATATCAAAAATTTTTAAAAATCATAAAAAATAATTTTAAAAAATAAAAAATAAAAATTTTAAATATTAAAAAAAATAATTTTACATCATTCTAAAAAAATTAGACAAAATAAAAGCACATAAAGAGTATGCACATATTGTTTTTGTGTTGTTGCGATGTATATATATATTTTTAATAATAGGCCTGCTGTTCGTAGATCATGTTGTCAATGGTATCTGCCGGAATAAGACTTTCGAACCCATGACTCGGACAACTTGAAATGTTGTTTTATTAATAAAAGATTAAACTGACAAATACAACTTAGTATATAATTAGAATATTTTATTTGTCAAAAAACTAGAAATTATAAATTTCATACTTTAACACTTTCTACATTCAATATTCACAATAATAAGTATTGTAAGATTCTTTTTAAATTAAAATTGATAATTTTAAATATGATATGATAATATTATATATAAAAATGATATAATTTAAAATTTTAACAAAAATTATAAATTTAATAAAAATTAAAAAATATTTTATATTTAATAAATTGATGTAAATTATGATATAATAATTTTTATTTTATAAATATTTCACACGTAATATTAAGGATGACAATGGATAGGATCGAAGTAAATTTTTATTTGTTTTGAATCCGACCTGACTTTAAACATACAAAACTTAAATCTAACCCGATTCAATAATTTTTTATTATTTTTTATACTCGAATCTGATCCGACTTAAAATTAATAAAATATTATTTTAATATAAATATAAAATTAAATATATATAAATAATTATAAAATTAAAAAAATTATTTAAAAAATTATTTATATATATATATAGGGTCGAACCCGACCCTAACCTAATCTTGATTTTTTCTTCATGTCATCCGACTCGATTCGATATCCAATTTAAAAAAAATAATCGACTCTAAAAGATCGGATCGAATCAAAACCATCGATTTCGAGTTTTTTTACCTTATTTACGTAATATAAATTCATAATTTATCAAATTTACTTTAAACTCTTAATGGATTAATCCTTCCTATTTCTCTTTATCATAAAAAATAATATAATAAAGCACATGTCAATATTATAATTCACCGTAAACATACTATTAACAGTAATTTCTCCAAAAAAAAAAAAAGAAAAAGAAAAAGGCAATACATTTTCCAAATTGCGTTGCAAGATTCTCTTAGCAACTCCAGCATTTCCCATTTAAAATTCACACTTAAATTACCAAACTAGTCTTATCTTTATACCAATGGAAAAGTTTTTGAACCTATTTATTTTGTTACCTTGATCCAATTTAAATAGAAAATTTTTCATTCTGTTTGATTTGTTTTACAATAATATAAAATAAAAACCCTTGAATTTTAATTTTAACTTATGATATTAAAATTTTTTAAGGTATTTTCGAATTACAAATTTGGACAAAAATATCAACATTCTTTTTTTATATATTTAAAAGTATCAATATTCATGATATAAATATTTGAAAACTATTTAATTGTAAATTATAATTGTTTTTCATGTACAAAGAAATTCAAACATAAATTAATATAACTACAACACTTAGAATAATGGCTAAAATAATTTTTAAAAATCCTAAATTTTATCATTTTATTTAGATAAATTTTTATATTTTTATTACATCCAATAAACTTTTATTTTTTATTTTACACTCAAATAAACTCTTAAATTTTAATTTGTATCTAAATAAACTTTAATCTTTAATTTGTATATAAATAAACTCTTAATATAAATTAATATTTTATTTAAAATAAAAATTTATTTGGATATCAATCAAAAAATAAAGATTTATTTAAGTATAACAAAAATATAAGAATTTATTTAAATAAGAAAATAAAGTTTAGAGATTTTTTATATATTTATATATATTATAAAAAAATCTCATATTATTGGTGAAAATTTTACCAAAGTAGTTTAAGGGTTATCATACGTTTAAGATATAATTTTAATATTTATAATAAAAATATAAAAAACTTTCTACTACTAAAACAAATAAGTTTTCAAAAACTTTTTTATTTTAGGTCAAAATGTACCATAGGTCCTTGTATTCTTCGAAATTTAGGAACTTGAACCCTTTAGTGTTATTTAAAAGAATTTAGTCCTCATTATATTATTTTTTAATAATTTTAGTCCAATAGTTAACAGTGTTAAATTTGATCCATTAAATGGTTGACATAACTACTAACATAGCATTTTTATTAGTTTATAACATTGTTAATGCTGACATATATTACACATTCTGACTGCATGAACAATTAAAAAGTCATGCCAGCATTAACACAAATATTTTTTTAACTAATAATATCTTAATATCATTAAAAAAAATTTGAAAATAAAAAAAAATAATTAAATAAAAGAATCATGAAACCTTCAAAGCTAAAAAAACTCTTCATGTAATCGTGAAATCCCAAAATCTTTAACCCTAATCAAAAACCAACAATCTTAGATTCAGCATTCCTCACTTGCTTTTCTATTGGTTTATCTATTACTTTCCTAGTTCGATGTTGCTTTCCTACACTTCTTCATACTTTCAAACAAGAATGGGTTAGACGATTCAACATTCCTCACTTTATTTCCTCATATTCTTTGCTTGTTCGCACTTTAGGTACACTTTCATTTGATTTTTTTGCTTCTTGAAATTTTCACAAAACTAAAAAGGGATTTTTTTTGAAAACCCATAAACCCTTTATTCATACATTGAATACATTAGGTTGACAAGTTAGGGTTACACTTTTAATAAATGTGTTTGCTAAATATTTAAATTTTTTTTAGCAATAGTTGATTATAGTGGTGTGGTCTTGTTGTTGTCTTTTATGTTTTGTCTATTTCTATTACCTACTTGTCTAGTTGTATGGTCCATTGAATATAATTATTGCATAGTTAAATTACATATTGGTGCATAGTTAGATTACATAATTTATGGAATTTACATGTAATATTGGTTTCTGTATAATAGCATGTATGATTATCTGGGCTATAAAATGTATATGTACCTTTATATAGCTATTTATTAGCAACATTGGTTTTTGTATAACAACATTATGTATGTGTACCATTTGTTACACATTAGTTGTTTGGTTAACTATAGACATATATTTATTTTTTTCATTTTGATGTTGGGGTTTAAGGTTAGAATGACTTGGAAACCATGCCAAACACGGTACCACCATAAAGGGTAATTAAAAAAAATCATAATTCAATTAAATATGTGAATGGGTCAATGATTAAATTTGATGAAGATCCAAATTGTATTTGCTATTGGACAATATTAGGAACCATAAAGAGCTTCGGTTATGATTTGGGGCATAAGGTAAAAATTTACTTTTTTGAGTTTAGTAAAACATTAAAAACAAGCTTGAAGTTGTTAACAGAAAATGATAACAGTGGTGTAAACTTAGCTATTCAATTAAAGATGAGTAGGCCTATAAATATTTATGTAGAACATTTGGATTCCAAACTTGACAGTGACATTTTAAATGCTTTCCTTAATCCAATTTCAAATGATGATGATAATGAGGTTGTTATGATTGGTAGTAATGAACCTAATAGACAACCAAGATCTCTTACATCTACATTAGTTTATTTTCATAATGGTTCAAAAAGAGAAAAGTCTAGATAAGGAAGAAGATCAAGTGAATGAAGTTAATGATGCTAATAACACTAATGAAGTCACTATTGAGGGTTTAAGGTCTATTGAGGGATTTAATGTAGGAGAAATCAATGTGAATCAAGTTAATGATGCTAATGAAGTTACGATTAAGGGTTTAAGGTCTGTTGAGGGATTGAATGTAGATGAAGTGAATGTGAATGAAAAAGATTATGCTAATGAAGTTAATGTTGATAGCATTGTTAATGATGATTCTACAATTGATGAGAAGTTAGAGAAAGCTAGGCAGAATGTTTGAGTTTATGTTGAGAAGAAAAAAGATTTTTGTGATGATAAATTAGATGAGGTATCAGATGCTGAATCAAATAATGGTGAAGTTATTAGAGGTAGAGTTGAATCTGTAATGCAAAACTTAGAAAAGGTTGGGTACGTTAGTGATTACTTTGATTAATCATATCCTGGTAGTTATAGTAACATAGTGATGGGTATGATAAAAATGATACATAAAGAGTGTATTATAATAACACTTATTATAATCTCATATTGTAATTTGAAGATTTTATACTTGATCTTAACTCAATAATCTAAATTTGTTTAAAAAAGTACTTTGTGATTTTTCTATAAGAAAATGGTTTAAATTCAAGTATAAAAAGAATGATAAAATTAGAGTTAGAGCTATATGTAATGCCAAAAGCTGTAATTGGACTATGCTTTGCTTGTGATGCAATACAAATACGACATATATTGTGAAAACATATGTATATGAGCATTCATGTTGACCTATTTCAAAGAATATAAAAATGATAGCCTTTGTTATTCTAGAAGGTTCGGGAAAAAAAATTAATGTAATGCCTTTAATGAAGCCTAGGTATTTGAGGGCATTAGTTAAGAAAGAATTAAGGGTTTTTGTGTCATATAATATCTGTAAAGCAGCCAAGAGAGTTATTATTAAAAGAATAAGGGAAAAGTACAAAAAAGAATGTCTCTAAATGATTATGTTGAGGGGTGAAATTCAACTAACCTTAGGATCACCATTTTTTTGACATCTAAAAATTTAACCCTTGATTTTATGCCTTTATTTAAGAAATTATATGTATGTTTTGAGGTGTTGAAGAAAGGATTTATTAAGGAATGCAAGCACATCATTAGGCTTGATGGTTGTTTCCTTAAAAGACTGATTAAAGGTCAGCTACTTGTGACTAAAAAGAAGGATAGAAACAATCAAATATTTCTAATTGTATGGGCAATGATGGAAAAAAAGAATACTAAAACTTGGACATGGTTTATACAACAACTTTATGATGATTTAAGTATTGAAAATGGACTTAGATGGGCTATGATAAGTGATATGTAGAAGGTAATTTTTTTAATTGTCCATTTATTTACTTTTTTATACTTGTTTACTTAACTGGTATAATTGTTGTATTTTGATGCATTACTTATTATTGATCTTTTTTCAATATATTAAGGTTTAATAAGATTTGTTAGCGATATATAACCACATATAAAACAAAGAATGTGTGCTAGGTAAATTTATACTAAGTGAAAGAAGAATCATAAAAGAAAAGACTTGAATTATTATTTTGGATATGTGCTAGTTCTCTTAATGAATTTGAGTTGAAAAAATAGTTAAAAATGATGGCAGGCATTGATGAAGGGTTTAGGGCAAAAGAAGAGTTACTAGATAAGTGATCAGTACATAATTGGTGCCAAGCTTTCTTTAATAACATCATTAAATGTGGTGTTATTGATAACAATATATGTGAAACTTTTAATGGTGTCATTTTGAAAATAAGGTGCAAACCATCATTAGTATGCTAGAAGATATTGGGTCTATGTAATGAAGAGATTGATGCAAAAAAAAAGAATAGTTAACAAATAAAAGACAAATTATGGCTCTAGAATTGTAGAAAAAGTTGAGAAGTTTAGGCAACTATCTAAGAAATGGGAGGTTAACAGAATAGCAATAGTAGGCATGAAGTATATTAGGAGAATGTTGACACACAAGAGAGAGAGAGTTTCATTGTCTTATTACAACACCATTCATGTTTTTGTAAGAGATGGGACATAAATAAAGTTTCCTATCAGTATGTAATGAATGCAATAATGTCTAAGAGATTAGATCCACTTAATGTTTATGGTTCAACAAAGAAAAGTATTTATGTGCTTACAAGCACATGCTGAACCCTATTAGATGTAAACAATATTGGCCTAAAAGCATTAAAAGATTAGTTTTACTTTATTTAGTCAAAAAGATGCTAGGTAGACCAATAAAAAAAAGTAAAAAAAAAAAAACCCATTGAAGGAAAGAGTGGGACCAAACTATTAAGGCAATGAATGAAGATGACATGTGGATACTACCATTAAAAAAGTCACAATAAGTTAGGATATCTAAAGAGATCAAAATTTGTAAGAAAACTTTTTTCATACTTGTTTTGTTATTATGAAAATCCTAGTATTCTAATTGTTTTACATATGTGCAAGTTACTAGTAATAGATATGTAAAATCAAAGTCAACCATTAGAGGTGACAATGTATCTTTTTTTCATTTCTACTGAGAGAAATGTAAGTTTATGCATTTTTTAACTTTGTTACTATTGTTTGAGTTCTGATGTTGCTATTGTTTAAGAACAATTTTATTGAGGTTTTGATGTCATTGACTGTCTTGTTAACTATACAAGCCATTTCTAATAGGTCACATGAAAATAAAAAGAAAATCCTACTTGCTTGGCATAGGGATTTGTTCATACCAAGACCTAGATAATGGGATTTCAATATTTAATGTAAATTATTACTGATTTTATTTACTTTATACGATTTAAGGTGTTGAGACCAATTCTATAATGTCATAAACATAACCTAAAAGATCTGGTGAGCTGATTATAAGAAGAGATGGCATGATGTCTGGTTAATACCTCATTAGAAAAAAAAATTACAAGTAAAATAACAACTGATTGATCACTACATCACCATTTTTTGCATCTATATATTGATCTCACTTATTGTTTTTAATTTTCTGTTATTAGGCATAAAGGAACAAAAAGATCTTACAAAAACATATGTCAATAAGAGGAAAAGAACAAGAAACTACACTAAACTCAACACAAGAAAGTTTTACACTAGCTTCAAAAAAGGATTAACTATAGTGAGGATTATCTGTAAACATATTTTTTTACTTTTTAGGTTATAGGTCCTATAGTTACAGTATTTAAAATAATTTTTTGTACTAGGTTTGATATCTGGTTTTATAGCTACAGGTTTTATAGTAGCAAACATTCTGGTCATTATTTGTGCAAACAGATTGATGATTTTTTGGGTTATAATTTTAGCAAACATTCTAGTAATTTTTGTGCAACCAGATTGATAACTTTTAGCTACAGGTTGATGTAAATGCAAATTGTTTGGTCATTTTTTTTAAATGCAAACAACAATATCTTATTGAACACATTGTGGTTAATGATTTCAAACAGAAATAAAAATATACAAATTCATGGTTGCAATCATCTTTTGTTGGTGGTATCAATTAATCATATCTATTCATAATAGGTATTACATGAAAGAAATTAAAATGCATGTGTACTATAATAAACCAAAACATAATTTTGTATTATATACACACTTTAATGACCGTAAAAGTATGCATATCATTAAACAATATATATCATTCATACATGTATACTTACTTATGACAAAGACAACATACCATTCCTAACCATATCATCCTTATCCACTTCAAATACAAAATATAACAACATTAACAAACTAAACGTCAAAGCCATTTTGTATAGCCTCTTTGACTTTGTTTCTTTTTTTGCATCTAACATAGCATTCTTCAATCTTACATTTAACTCATCATTCTTAGCTTTCAGTATAACAACTTCGTCAAATAAATCATCACTATTAAACATTGTTCTTTTACATTCATCATTGGTCTTCAACTCAACATTATTCTTCTTAATGCTCTATTTTCATCCTTCAATATTGAATTTTCTCTTTTTAAACCTCTATTGACATCCCTTAAATCAATAATCCATAGTTTTAGATGTCCATCTTCAATTGGCTTATCATGTCAAGCAAAAAATTGACATTGATTTTCCTACATACATCATGCATTTCAATAAACTCAAAACCATGCTTTAGACAAATGTTTAAGACCATGCGTACATCATACACTGATGTTCATGACCATGCTTTAGACTCAATAATTAAATATCAAAATTATATATATACGTGTTAGTTGCTGTAGCTAGAAAAACGCCTTCCAAGGTTATCATTACTTATTAAAGTGACTAGATGAGCCTTCAATTCGTAATAACAGAACACAGACACACCTCCATAATCATATGTTAATGAAACAAATTTGAATCTGCTGTCAATTCAACATTTGGCCATAATATCAAAGTTATAAAAATAAATATCAATCTGTTGTCAACTTAAGGGTTAATAGTTTTTAAACTCTTAACTTTTTTGGTAAACTCAATAATATTAAATATACATTCAAACTTGGATTTGTTGTAGTTTTCATCGATTTCTCTCTTTTTTTTTTTCAACTTCAGACAAGCTCAACCCAATCAAAATGTGAAAAAAGATAGTCGGTCTAACATGTTACAATAAGAAATCATTACATCTAATAAAAAATTAGTACATATGATCACAATCAATGAACATTGTAATCCCAATTTTTAAACAATAATTCTAATAAATAATATAAACTTATCAACCCAATTTTTTTGATGTATTAATCAAGTTTTAGGGTTTTTAAATAATCCATTTTTTAATTCTATAAAAATATAAATGAGATAAAATTAAGAGATTGTAATCAAAATGCAACAAAGTTTTATTGATAAACCAATGAGAAAAATGATTCATCATCCACACATGTTCTTGTTTCCAATCAGATTGAAAGAAATTGAACATTTCTTCTGATAGGATTTATTGATTCATCGAAATCGAATCCTTTTCCATTCCAATAAACTCTTTCAACTTTTCAATTCAAAGATTTCAATTTCAATTTCACAATTTTTGTAAACAATTGAGAAACGAAAGATTTGAGAATTAAGAACTTTGGATTCTTTCGGTTTCACGTTTTGTTTATTCAATCATTTTTTTTTTTTTTTGCTTTTAGAGGTTTTTTTAAATGATATTCAAATATTATTAGTTTAAAAAATATTTATGTTAATACTATATGACTTTTTAATCATCCATGTGACCAAAATATGTAATACATATTAACATTAACAATGTTAAAAACCAATAAAAATGCCACATTAGCAGTCATATCAATAATCAAATTTAACACTATTAATTATTTGACTAAAATCGTTAAAAAATAATACTACAAAAATTTGTTTTTTTTAAATAATACTAAAACTTATTTCTTAAAAATTGAAGAGCATAAAGACCTGATCTTGATTTTATGATCAAGAATTTAGAATATCGGATGGATGACACCGCCCACCACCCTTCATTAACACCAACAAAACACAGCAGACAAAAGGAAAGAAAAAGAAGCCTCTGTCGCTTTATTTCCGCGCTTTCATAGATTTTCTCGCCGCATAAAACTTGCAAACACTACACTAAACTCTCTCTGAGTCTCTCTCTCTTGTCTTTTTTTTTTTTTTTGAGTTTTTATTTTCCAAAATTCGGAGCTCTCTTTGGTTCCCTGTCCTTCTCCTTGTCTTTTCCTAAAAAAAAAAACACCCAATAAAAAATATCTCCCTTATCACTTCTCTCAGCTCAATTTCCATCAAGGTAACTTTTGTTTTTCATCAGTTTAGGATGTTTTAATTGTTTCCTTTCGGGATTATCTAAATTGGACATTTTTCATTTTCCTGTCCATGCATGTTTTGGGCCAAATTTTGTGCTTTAAAGTTGTTTTTTTTTTTTTTTTTTTTCTCTTTCATATGGTATAATCCAAAATGGGCTTCCTTTATTTGATTGAACCATGCTTGTTTCTGGGTTTATCTTTTGGCTTTTGATGAAAACTTGAATTTTTGAATGGCTTAGTTGTTTTTTTTTTCCCCTATTGAATTCAAGAGAGTATTAAATTTTAGCTGTTATCTTTGATTTCCCAAATTGATTCTCGATTGTTTTGTTGGTATTTTTGTTTCTTACTTTGAAAGGAAAGAAACCTTTTGCTAATTATGAACAAAGCCATAAAAAGATTGTCACTTCCATAAGAAAAAAAAAAAAGGAAAATTGGACAAGCAATTCTTCAAAAGTATTTCTATTTTCTTTTACCTCGAGGAAAGCTAGTGGCTTTTTACTAGTGGCATTGTGAACTTGCTATGAGGATTGTTTTGTCGGCTTGATTTGGTTTATGTTATCCACAAATTTGACTTACATTTTTTTTTTCTTTTATTTTGCAGCTGAAGAAGTGCTATTTAGCTAAATTATGCAAGGGCATTCGGCATTTTGTGAATAGAAGAGAGAGGGGATACTGGTTCGTAGGCGTGGTGGGACTTCTGCGAGCTCAGCGTCCTCTCTCATTGTCTTTTTTTAGCTTAGAGAGCTTTGTTCTTGATGCATATGCATAATCAGAACGTTGTGCTTTATTGATAAGGTTGTATAGAGGGTTTTAACTGAAGGAGGAAGCTTAAAACTTAATATTATGGGTTCTGTTTGCTGCTGCTTGCACGCTGAGGATTTTGAGGACTATACAAATCCAAATAGTAATGTATGTAGAAACTGCGTGTGCCTTAGTTGCTTTGTTCAGAATTTCCTACACGTGGTATGAATTCTGATTCTTGTTAATAAGCATTGTTTTGGACTCCAGTATTATTTTTTTTCAAATCACACTATTTTCATGTCTCACTTAGAGGTTATAAAAGTGATGGTTCTGTTGAGTATTTCTTTCGTAACACTTTTATGTTGTCAAAGTTTTAGGCTTTTAGAATTTAACTCTTTTATATTTTCTATCCGTGGCACATGTGGGTAGCATTAGTGAATCATTTTTACAATAATGTTGTCAAGAGCATATTAATAATTTACACATGATCATCTCAACTATTAATGCAAGCAGGATCCTTTGTGAACTTTTTTATCCATTCCCATGCTTATATGTTTGTGGAAGCCTCGACAGAGTGTTATAAGGGGACAAGGTTTGGTGAAGGAAAGAATGATGAAAGAATGAAATATAAGTTGCAGTGGGCTCTAATAAATATATATGTGTGTGTGTATGTGTGTGTGTATTACTAAATGACTTAATTGGTGATTAGTTTTTCTAAATCAGGAAAAGTATCTTTTATTGTTATATTATGTTTTTTGTGGTAAGCTACTTGTGTTTTTATGCAATAAGCTGGAATAAGGTAATTAACATGCCAGTTTCCAAAATGCTGTTTTTTTTTAAGAATCCTCCTAATGGGTTCTTGGAGCAACTGAAAACTGCTTATAGTGTCCACACTCAGAGTTCTCGATCTAGGAAATTCCATCAGCATTTATCTATATTGGCTTTTAGGTGAACAGATTTCTACTGAAGTCAATTGTGGACCATTAAGTACTAACCTAATTTAATAAAATTATCAGTTGATTGTTTACATTATGAAGCATGTGTTCAATTAATAGAGTGAAGAAGTTAACCTGAAGGGGGTTTGGTGTTAGATGTCTCAGTGTTGATCAGAAAAGTTTATCTTCAATTATTTCATGGAGTTCCAGCTTTTGATACTTCTTTTTTTTTTTTTTTCTTTTGCCCCTATAATTGTAGTATACCACATTATTTCAAAGAGGGGAGCTGCATTCTGTCCCTTCATCCATTCAGGGGACAGCATCTGTGGACTCTTCTGCATCACTAGACAACTCACTGTCTGACATGTACCGTTCTCCTGCAAGGCCCTTGCCTTATGATGCTGACACCAGATATTTCCGCTTACAACGTGATGGTCTTTTTTCAAGATGCGAGAAGGGTTCGAGTCATTCACAAGAGGAATCAGAGCCTTTAAGAGGTGAAGATGCTGCAGATTCAGAAACTTTGAGTACAGGAGACAAATGGAATTCTTGTGAACAAGGCTCAAAAGAGCAGCATTCTAAATTCTCACAAAAACTCTCATCAGCAAAAGCAGCTGCTGTAATTGGGTACATCTATTCATCAGCAGAAGAGGAGGATGTCTGTCCAACATGTCTTGAAGGTAATCTTTCTTCACAGCTTTCACTGGTGTTGTAGCCCCTTTATTATGCTGCAAAAATTTGTTACTGGAGATTATTGCTAATCTGTTATGATGTTGCAATGGTGGTCAACTCGCTTTTCTTGTTGTTCACGAATACTTGTTTGGACTCTTAATCACTTGTCTATTTCTTGCTTATGAACCTGGCAGGGAAGTAATTTAGTTATCAGTCCTGTTCATCCAAGCTCCAACATCTTTCATTTGTATGCTTGTGTGTTTTTGTGCTTTTCTTTGTGTTTGCACTTGCTTGAACCTAAAGTAAAAAATTTTCTCACCTCAAGATTATTTAAGAAAAGTGGATTCTTTATTTAAAAAAAAAAAAAAAAAGAGAACAGTGGATGGTTGTTTCCTTAATAGTTGTGAAGAATAGTTGGGCTATATTCCTCTGCCTTTGGAATTTTGTGGTACTTAACAATATCATTAGGATGTCTCACTTTTCACATGATCAAAGTTAAGTTCATACCACCATTGACTTGTCTATTCCTTCTCCCAAACAACAAGGTTTCCTCAATGATTTGCTGAATAAGCCAAACTTTGCCAGAACTTAGGAAGGAGGGATGCATTGAAATGCTAAATTTCTGCTATATCTTGCTTCTATACCTGGATGCATGCGCCATTAACTAGGCCCAGATTATATTGATTGATGATTAAACAAACTTGATTTAATCAGGGAACTTGCAATCAATCCATAGTTTTATAGTATGTCATTCTCATTTACATTAGAAACAATCACTGCTATAAAAAAATTGATAAAAATACCAATCATATTACATTGGACTTTTAATAGATACATTAACTTCCTTTTAAACTTAACATATCATTTATATGCAGAATATTCTCTAGAGAATCCCAAGATAGTCACAAAATGTTCCCACCATTTCCATCTTGGTTGCATTTATGAATGGATGGAGAGAAGTGAAAACTGTCCAGTCTGTGGAAAGGTATCCTTTTTGCACTACTTAGCTTTTGCATCTCCATGAGAATAAATAACCCACCAACAGCCATGTTGTTTAAATTTTATCCTGCTTGATCAGCCATTTCTTTTCTTTCTAGACTTCCAATTTACTAGGATGTTCAAGGTTTACAAGCATTAGCTTTTTAATTTGCCTTTGATATATTTTCAAAGTTCTTATCTTGCTTTCCCCTTTTATCAATATCTGTATAACCAATGTGTTAAAAGTGCATATATCTTATTGGTTTGTTTATAAACACTCATGCACATTAATGGTTGTGTTTTAGTATGTTATCTTTTCAATGAGTTCTCTTTTAATGGATTTGACATGTTTAGATGTTTAATGACAATATCATTTCTTTTTTTCTTAGATGAAACACTTACTCTTTGTTTGTTTGTAACAAAAAGTGAAGGAAAGAAAAGCTACTTAGAAAATTAACTGTTAAGAAGACTACTGAAAATGAAGTTCCTATCTTGTTTCCATGGGTAGGAAAAATGCAAGGAAAAAACTTTTTTCTTTACATTTTCCTTTCTGTTTACTTTTCAAGTGATAATCCAACTTATCCTCAAAGTTTCTTCCCACTCAGCCTCTTTGGTCAGAACTCTGAGGATTGGTTTATAGATAATTAGTCATGAAACAAGTAGAAACAGATAAAAGAAAAATAAAAGAAGATAAGTAATGAACTGTTGATAGTAACATGAGTTTGTCCTTTCCAACTTCTTCAAACTACCAACACTCTATGGGATGCATAATCAAAAACTGGCGTCTGGTAATTTTCAGGTCAAACAATTATTTGATCATTGGTTCTAGTTATCTGTGCAGTCTTCTTGGTTTCCTATCTTTATCTATCTTTTGGCCAATCTTGATGTCTTCCATTTTCTGCAATAAACTAACTTTTTTGATAGGTATATGCATTTTAGGCTCAGAAAAGATATTGCTTGGTGGACCACATGGTTTAGATGATACCTTTGATGTATATTTACTAGCAGCAGAAATTTTGAAATCTGTAGAAACAAAAAATGAATGGGAATGATTGTTATTAACTGGATGTTGATTGTGTAGATATAGGAGGTATTGCTGAGATTATTGGACTTTGAATTTGGTCAGCAAATGGTGGTCACCATGCATGTTAAGGCCAGACAGCAAAGTTGCTGTCAAGCCTGATTATATTTCCTTCTCACTTCCCAACTCGTTCCTCGACTTGTCAAATATTTTCAGTTCCAAAAGAAAAAAATAAAATAATAATAATAAGAGGATTGTGGGGGATGTGTTTTGTGTTACATCTCTGCTTGCTTCTCTCAGTGCATGCCAGGACTGTAAATACGGATGCCTTATTGTCGGTTAGGTGCCAGGAAATAATTTAAACACTCTGTTTACTAGTCTATGGAGTTTAAAGTTCATTTTAGGAAACTCTGCACTCATTATATTACCTGAATTTTTATGGTTCACTTTTCTTTTTTCGGAATTCACCGGTTATCTTCTTTTCTTTTCGATCTTGTGATGATAACGTTGTACTTGCAAAGCTTTATATCGAGTATAATACATTAGAAAATGAAAATACCTTGTCTATACTCTACTGTTACCTAAAATTTTCTCATCTCAACTCGCCATTTGTTTTGTTTGTTTTTTCAGGTTATGGTGTTCAATAAAACGATTTAATCTCGCTTAAAATGTTTCATTGTGGATGAAAACCAGCAACAACAGAAGACAGAACCAAAAAAAGGCATCTATGGTCCTTTGTAAATACTGCAAAGTAAAGTTTGTCACATACCGTAAATATGAAAAATGTTCTGTATAAAGATTGTAAGTTCATTCTCTTTGTAACCCTTTAAGTGGGGAAAAAAGAAATCATGCATAAACAAAAAAAAGGAAAAAAAAAAGGAAAGAAATCATGCATGATCGCTGAAAATCTCACTAAAAGTTCCGAGAATAGTTTGTTTATCAATGGGAAAATTGTGGATTTGAGGAAGCTAAGACGTATCCCAAGATTTCCTTTGTTATTAATTTGGAATCATTTAGTAATTTATGTGCCTGGTTTAAAATTAATTTAGGAAAAAAGGAAGTATATAAGAAACAGATCTTTTAGTAATGAGGAGGCATATAAGAAACAGATCTTTCATCTGTTATTTACTTTGGAGTCATTCTGTAGTTAAAGAGGATTCAGTCCCCCATGAGGATATTTTTCCCCAACCACCCATTCCCTCGTGGATTTGTGACCGTCACACGGAGGTTTTCATGTCAAAGAAAGAGATGACATTTTCAATTATTACTCATCAAAGGAAGAAACAGTCTTACATCATTATAGGTATTTGAGATTTAAATTTCAAACATTTGTGATCGTTTTCTCTTTTGTACCAAAATTAACCGAGGAATTTTCTTTCGTACCAAAAAAACCCGCCTCGTTACCCTTGGCGATTTTGTTACTTTCTGGCCAATGGTTAGCACTGCAATGAACTAAGAAGGCATTCTATCATTTCCTTCCTACCAAATGCACGGTTCGATAATTTCACGGTAACAATTAAGGTTCCGTATGGCATCAGTTAATCACCTAGAGGAAGATATTGGAGTGTATTTCAGACTTCAATGGAGAAATCATATGCTTTAAGCTGTTTCTCTTACTTGTTCTCATCCAGAAACGTTGGGATACTATATCGGTGTTGGAGTATCAGAGGTGAATTATATATATTTAAAGGGAAAATGAAAGAAAGAAACTCCCTTGAGAAATCATCCACCCATCACACATGATCCAATCTATTAAGAACATAATGTGAAGGAACAGCCTGTTTTACAAATATACAAACTGTTTTGGCATGTCATGCACATAGATTATCCCAACAGGGTTTATTGTATCTAATATAGTAGTAGGGTTTGGGACAGAAGGGGCAGAATGTAGTTATAAGAGACAATTGTATACGACAAAGCCTACTGATATATGTTTTGTCAGAATACGCTCCTGATATGTATATAAGCATAAATACCAAGTGCTCAGCCAATAAAGAAAATCCATAAATACCTGGTATGGAATTGAGTTTGTCAAATGACCAGTTTATTGCTTTTGTATTTGGTTAATAAAGCTTGAAAATATAAGTTTCAGAGTCTGAGGCAATGTCAGTTTGCTACCGCTTGAAAAGCTCTCAAGAAGGCTTCAGGTGGTTGGCCACCACTCAACTGGTGCTTTCCATTTATCTGCCAAAAGAACAGCTTTTACTCTATGGAACTCAATGTTTTATCATTCCAAATATTTAAGTTAAAAGATGTGAAATTTTCACCTACCGTGTAATTTGGGACTCCAGAAATGTTTGCAGAGTATTTCTCCAGCTCCTCATTAACCTTCATTAAGTCAGAAAATGCAACCTCAGTTAGCTATAAAATATATCAGAACACAAGTTGCGGTTAATCTGGAAGCTGAGATTATGAAGGAATTTAATTTGGAATCCTTGAAATGAGAGTGATGGAATTCTTTCCCCAGATTTTTGTAATCTGTTACATTATTTTATTTATTCGTGGGGGTAGCTAGGAGGATGAGAAAGTGGTGTATGGAACAGACCTCCTTGACACCGTTATTGGGGTTTTCAAGAAACTCTGCTGCTCCTTCAACTCCAACCTTTCTAGCAGATTCCAGAAGAAACTCCCTGCATCAAAGCACATTGTTAGATGCAATCAATTGGGGATGCAAAGATGCATGAGTAATCAACTTTATACAGAAATGAATGCAACCACAAAATCCAATCTCACAGAAGGACATTATAAAAAGCAAGTTTTATTCTCCATAAGTCGATGTTGCCATCTCTGGTGATGGAATGAGTCATTCAATGAATCACATTACTTGTAAACCACTAATAATAACGAATATATTTGCAATTGTGTGAGACAAATACAGACCGAATTATTGTCACTATTATACTGGTTTCTGGTCAAAAGTAGTTGTCAAACACCTTAAATGCATGAAATGCAATATCAATGGTTGCTTTTTAAGCATGAACTACACATACCGATCACCAATGTATTTTCCCTGGGTGAAGTAGCCTATAAAAAGCTCTTCCACAAGATTATGTTGCTTATCAAGACCTTGTTTTCCAGCAAAATATATCAGCCTGTGGCTCTCAAGAGTATTTCCCCTGTACATATCCAAGCCAATATTAGTGGTATATCTATTGGCACTGCCCCTTCAGAGCTATCTCTCAATAGACAAAATTGGTGAAACGATAAGTCAAACTTACGTGAGTCCAGACATGTCATATTCCAATCCAAAATTCCTAAAGATCTGCAATTTTAGGAGTGTCCACAATGAGTCAGGCAGTTAGGAACAAACTCAAAGACAAGGCAAATCAAGTCATAACAATAGGAAGTTCAAAGAATGATAGTAAAACCTCTTTCATCCGAGCTACAATTCCTTGAGCTTGAGATCCAAACTTCCTCTCATAGAATTCTCTCTTATTGACTCCTTCCTTAGGTGCAGAAGGATCAAGAAAAAATGGATGCCATTTAATCTGCAAAAAGAATAATTATAGATGAGAACAATATGCACTAGACAAGCATTCATGTCTGTGCACGTTGAGAGACCTCAAAATCAAATTGATCCCTAGATTCAGCAATTGCTTTGTCCAGGTTTCTTTTGCCCACAAAGCACCAAGGGCAAACACTGTCTGAACTGACATCAATTCGAATGAGCTTCTTTCCAGTGCTACTAGATGACTGAGCCATTATCCTCCTGTATCTGCTGTCTTTCTACATAAAGATAGCAAGTAAAGCTCCAAATCAGCAAACAAAGAAGAAGAAGTTATCTTTGAAAATTTCCATAATCAGCTCAAATGCAATCATATATGCATAAATATCATCTTCAATCATCCGTCCAATGCTACAATATCCAAACATGTGCATTCCAGGACCATTCCACAAACTTAATCAGGAATATCTATTTAATTCCCAGTGCATGAATGTCAAGTCTCATATAATTCAGGCCTCTTTGTTAGCTGTTCACAAAATTCTAACCCCTTTTATTCTGGCAATTAACCTATTAGTAAAAATTGGCCTATACATATTTCTTCCAAGATCCCTCTTTTTAATCCTGTTCTGCTCTCTTCTATTTCTCTTCACATCCTTAATTGATCAGGAAATGAAATAAACATTTAGAAATAACATAAAAACATGTTGCTTCCCCTCTCTGAAACATATTCTTATAGCTTAGATTTACATAACTTAAATTTGAGGAAATTCAAATGAAAAATAAGAAAGATGACCTAAATAGATACAATAGATCTGCACTTTCACTTGTTTGAATCTCATTAGTTAAAAGGTTGAATTGCTTAAAAGCCAAAATCTTTTAGATCCCATATCAAATCTGACATGCTACAAACAATTCTTAACAGCAATTATAAGTTATAACAACATATCATAATCTTTAAAAAGTGCATATAAAACATTTGAAGCAAAGCACGAAAAACGAACTTTAAGTGAATTGCAAATACAGCCTTGCTTTATTTCCATCAACAAATCTAAGAACAAAAAAGTTTAAATTTACAAAAAAAAAAAAAAAACTGATACCTTCAAAGCTAATGTAATATACTTTTGTCATTAAAAAATTAAAGCTTGATCTCAATTATGGTAGATATCAATAAAAGGTACCAGCCAAAATTAAAATTTGAAAAGATTTAAAGAAAACAAGTAGTACAGGTTAGATATTAATAAGAATGGGAAGTGAGAACTGGGTTTTGTTTTGTAAGAGAAAAAGGGTTACCAGGAAAGGGAAACTGAGACTCTTGTGAACAGCAACCAAACGCATTGGATGTCGGAAATTGGAAGAAAAATAGAGTTTATTTAGTAGGAAAATATTGGACTTTTCATTGGTCAAAATATCAGTGTTTCATCATTACCTACCATCGAAGGCAGCCTTTTCAGCCTTCTCTTATAAAGTTACAATTTATCGATTTTATTATAAAATCAAGAGATATTATGATATATTACGAGAAATTAAAAAATATATAAAAATTAAAAAAAATAATATAACAAGTATTAATTAAAAACTTATAAAAATAATTTTATTTATGTTCTTAATTTGACAAAAAAAAATTATAAATTACATATTTTATATTTATATTTATTTATTTTTATTAATAATAACATTAAAATAACAATTCAACTATAGTTATATCACATATTATTTTAATAAATAATATTTTGTTATTTCTTCATTATTAACAAATAATAATTTTATAACAATAATTAATACAAATTTTAATATTCATCTTAATAATTTTTTATTTTTTTAAATTCTAAAATATCAATTATTTTATGTGATCTTTTTTAATCTTAAAATCATTTTTTTAGTTATTTATGTTATATATTTTACAATTTTATTTGTATAATTTTTTTTTAGTCTTAAAAATTTATTAACATAAATCATAAAAATGAAATCTACTTATATCATTTTATTTATATGCTTTTTTCATAGATACTTTGATTGCAAATTTTAGTTTTTTTTTTTTTTTATAAAAAAATAACATATTTGAAACGCAACTCAATTAAGATGTGATATTTTTATTACTCTACAAATATTTTTACTCTGTAATAAAAATAAAATTATTACACAAATATTTACGTTAATAAATTTTTAAAACTAAAAATGGTATAATGATAGCATTCAAATATGAGCGAAATTTTATTGTTTATTTTCACTTGTTTACATAAATAAATTTTTTATTATTTATTTATCATTTTCTTATATATTTAAAAAATAATAATTAATTAAAATTTTACATTACAATATTAATTATTTACATTATAATAATATTTTCTTATAATTTGTCTTCTCTTTTGTTATGTTTAAAATTATCATAACTTTTTCTTATTATGTTAAGACATTTTTTACACATTTTAAGCCAATGATATGAATTTTACATTTTTTCTCGTATGTTTAAGTTACAAAATTTTATTATTATTATTTATTGAATTTTTTTATATAGTTACATAAATAATAATTAATCAAAATTTTACGTTATTAGCTTAATTATTTACATTATAATAATACTTTCGGTTGTTCTTACATTCCAATAGGTTTAGAATTGTCATAGCTCTTTTTTAATATGTTATGATACTTTTAATCCATTTTATACCAAATTATACAGATTTTACACTTCTTATCACTTGTTCACATTACTATTTATTTTTTAAATTTTATCTATTTTTCTTATATATTAACAAAAATAATAATTAATTAAAATTTTAAGTTGCTTAATTATTTAAGTTGTAATAATATCTTCTAACAATTGTTTTTATGTTTCATTACATTTACAATTGTTATAACTCTTTTTTAGTTTGTGTTATGACACTTTTTACTCATTTTAAGTCAAATAATACAAATTTTATAATTTTTTTCACTTGTTTACGTTACCTACTTGTTTTTTATTTTTAGCTATTTTGCTTATATATTTACAAAACAATAATTAATTAAAATTTTACATTACCTATTTAATTATTTACGTTACAATAATATCTTTTTATAGTTGTTCTTAATTGTCATTACGTTTAAAATTATTATAGCTTTTTCATTGTGTATTACGATATTTTTTATCCATTTTACGGTAAATAATACAAATTTTGCATTTTCCTTACTTGTTTACAAAACCTATTTATTTTTTTAATAATTAGTTATTTTTCTTATATATTTATAAAAATAATAATCAAGTAAAAGTTTATGTTATCTACTTAATTATTTATGTTATAATAATATTTTCTTAGATTACTCTTACCTTCCATTATATTAAGAACTGTTATAACTCTTTTTTACTTATTTTACGCCAAATGGTATAAATTTTATGTTTTTCTTATTTGTTTAGTTACTTATTTTCTTTTAAATTATCAGCTTTTTTACATATTTATAAAAATAATAATTAATTAAAATTTTACGTTGTTTACTTAAATATTTATATTATAATAATATATTTTTACTATTGTTCTTACTTTTCATCATGTTTAGAATTGTTGTTGTTCTTTCTTAGTGTATTACGATACTTTTAACCTATTTTATTTCAAATGATATTAATTTTATATTACTTCGCACTTGTTTATGTTATGAATTTATTTTTTAATTTTAAATATTTTTTTTTATATATTTACAAGAATAATAAATAATTAAAATTTTATGTTGTTAACATAATTATTACCTTTACAACAATATCTTTTTACTTTTATTTTTACTTTTCATTCTATTTACAATTGTCAAAACTCATTTTTAACGTGTTATGATACTTTTTACCCATTTTACATTAAATGGCACTAACTTACATTTGTTCTCACTTGTTTACATTACCAATTTATTTTTTAATTTTTAGTTATTTTTCTTAGATATTTATAAACAATAATTAATTAAAGTTTTACATTACCAATATAATTATTTACATTATAATAATATATTATTATAGTTGTTCTTAATTTTCATTACATTTAAAATTATCATAACTTTTTTAATGTACTACAACAATTCATACCTATTTTATGTCAAATGATACTACATTTACTTTTTTCTCACTTGTTTACATTACCAATTTGTTTTTTAATTCTTAACTATTTTTATATATTTACAAAAAATAAATAATTAAAATTTTATATTGACAACTTAATTATTTACATTACAATAAATTTTTTTATGATTATTCTTATTTTTAATTATGTTTAGAATTGTCATTACTTTTTTCTTAGTGTGTTACGATATTTTTTACTCATATTATGTCAAATTATACTAATTTTAAAATTTTTTCGCTTTTTTATGTTACCTTCTTTTTTTCAAATTTTACCTATTTTCATATATATTTAAAAAATAATAACTAGTTAAAATTTTAAATTGCCAACATAATTATTTATTATACAATAATATATTCTTACGATTATTCTCACTTTCTATTACGTTTAGAATTGGCATAGCTCTTTCTTAGTATATTGAACACTTTTTATCCATTTTACACAAAATAATACTAATTTTATAGTTCTTCTCACTTATTTACATTACCGATTTATTTTTTAATTTTTAACTACACTCACATAGAGAGAAACAATAATAAGCTAAAATTTTACATTATCATCATAATTATTTATATTATAATAATATATTTTTATGATTGTTCTTACTTTTCATCACGTTTAAAATTGTCATAATTCTTTCTTAGTGTTTTATGATACTTCTTACCCATTTTATATTAAATGGTACTAATTTTACGTTTTTCATTTGTTTACATTATTAATTTATTTTTTAATTTTTTACTATTTTTCTTTTATATTCACAGGAACAATAATTAATTAAAATTTTACGTTATCAATATAATTATTTTTTTTATAATAATATCTTCTTATAGTTATTTTTTTTCATTACGTTTATAATTGTCATAACTTTTTCTCAATATGTCATGACACTTCTTATTTATTTTATGTCAATGATACTAATTTTACATTTGTTCTCACTTATTTAATTAATCAATTTATTTTTTAATTTCCATCTATTTTCCTTAAATATTTACAAAACAATACTTAATTAAAATTTTATGTTGCCAATATAATTATTTATATTACAATAATATATTATTAGGGTTGTTCTTATTTTTCATTACATTTATAATAGTCATAATGCTTTGTAGGATATTACGATAATTCATACTATTTTAGCTAAATGATACTAATTTTATTTTTTTCTTACATGTTTAATTTACCAATAAATATTTTAATTTTTAGCTATTTTTCTTATATATTTAAAAATAATTAATTAAAATTTTATGTTTACAGCTTAATTATTTATGTTATAGTAATTTGGTTTTATGATTGTTTTTACATTTAATTATGTTTAGAATTATAATAGTTCTTTCTTAATGTATTACAACACTTTTTTTGATTTTACATCAAATGATACTCATTTTACGTTATCTATTTGCTTTCTAATTTTTTGCTATTTTCTTTATATATTTAAAAAATAATAATTAGTTAAAATTTTATATTACCAACATAATCATTTACGTTACAATAATATTTTTTTACGATTATTTTTACCTTTTATTATGTTTAGAATTGTCATAACTCTTTTGTAATATGTTATGATACTTTTTATCTATTTTATGCTACATGACCCTAATTTTACATCTCTTCACACTTATTTACGTTATCAATTTATTTTTTTAATTTATAGCTATTTTTATATATATATATATATACAAAACTAATAATTAATTAAAATTTTATATTACTATTATAATTATTTACATTACAATAATATATTTTAAATTTGTTCTTACTTTCAATATATTTAGAATTGTCATAGTTTTTTTTCTTAGTATATTATGACACTTCTTACCCATTTTATATCAAATGATATAAATGTTACATTTCCTATCACCTATACACGTTTTTTATTTTTTTTATTTATTAGATATTTTTCTTATATATTTATAGGAATAATAATTAATTAAAATTTTACTTCGCTATTTTACTTATTTACATTTAAATAATATTTTTTTATTGTTGTTCTTACATTTTATTAAGTTTAGAATTATTATAATTCTTTCTTAGGTGTTATGACACTTCTAATATATTTTACGCTAAATAATACAAATTTTATGATCCCTCTCACAAGCTTACATTAATAAATTTTTTATTATTTTTTTCCAAAATATCATTTCTTTTACATTAATTTTCATCTTTCAATGTATTTTTAACTATTTTCTTACATATTTATAAGAAAATAATTAATTTAAAATTTACATTGTTAACATAATTATTTACGTTAAAATAATTTTTCTAATGCTTTTTCTTACATTCAATTATGTTTAAAATTTTCAGAACTTGTTTTTTAATGTGTCATGACACGTTTTTCCCATTTTACATAAATTGATATAAATTTTATTATTTTTCTTATTTGATTATGTTAATAATTTTTTTACTTTTGTTTAAAATATAAAATTTTTAAAGTTAATTTTTTCTTTAAAAGAATTTTTATGTTAATTTTTTTTAATATCTTTATAATTATTTTTAATAATATTTTTAACTATTTTCGAAGATACTAATTACTTTAAAAAAATTTTTAAAAGGAATATTTTTAATTATTATTTTTTAATTTTTAAGTTATTTCACAAATATGTAATAAAGTGAAAAAAAAACTATTATATAAAATAAAATTTATTTCAATTATGTATATGATTTTATAAATTTTGTTTTGCAATCTTATTACTAGATAAGCATATTTTATCCTTCTCTACTTTAAAATTTAATCGATGGTTTATATTTAATTATATAAATCTAATGGTTATTATTTGTTGACCTTATTGTAAGGTTAAAATATTTAAATTTATTATAAAAGTTCTCATCTTCACTTTTGTATTTTTATATGATTGAACTTTGGCGGGGGAATTTTTTAAGATAAAATATATAAATAATCACTCAATTTTAGGAGTATTTTTTAAAAATGATCATTTAAGTATTAAAATTTTTAACTTGGTCACTTAAGTTTGAGTAAATTTTTTTTGTCACTCAACCGTTAATGACTAATGGCATACTAATGTGATAATGTCACGTCAATTGTCAGGTGTCACATGGCATTGTCATGTCATTTTATAAGCCACGAGGCATTACTAACAAGGCATTATAAAACTTAAAAAAATAAATAAATTTTAGTCACTTAACTTTTTAAAAATTTTTATTCTAACTTAACTTTAAAATTTTATAATTTAGTCATTGTATATACCCCATTTAGTTCGAGGTTAATTTTTTTAGATTAGATTATTTTATTTTCCATTTAATTTTTTAAGCAATTTGATTCTTATTAATTGAAAAAAAAAAAGAGAGAGAGAGTTTCACTTAGACTAAAATAAAGTAGGCTTGGGAAAGGAATGGTTCTAATTGTGGCGATTGAATTGAAATTCTGGCTATACCAATTGAAAGGGGAATGTACTTAAACTTATTTTGAGAAGAGGATGAGAAAAAAACTTGGATAAAAAATTTAAGATTGAATTTGGCTAGGAAAAGTAATCAAGAAATCTTATTCTAATGTGATGTGATTAGGATTAAGTCCTTATTTAAAAAAAAAAAAAACAAGCACATATGGGGAGAACAATGAAGAATTGATTACAACTTAGCCTTGAATTTAAAGTAAAATAATTAGGGAATAGAATTTCAAAGTGGCAATAAAAAAAGAAAGAAAGATAGAACAATAGCATAATAGAGCAGAGACAGAAGTAAGACTAGCAGTAGAATTGAGAGATTCTACCAACGGTTCTTTAATTTAATCCCTAGTAAGTGTTCTTTAACTTTATTTCTTCTTTATCTTTTTCATGTGTTGTCAGTTCTTGATATTCTTCCAAAAATTAAATCACGTTGCTAATGCTTGATATTACTTCAACAATTCAATAACTTTTGTTTCGTATTTTATTCTTTTTATTCTTACTTGATGTTTAGATAGTAAATTTATTTTTTTACTATAATATCATACTCCATCTCACATGTGTCATTAATTTCATACAATAAAAATATTGAATGTTTACTTCTATTTTCTTATAAAATTCAGTGACTTATTTGAGTATTATCCTAATATATTTCGATAAGCAAAATAAAAAAATAAAATAATTTATTATATTACATAAACGTTGGTGATCAACTCATTATAAATTCACAGTGACAATGAATCATTGACAATGAAAACCAAAATATTAATAAATTTCGTATTTCATAATGTTAAGGTTTTAATTATAATAAATTTGTGTTATCTATATTTTTTTAATATTTTATTACAAGAAATTAAATTTATGATCTTTTATTATAATTAGAATCTTGACAATATGAAATATGAAATATTTACTTGAATTTATTCAAATGGACTAAATCATAAAGATTTGAAGCAATGTTTACTTTAATAATTTTGGTTTCAACTAATATTCATTCATTTTTCAAATTTAAATCATATAATTACAATAAAATAAAAATATATAATTTAATTCCATGAAATAAAAACATCAATGTTTATTACTATTTTCTTATAAAAATCGAGGAGTTATTTATTAGTGATCAAATTGTAAAGTTTCAAAGTTAAGTGACCAAAATAAAAAATTTTAAAAAAATTAAGTGATCGACATTTATATTTTTTTCAAAATTTATAATGTCATGTCAGTAATGTCATGTGGCTTGTTAAATGAGGTGATAGTGCCTTGTGACATCTGACAATTGACGTGACATTACCATGTCAGCATGCCGTTGGTCATTAATGATTGAGTGACAAAAAAAAACTTATTTAAACTTAAATAACTAAATTGAAAAAAATGAATACTTAAGTGACCATTTTAAGAAGACCCACATAGTTGAGTGACTATTTATATATTTTATCCAATTTTTTAATATAGCAAATATAGTTAATAAGTTAAAAAATTATATTAAGAAATTTATCTCATGTATATTTTTAGATTTAATAAGTGAGATTAGTATTATTATGCAAGATCAACAAGAAAAATGAAGGCATAAAAATTAGGATATATAGGGGATCATGGAACCAATATAAAAAGAGTTACAAAGTAGTAAAAATGATACATTTGTTGGTAGAGAAATCTTAGGCTAGGAATCAAGAGGTAACAAGGCACAAGATGTGGAAAAAAAAACTTGAATGAAGAAATAAAAATTCCATGCATGCCCAAATAGATAAAACGTAGAATGAATGGGCATGTAGCTGAAAAAATGAAGAATGACTATTAGTGCTGATGTGGAAAATGGGTCTGGATTGATAGAGATAGAGATACAAACAATGGATTTTGCTGACCAGAAAAAAAAAAAAAAGGAACCAATGGTGGATGCCATGTAGCAAACAAACCAAGGTGCAAAAGCTAAGTGAATATAGTAATGTAGACATTTAATTTTGTTTGGATTATTTGAAGAATGCCTTATTTTGTATTCGTTCCTACATCTCAAATAAGTTGATTATTTAACCTCGAATGAACTTGATTACATGATCAAATTCGATCCAATTCAATTAAGTCAGAAGTCCAAAATCTAAATTAATTGAATTTGAAAGCCTAAAGTCTAGTTCAAATTTTGTTTGGGTTCAATCCTATTTGATTTAAACTTGAAGCCCAAGATCCATGCCAATTTGATTTGAAGGCTCAAAATCCGATTTGAAGGCTCAAAATCCGACTTTCAGTTTAAAGCCTATAATTAGAATTAATTATTTAGTTTAATTAAAAAATTAAATAAATTTTTTTTTGGATATTCTATACAAAACTCCATAAGGCTAAATGGCATTTATCAATTCTTTTATGTAGCTATTTGTTATAAATATAAATTCAAATTTAAGTATAATTTTTTCTCTTTTGTTCATACGTATTTCATAAGCATTTCTTACATTATATATATATATATGTATATATATAAATTATATGGTATATGGAGTTAGATAAAATTTCATGTGATTTCGAAAGACAAAAACTAGTGTTGTGCACAGGTATAGCCTTTTTTACCTTTACGAATTGATTTTTTTTACACTAGCCACCCTACCAACAGAAAATCAACTGACGAGTTGATTTTAATCCCTAAAGTTAAGGGATTTAATGTTACAATTGCTTTTCAAATAGAACTAGTCTTACAAAAAAGAAATGAGGACTTGAACAAGCAAAAAAAATTCAAGCAAAAAATTTATAGCATAAAAAAAAAACTTATCTTCTTTGAAACAAGCTGAGAGCACCCCAACTCTTAGCTTTCACAACCAAAATCTTTCATCATTACCACCAAGAAACCATTACCGATAACAAACAATTCACGGTGGGGGGATTAAGACATGAATAAATAATAACAAAGATTTCAATTTTGTCTTATCAAACCAACCCAACTTCAGACCACCATTGTAACTCCATAAGCTAAAACCATCACCACTAGTAATATTATTACAGTCCTTGTTTTAGCAAACTAGAAATCACACCCCAACACTAGCCCTTGCCTACACCAATCCTTCTACAACTCATTTCCTAAACCCCTATCAACAACCCTTGAACCCAAACAACCCCGTCCTCTAAACCAAGACCCACAGGTACATAACCTACTTAAACTAAAGCTAAAATTTCTTTTTCTGCTTCATATATACAATCTAAAATCATAGCTATCAAAATACAAAAAGATCAATTAAACGCATCACTTAGAACAGAGAGAAGCATCACCTAACAACATAAAAAAATAATAATAATTTTTTATTGAGGGAAAAGAAAAAAGAAAAAAAAGGAAAAAAGTAAGAGAGAAAAAGGAAAGAAAAATAGAAAAAGAAAGTAGGTTTGGTTTAAACAAGAAAAAATGAAACTTTGGTAAAGATAGGAAGAAAAAGAAGGACAAAGAAGAAAGAGAAAAAAAAGGGAAAGAAGGAGAAAAAAAAGAAAAAAAAAGAGGTTCAAGGATCGATGTCGACAAAGAGAAGTAGAAAAAAAAGAGAAAAAGAAAGAAAAAGAGAAAAAAATAAAAGAAAAAAAATAAAAATTGATCAATGGCTAGAAGATTCAATAAAAAAAAGGGAAAAAAAAGAGAAAGAAATAGAAGAAATTATGAAAAAAAGGTTTGTTTAAAAAGTTAAAGGCTTGGTTTGTAAAAAAAAAGGGGGGGGGGGGGGAAGAAAAAATGGGTGGCTCGACCTAAATCCCATAAGATCAACTAAACTTGCAACCTACTTCATGGAATTTGGTTACCATACTTGAGCCATTTTGTTGGTGCTTTGGGTTCAATTCTAGAAGTTTTATTTGGGGTATATTTCTTTTCTTTTTTGTTTATTAATATTGTTTTAGGATTTGTAAGAAATAAAAATTATTATAGTAATAAATAAAATGCAAATACATTATTAAAGATTAATCCACTTGTGGATGCATGATGAAATAAAATGAGATTTTAATAAAAAATGAAGTTAGAAATTTTATGATTTTAAATGATTTTCAAAATGAAAATTTTAAGAATAAAATATATTCATGTTTCTAAGTGAAAAATACTTTTGAAAACCCTACATAAATATTGGAAGAAATTCAATAATGATTTTTCATAAAAGAATATTATCTTTATTTTTTAAAAAAATTATTATGAGAATTTTTTTAAATAAATTTTTCTTTAACTTCACCTATATATTGGGGAATTAAAAATAAAAATACAAAAATAAAAATAAAATTTCTTAACACAAAAAAATGCCATAGCTATCATGAATAAAATTTACTTATAAAATTGCATGTCTTATTTAATTTATGTTGATATTGTCACATATACATTTCATGCATTAATAGTAAATGTGAAATAGTAAAGTAACAATTTTAAAAAAAAATTTTAAAAATTCTTTTAGAAAAAAATAGAATAACATTTATAAAAAGAAAATGATTTTAGAGACTCCATCTAGATATTAGAGGGAATTCAAATTATCTCTTTTCTATGGAAAATCATTCTCATTTTTTACCAAAAATTAATTATGAAAATTTCTTAGATGAAGGATTAATCTTCTTAAATTTCACCTCTATATTAGGGAATTAAAAAAAAATTTCAAAAAAAATAATGATAATAAAATTTATTTTATCACTAAATTTTTTTAAATAAATGACAAAAAAATAGAAATAGATAAAGTTAAGTGAAATCAAATTGATCATCTATATTTTAATTTGTATTTGCATCATTCATTTGCTTCATGTTACATCACTTACATTTTATTGTTGTCAAAAAAATATATGAATAACAAATGGAAATATTGAAAATTATTTTTTTAGAAATAAAAGCTAATATTTTTAAGTAAAAAAATTTTTTTAGACCCTACTTAAATATTTGAGAGTTTCTCAATAATTATTCTTTATAAGAAATATTAGGCTAGATTTTAAGAATTATCATGAGAATCATAAGTAGAGAATTATTTTTTGAAATTCCGCCTAGATATCGGGGAATTCAAAAAATTTTCTTCGAAACAAAAGATAATCAATTTTATTCCTAAATAAATGTTTTTTTTTAATTTGCAAAAAATAAAATTTAAGGGAATTATTTTAAATATTTATATTATGACCATTTGTATCAATATTAAAGATAACAAGTAATCAGTTAGTACTGGTTTTTAAATAGACATTGTGAATGTGTTAATATTTCATATACTAAATTATATTTTTGATAAACTTTAAATTAATTTTAAAATTTTATTAAAAAAATAAAGTTTTTAGATGACCAATAACAAATAGCCAAATAAAATTGGTAGGACTACTCTTTATTTTAAACCTTTAAAATTTTTGTTTGGTGATCCCTAAAACTTTTATGACAAGTAGGGATAGAAATGGGGAAAAGAAAGCAGAATATGACAGACAAAGATGAGACAAAAAAGGACTCAAAGGTGGCAAGAACTAGTTACGTAGAAGAAATCGGCTTGCATGGAAAGCACTCAACAGTAGAGATTGGATGCCAGTCCCACCGATAACCATGGAGTGCCTAGCTTGGAATTGTGCATAGGTTCAACTGTTGTGGGCTTGGGAACCTATGCACAGTTTGTGCTCTTCAAAAGCTATTGAAAAGAGATGATCTCGATGTTGTATTTCTAAGTGAGACAATGATACAAACAGAAGCTTTAGAAAGGATAAAATGAAATTGCAACATGAACTCAAGTTTGGGTGTTAACACTATTGGTAAAAGTTGTAGGTTGGCAATGCTATGGAGCGAAATAATTAAACTGCAATTGGCTAGCTTCTAAAAAAACCACATAGTTATGAATGTGGTGGATCAACAAAACCAACAATGGTGATTGACAGGCTTCTACGAAAAACCAAACACAAGTTTAAGATATGAAACGTGGGCACTACTAAGACAACTAGTAAGAAGCTCACATGGACCATAGTTGTGTTTTGGAGATTTTAATGAGATCATGTGCGACTTAGAGAAATGTAGTGCAAATACAAGGGTAATATGACAAATAAAGTTTATTGGAAATGTTGTACAAGATACAGGTTTAGAAGATTTGAGGTTTAAAGGAATATGGTACACATGAGAAAGGGGAAGAGTTATTAGTCGAATGATAAGGGAGAGGCTTGATAGAGCATTTGGAAGCAAGCAATGGACAGACATATTTCCATGATTTTCGATAACAAATATGCCAATCTCAGTCTCAGACCACAATCTAATTTTGGTTGACACAGAAGGATGCAAAGAAAAGAAACAATAGGGCAAGACAAGGAAAAGGTTCTTTTTTGAAGCAATGTGGATGAAAGAAAATACATGTAGGGGATTATACACAATGACTGGAATAATGGAGAGAAGGGATAGTTTAAAAGAAAAGATAGCCAAAGTAAGAAAAGAGCTAGGCAAATGGAGCAATGCCATGTTTGGAAAGTTCATAATAAGATCAAAATAATGAACTTAGAATATAGAAAGCTTAAAATGTAGAAGTGAACATGGAAAATATAAAAGAGGAAGAGGAGTTAAGAGCCGAGACAAATGACTTGTTGGAAAAGTAGGAATTATTTTGGCAACAACAGTCGAGAATAAACTAGTTAAGGGATGGGGATAAAAACATAACTTTTTTCCATGCTTAAGTAACTAGTAGAAGAAGGAATAATTTCATTAAAGGGTTAGAAGATAGGCATAAGAGATGGAGTGAAGATGAAAACAGGATGAAAGACATAGCCTTTAGCTATTTTAAGAATCTGTTTGAATCCCAAAGACCAACTATGTTTGATGAGATCTTCCAAGGGATAGATGCTAAAGTTATAAATGAGATAAATGAGTTCTTCTTTGCAGAGTTCGAAATGGAAAAAATTCCTAAAGCAATCAAACAAATGCATCTAACAAAAGCTCTAAGACCTGATGGCATACTTGCTTTGTTTTTTCATAAATATTGGCATATTATTTGAAAAATATGATTGATTTTTGTTCATTTTGCCTGAATGGGGCAGGGCTGATCCATGAAGTGAACAATATTAACACAGTATTGATTCCCAAAATAAAAAAACCCTAGAACAATGGCTAGTTTTCGACCTATAAGTTTATGCAATGTAGTTTATTAGATCATTTCGAAAACTGTAGCTAATAGTCTCAAGTAGATCTTGTCTAGTTGCATAAGGGAATTCCAAAATTCTTTTGTCTTGGGGCGTTTGATTACTAATAATGTGTTGGTGGCATATGAAATTATACACACTTTAAAATGTAAAAGATCGGGAAAGGATGGGCGTGTTGCCCTAAAACTAGATATGAGCGAAGCCAATAATAGGGTGAAGTGGTTATTTCTAGAAGTCATTATGTAGAAGATGGGTTTTTCTGATCAATGGATTTCACAAATCATGAGAAGTATAACTTCAGTTTCATATTCTATATTGCTTAATGGCAATGTTACTAACAGTTTTTGTTTAGAAATGGCCTTCGCCAAAGAAACTTTCTTTCACCTTAACTATTTCTTCTATGTGCAGAAGGCTTCTCAGCTATGTTGAAGTAATACCAAACTAAATGAGGGATAACTAGTGTGAGAACTAGTCAAAATGGTCCTCGAATTACTTACCTATTTTTTCAGATTATAGCTTGCTATTTATAAAGGTAAGTACAATGGAATACATAAGGGTGAAGTGCGTGCCATAGAAATATGAGTAAAGTTTGGGACAACAAATTAACTATGACAAGTCATCCTTATTCTTCAGCAAAAACACATCAGAGGAGTGTAGGGAAAGTATCAAACATATTTTTAGAATCCAAGTGACAGAAAATCCAGAAAAATATCTAGGGGTTTCAACTATGATGGGAAAAGAGAAGAAAAAGGCATTCAGAGAGATAACAAATAGGCTGAGGGGAAGAATATAACATTAGAGTGGGAAAATGCTATCTAAAGGTGGGAAAGAAGTTTATATAAAAGCGGTTTTTCAAGTAGCGCCAATGTATGCCATGAGCTGTTTTCTTCTTTCCAAAAGTCGGTGTGAAGAGATAAATAGCGTTATAAGTAGGTTTTGGTGGATGTCAAAACCAGAAGGGATAGGTATCTATTGGCTAAAACAGGAGAAACTTTGTCGAAGTAAAGCGGTTGGAGGAATGGGCTACAGAGAGGCTACGAGCTTCAATGTAATGCTTTTAGGGAAATAAGGTTGGCGCATAATAAGAAGACCATATTCACTGGTTCCCAAAATGCTTAAGGTGAAATACTTTCCTAATTCTAACTTTATGAAGCAAAAATGAGTGCAAATCTTTCCCTCACTTGGTATAGTGTTTGAGCTGCAAGAAAAGTTTTGGAAATAGGTTTATGGTAAAGAGTGGGTGATGGAGGCAAGATCAAAATTTGGCAGGATGTGTGGGCTAAACCTATCAGAAACTAGAACCATGCGGTGAAATGACACTAAGTACACAATATAAGCTAGTTTCGGACTTGATTGATACGAATGAAAGAAAGTGAAATAAGGAAGATATTAAAAACCTTTCTCCAATGAGAAAGCACATATGATCTATTGTATACTCGTAGGACGTATAGGCAGAGAGGATCAACCTATATGGGAACCAAAAAAGAATGGTGAATATTCAGTGAGAAGTGCATACAGATTACTCAATAGACTACATGAGGACATCACAATTGCTGCGTTAGAGAATGACTTTTGTAAACAACTATGGAAACTGATTTTACCAGCAAAGATAAAGGTTTTTGGATGGTGCCTAAACAATGGGATTTTACCGGCATTCAATAATTTAAAGAAGCGAGGAATCCAGGTGTAGGAAATATGCCAAGGGTGTGGGCAAGAAGAAGAAACATCAATGCATGTCATAAAAAGGTGCAAGGCAACAAAGGAAATTTGGAAATTGGGCTGCTAGGGAGCAAAATGGACTAATGTAGAGTTAGAAAACGAGAAGGGTTGACTTTGCAACATGTTTGAGAAGGTGGATCAAAATAGTTTGGAAATGGGGTTGACAACAAGCTGGATGATTTAGCATAACAGAAATGTAGAAATCAAAACCAATGAAGTTAAAAAAGTTGAAGATATTATGGTGTCATTGAGAGATACTTGGAGGAATACAGAGAGGCCCAAAGTTGCAATGCTTCTGATGTTACTAATGAAAGCGTTGGATGGGTCGCACTAGTTATTGGATGTGTCAAGGGAAATTTTGATGGAGCACTGAAGGCAGAAGATAGCGTGTGTGGATAGGGATTGTGATAAGGGATGGAACAGGCCAGGTTTTGGGAACATGTTCAACAATAATGAAACGAGTCAGGGATCCTACAACTATAGAAGTCTTAGTAGCAATCATATTGAATTTACGAAGGAATTGGGATTTCAGTTAGTCATAATTTAAGGCAATGCTTTAGAGGTCATAAACCAACTAAAGTCTGATGAAGAAAGTTTACCGACGGTTGGTGAGTTGATCAATGATGCAAAGTTACTAGGGCAAGTTTTTCACTATTTCTTTGTTATCCATACTAAGAGAAGGGCAAATGAAGTTGCACACAGATTCTCAAAGAATGCTCTTAGATCACAAATGGAGTCAGTGTACTGGGTCGATGAATGTTCCTTTATTATTTCATATGTAATTCTTATCGAAAGTAATATTTTATCAAATGAAGATTATCTTTTTTTTTTATAAAAAAAAAAAAAAAGTGAGATCAGTAAGATAACATAAAACATATGCAATATATGTGTAATAATTTTTTAATTTTATTTGTAAAATTACAAAAATTCATTATATATATATACATATATATATATATATATAGATGTAGAAAAGCATCTACCAATCAAATTGATCAAAATTAATTAATTTTTTTTTTTAAAATGAAGGTGTTTCATGTGGACAATGTGAATTATGTGAATCATTTGATTTTAAAAAAATGAAATAAATGTTGAATCACTTGATTGAAATTAACAAGGATTGAATTTTCAATTTCTTATTTTTTATGCTAACAATTAAAAAAGATTAGCCAATTTATGGTTGGAATAACTTAAAAAATGTACAAAAGAGCAAATTTCTTTTGCATCATAAAAAATTCAGAATTAAATCATTATTCCAATCTCCTGGTTTTATTATAAAATCAAGGATAATAACAAATTATTATTTAGTTTTTTTTTTATCATGTAATGTTTATTTAAATTTAAAATGGAATTAAATTAAGAAATAATTTTAATAATTTAATACTATTTTTTATTTTATGAAATGACTCAATTTCATGTATATGAAAAATCAAAATAAAAATCATTTTGTTTTCACAATTTTCTTATGCTCTTAATTTACTTAGAATCAAGGAAAGAAGTGAATATTATCACAAAATATCTCTAAAGAAAAATTGAGAGCATAATATTTTATTCTAAAAAATGATATTGATTCATCAAAACATTATAATATTGTTTTTAAAATTTTCCCAAAACAAACTTTTTTTAAAAAAAAATCACATTTATATAAATACGATTTCCTAAAGATTTATTATTTAGAAAATGTTAATAGTCTACACATTTATTAAGATATTTAAAAAATATATAATTGATATATTATTTTATACTAAATTAAATAAAAACAATGCATTAAATATCAAAATCTTTTTTGTAAAAAATATTTTAATTATCTTTAAATAGTATCTATAAATACCTATTAAACCGAATTATTTTTATAGACGTTTACTTTGGTCTAGAGAATTTTGGTCCTTTTATAATTTTCAAACCTAACCGGACCCGACCCGACTCCCAAGTTGCCGGAACACCAACAGTTATAAAAGGAAAACTTGTCTCCGCCTTTTTATTGTCTTGTAATAAAATCTCTGTTTACTTTTCTTTTCTTTTTTTTTTTTTATAATTTTTTTCTAAGAAATTCAATTCCAATTTCATTCTCAAAATTGAGGTACGTTGTTCAAAATTTTCTCAAATTATAAATGGGAAAAACTGATTCTAATGAACAAACAGAAATTTTTTTTTTTTTAAAGTTTCATTTCTTTTCCTCCATTTTTCTTCAACCAAACACATATATTAATGTCATGAAACTCGTTACTGGGAAAAAAAACATTAATTTTTAAAATTTATAAAATTACGTGTCATAAAAGAAATTGCTAAAAAATCACCCATATAATTCTTCCTTAATCATTGCAAAACCTTGAATTTTCAACAAATGTTGTGAACTTGAGCTCATTTTATATCATCTATATATAAAAATATAAACTCTAAAACTATTAAAAGTGAATGACATAAATATCTTTATAAATTTTAAGAAATAATAAATTTATCTTTAAATTTTGAGCATTTTTTATTTATATATTAAAGATTATTTTTCATTAAATATAGCATTTATTATTTAATTATTTAAATTAATCCAAAAATGTTAAAAGTTAATAGCATAAATACCCTTATGAATTTTAAAAAATAACAAATTTACCTTTAAATTTCTAGCATTTATTTATTTATTTAATAAAAATTATTTACCATTAAATATATAGCTTTTTATTTGTTTGTTATTTAAATTTAAATCAATTAAAAATTTATGAATATAATTTATATCAAATTAAATTACATTAAAAAGTTCATATTATTAAAAGTGAACGACATAAATACCCTTACAAATTTTAAGAAATAACAAATTTACCTTTAAAATTCTAGCATTTTTTATTTATGTATTAAAGATTATTTTCCATTAAATATAGCATTTATTATTTAATTATTTAAATTAATCCAAAAGTGTTAAAAGTTAATAGCATAAATACCTTTATGAATTTTAAAAATAACAAATTTACCTTTAAATTTCTAGCATTTATTTATTTATTTAATAAAAATTATTTGCCATTAAATATATAGCTTTTTATTTGTTAGTTATTTAAATTTAAATCAATTAAAAATTTATGAATAGAATTTATATCAAATTAAACTACATTAAAAAGTTCACATTATTACAAGTGAACGACATAAATACCCTTACAAATTTCAAGAAATAACAAATTTACCTTTAAATTTCTAGCATTTTACATTTATGTATTAAAGATTATTTTCTTTTAAATATAGCATTTATTATTTAATTATTTAAATTAATCCAAAAGTGTTAAAAGTTAATAGCACAAATACCCTTATAAATTTTAAAAAATAACAAATTTACCTTTAAATTTTTAGCATTTATTTATTTATTTAATAAAGATTATTTGCCATTAAATATATAGCTTTTTATTTGTTAGTTATTTAAATTTAAATCAATTAAAAATTTATGAATAGAATTTAAATCAAATTAAAACTACATTAAAAAGTTCACATTATTAAAAATGAACGACATAAATACCCTTATAAATTTTAAGAAATAACAAATTTACCTTTAAATTTTTAGCATTTTTTATTTATGTATTAAAGATTATTTTCTTTTAAATATAGCATTTATTATTTAATTATTTAAATTAATCCAAAAATGTTAAAAGTTAATAACATAAATATCCTTATGAATTTTAAAAAATAACAAATTTACCTTTAAATTTCTAGATTTATTTATTTATTTAATAAAGATTAATTGCCATTAAATATATAGCTTTTTATTTGTTAGTTATTTAAATTTAAATCAATTAAAAATTTATAAATAGAATTTATATCAAATTAAATTACATTAAAAATTTATTTGTAGGATATGGTGGATGTATTGTTGAAAATTATCCCAAATTTACTCTTTTTTTTTTTCGTAGGATTCTTTTTTGTTCAATTTCATAAGCAATAATTCAATTAAATTCATGTAAAACACATTTCTCATCCTATGGGTTATAGCATACTATGAGTCCGTGATATTAAACAAAGCATAGACAAAATCTTTCCTCTATTGCTCAATTAGTCATTATTTTAGTCTAAATTATTATATCATAACATTTATGCCCAAAAAATATTTAATTTTATCTTAAGTAAAATATATAATTTTTCTTTTGCAAGCTACAACCTAATTTACTCTTTATCTTATTTAATAGTACATATCATGAGTCCTTAAATATATTTATATTATTTATTTATTTATTTTAGATCAATTAAAACTAAAGTTCATACAAAATTATTAAGAAAGAGTAATACATGTATTGTGGTAAGTTTGTATGTTTGATTTTTTTTTTAATATTTTATGATAAATATACATTTATATGTTTAATGATTGCAATGGTTGATTTATTTTACTATAATATTTCTAATCACTTTATGCAATCACATTTTACCGTTACAATGCCTAAATAAATCTTTGCTTTATGAACATAATCTCCCATATATGTGAATTGTTACTAAACTTAGATTTTATTTTGTCTTTTATAGATTGATTCTATATTACATCCAAGTTAATTTCAGTCAATCTTTATTTTTTATTTTTAATTTAAAATATTTTGTACTTAAGATATTTATAAAACTATAGTCAATATTGTTAAGAAACATTAATCTTGAAGAAGAGAAATTATTTGATATAATGTTAGTTGAGTTTTTTTTTTTTAATTCCACAAATGGGTTAAAAAATTAACATATCACTCACTTACTTTTTCAATTAGGTTTTTTTTTTTTTTTAATATCACTCACTTATTTTTTTCAATTAGCCTTTTTTAATATACTCTAAAGCTTAAAGGGTATGTGTGCTACGTTACTAATTTCAATTGTGAAATTTAAAAACTCTACTGTAAATATATTTTATAATTTTTTCTAGAATAATATAAATTTATTTTTTTAAATTAAGAATGCTCTAGAATATTTTTTTATTTTGACAGTGAAAAATATTTTAATCACATGATTAATTGTGTGTATTTTGTTGAATGTTCAAAGCTTTGTTAGTTTTGTAACCAAATATTATATTCTTTGAATAAATAATGTTATAATTTATTTTCTGTTATTTGTTTATATTCTTTAAGTATATGATTATTAATTTGTACTCTTATCATGAAAGCATCTATTTAATAATTATTTGTACTTTATGAGTATGTTTATTATAAATAAAGACACGTATCATCTATGATATATACATATAAAAGTGTGAACTGTAAGTAATATTAAAATTGATTTTTTAATTTGGTACACTCCTATTACTAATATATTGCATGCCATTCATGCATGTCCAACCAGTTCTTCTATTCATAAAGAAAGAAAGATTTACAATTAAACTCATTAGTTGCATAATAAAAATTTTGAAGTATGAGGATGTGAAATAAAATATGTTTATTTATGTAATCATACAATTAAGATCAGAAATTAATTCAATTGATAATGTTAAATTATATATATATAAATAAAATAAATGAATCAATTAATATTTTATATAGATCGTAAAATTATTAAATTAATCTTTGTATTACTCAATGGGTCAATGTATCATAATATATATGAAAATGATTAAAAAACTAAAGGTGTTGGATGACAAATGATAACGTGATCTTTAATTTTTTTTTTCTCTTAATGTGTAAAAAGTGCTCCACTTGGAATTTAGCCAACTTTACTATAAAAAAATTTATTTGAATTTTAGATAAATATTTAGAATGCTCACAAACATGCACATGCTTTAGATTTTATAGCCTACCTTGAATAAGACATTCTATAATAAGAAAATGTTTAATATATATCTATATTATATATAAAATATGATAATTTATTAAATTCTCTCTATTTATTTTTATTTAATTTTTTTAGTAAATTAAAATATTATCTACTTTTTATTTATTTTCTTATTAAAATAGTTTTTCTTTGGTTAAGTCATTCATGCCCCAGTTAATGCAAGCAATACAGTTAGAAAGCTTAAAATAGTTTTTCTACAAATACATAATTTAGTGTTTATAATATATTTCACTTATTAATATGATTTACACAATTAAATTAATTATAGAAGATTTAATGATAAATCAATTATAACTTAGTAGTAAATGTATAATAATATAGTAGCAAATTATTGATAATTTTGTTATAAATTAGTGATAATTTAGACAAAATCAATAATAACTTTACACTAAATTAACTTTACACTAAATTAATGAAAACTGTATAGTAAATTATGAATAACTTAATAGTAAAATAATAATAACTTAATAGTAAATAAATAATAATTTAGTAATAAATAATTGATAAAATAATGTATGATAACATAATAATAAATACATAATAACATAGTAGTAAATAACAAATAACTTAACAGTAAATCATTTATACGTAATTATAAATGTATAACACATATTAGTAAATTAAGGATAACTTAATAAAAAATAAGTGATAACTTAATAGTTAATTATTTATAACTTAATAATAAATCAATGATAACTTAATAGTAAATTAATGATAGCCTAATAGTAAATAAGATTTAATTTAATACTCTTTCCATCCCAATAAAATTGTCACATTTTGATTTTTGTTGGTCAATTTTTTTCAATTTTAATCACTTATTATTTTTTATTTATTATTGATAAAAATATGCAAAAATATTTTAAAAACTTTAAATGAAGTGGTTTCTAAATATATGTTTTGTAAAATTTAATTTATTAAAATATTTAAAATAATAGATGTCAAAGCTAGAAAAATTTAACAAAAAAAAAATCAATTGTGACAATTTAATTGTGACAAATAAAGGGAGTAGTAATTAATTGACAAATTTAGTAATAAATCATAAATAGCTTAGTAATAAATCAATAATAATTTAATAGTAAATAATTTATAACTAAGTAGTAATTAATAATTAAAAATTAAAAGTAAATCAATATAACTTAATAGTAATCATCAGTAAATTAATAGTTAATCAATAATAATTTAGTATAGTAAATTAGAGATATAACTTAATAGTATATCAATTATAATTTAGTAGTAAATTAGTAATAATATAATAGTTAAAGCGTAATAACTTAATAATAAATAAATTATAACGTAATTGTAAATGCATAATAACATAGTTGTAAATTAATAATAACTTCATAAAAAAGATAACTTAATAGTTAATCATTGATAATTTAGTAGTAAATTAATGAAAATTTAGTAGTAAATTAGTGACAGCATAATATTAAATTTATTTTAGTTTAATAGTAATTAAATTATAAATTTAGTAGTAAATCATAAATAACTTAGCAATAAATTAATGATAATTTAATAGCTAATCACTAAAACTCAGTAGTAAATCAATGATAACCAAGTAGCAAATGCATTACAGTATAATAGTAAATCACTAATAATTTAATAGTGAATTATCGATAACTTAGTAGTAAATCACTAATAACAAAATAATAAAATATTGATAATTTAGTTGTAATTTATTGATAATTTTTTATAAATTAAAGATAATGTAGTTATAAATCAGTTAATTATTAATAACTTTATAGTAAATCATCAATTACTTTATAGTAAATCAGTAATAACATTACAATAAATTATTAATAACTTAATAGTAAATTATCAATAACTTAGTAATAAATCGTTTATAATTTAATAGTAAATAATTTACAACTTGGTGATAAATCATGATAATTTAGTAGTAAATCAATGATAAGGTAGTAGTAAGTGAGTAGTAACTTATTTGTTAATTAGTGATAACATTTTTTTTTATACTTAAAGTTACTAATGATTAAACCTTGGTTACTAGAAAGAGAAAAGGATTAGGATAAACCTACTATGATTTTTTTCATTAAAAAAATATAGCAAAAAAATTCTAAATTTAAATGAAACAATAATGCTATATTATATAAAAAGAAAATTATCTCATATATTGTAATTAATTGATAAAATTAATAGTTTATCATAAATAACTTAGTAGTAATTCAATGATAATTTAATAGCAAATAATTGATAACTTAATAGGTAACTATTGAAAACTTAATAATAAACTAATGGTAATTAGTAAATGCATAATAATATAATAGTAAATCACTAAATTTAACAGTAAATTATTAATAACGTAATAATAAGTCACTATTAACTTAGTTATATATCAATGATAATTTTGTAGTAAATCATCGATAACTTCATAGTAAATTAGTTATAACTTTATAATAAATTATTAATAACTTAGTATTAAATCATCAATAAGTTAGTCTTAAATCATCAATAACTTAGTAGTAAATCATTCACAACTTAACAGTAAATCATTAATAATTTAATAATAAATCACTGATAACATAGTAATAAATTAATAATAACTTAATTATAAATCGATGATAAGATTTTTTATATTTGAAGTTTTTTTATATTTGAACTCCAGTTACTAACAAAAGTGAAGTAAAAACTTAGTAATAAATTAATTATAATAATAAATCAGAGTTAACTTAGTCATAATTTATTGATAATTAAATGCTAAATCACTTATAAGTTAGTTGTAAATTAGTAGTAACAATAAATCAATGATAACTTATTAGTAAATCAGTTTTAGCTTAATAGTAAAATCTGGATAACTAAATAATAAATTATTCATATTTTGATAATAAATTAATGATATAACTTAGCAGTAAATCATTGATAACATATAATAGTAAATCATTACTAACTTAGTTTTTTCTTTTTTTTTTTGGTTAAATATTGATATAGAGCTATATTTTTTAATATGTCTAGCATATTTAATTCATTTAAAAATTATATTAATTGTCATTTAATACTAAGGTATTGAGTTACAATATTTATAGATATTGTACACATATATAAATAATTAGAACAATATTCATGTACCAATTACTATAACAACATATTTTTATTAAAACAAATCAAATTTTGAAGTGAAAATTTGCAATAACTTTATCTATATTTGCATGTCATTGATTGTCTATTTGATAATATATTAATAGCAACTAGATTAATGCTATATCTTTACTAAAATAAATTGTTGTATTTTATGGAATCATTTATAACATCGATAGCAATTATACAAAAAAATTTTGTCTTCAAAGATATTTTTAAAATGAAAGAGAAAAATAATGAGTCTAAATTTATTGGAAAACACCATAGAAAAATTACCTATTAGTTATTTTCTCAGGTACATAATATTTTAAATTAAAATATATGATCTAATAATACTAATAATAGTATGAATTTTATAAATTATAATTTTATAACAATATCGTTTAAATAATGAATTTTTTGTATGACTTATACCTGATATATAATTAAGTGTTCATCGAAATTACTTCATTTTAATTAAAAAAGAGTTCAAATATTAAAAATATATTCACTATCAATTTTAAAGTCTAAGATTTAAAACATAGTTTACCTTCAAAATATATCTTTTGATATTTGTCTAAAATAGATCATATATTATTAATTTTAAAATTATGATATTTCATTATTTAAAAAACAATAATAATATTGAACCAAAATTAATTGAAAAAAGTATTTGAATATTTAAAGAACAACACAAAAAATTATTTGATTAGGATAAGGTACACCTTTAAGTAAAGTTTTATTTAAACTCTTAGTATAACATATTTTAGTAACTTATGCATATTTAATTGTTTTTTAAGAAATCAGTATTCAATACTAAAAGTAGTTTTAGTCAATATCCTATATAAATACATAAATAAATATCATTGATTATTACATCAAGATACTAATAGTTTTTTTATTACTTCATATCTTTTTTTTAGAATATGTTTACAAATTATTATTTTTAATTAGTAAATTCATGTAAGTATGCATTTTTTACTATAAAATAAAATTACAAAATGATTTATATAACATAAATAAGTACATGTTGAAAATAGAAGTTAGTAATGAAAAAAATTATATATTTATTTTATTTCAAATAACAAAAACTTTATAACAATTTGGTTTCAAATCAAAATAACAAAATTTAAATTTTCAATTACAAATAGATGAAAAGTAATAGTTTGAATGAGTTTGACAATGATTAATTGCCTAAAAAATTTATAAAATTAAAGATAAAAATCCACCACAAAAAAAAACTTAAAAAAGCTTTAGAAAAAACATAAAACAGAGAAGAAGGAAAGTACAAAATTTGATTTGATTGTGATAGAAAATAATTTTTTATAGTTAAAAAAATTTTTAAAAAAAGAAGAAAAATATATAAAAAAGAATGAAGATGATGACTTAACACTAAAAAACTTAAAAGAAAATTTTTAAAAAGAATCAAAACAAAGAAACATTGAATATTTATTTTTTATTGAAATTTTAATTTTAATTTTTGGTTATAGTTATATTTTTAAACTTAAATTTACATTTTTAATTTAATTTAATATGATAATAATTATTTTAATTTTATTATTATAAAATATTAAAATTATTATATTATATTATATTATAATTATAATTTAGTTAACAATAATGTGTATGGCACGTGAAATAAAATTAATATATATATATATGTATATATATATATATATATATATATGTTTGTGTATAGATGGATATTTATGCAATTATTGGTAAAACAATGAGCTGTTCTGTGAATATTCCAACAAAGAGTGCAATTTATGTGGGGGGATGTTATCATAGTGGCCAGACTGGTAGGAGAGGGAAAGAGCAACAATTGAGGACCCCTAAACAGCTATCTCCAGAGCTTTTTGGTGTCCGTCGGGGGCTAATGCCCGCTGGTTGGATATCGCTTGTTGCCGTGAGCATACTGCGGCTGCGGCTTCAGATGGGTCATTATTCACTTGTGGTTTGTTCTTTTTACTCAAATGAGCAATCTTTATATTTGATTTGTATTTTTTTTCAATTTTGAAGTCAATGTGTTTTCCAGTTATTTGTCTTGGCATTTTATTCGGTTGTTGATGGCTAGAAATTGTGGGGGATATTGAGAATGTTGTGTTTGTTGTATTAGTTTTGTTACTTTGATGTGATTCTATTGGTGGCCTCCAAATGGTTACTGTTCACCTGGAGTTTGTTCTTTCATTTAATAAATCCCTTTTAAGTTTTTCTCTGTTGTTCAAGTTTGATGATTATGGTATCTTGGTATTTTTCTTACTCTGATTTTATCGGTCTTGCTATTAACTTATGTTGTTGATGGCTGGACTTTGTTGAGGATAACTGATGTATTTTTTCTATTGTTTGGTTTCCTTTGAGGTGATCCGGATGTTTGTATTGCTCGAATTATATTGTTGATTTGATTGCGGACAATCTCTTTGTTGATGAGAATTTATCTTTAGTGTGAATAGCCATACTAGACATTCTGTCATGGGTGTAGATTGGTTTGATAAGTGAATGTGTGAGGGTGTTAGGCTACTGACAATTGGAAAGATATATGAAGTTGTCTCTGCTAGAGATGTGGTTGTTATTGTTGTTTTTGTATGTTCATGTGAGGAAAAAAATAATTATATTTTGGTGCATCTTGCTAGGTGCTAATGAGTTTGGTCAAGTGGGAGATGGCACCGAGGAGGGGAGGAAACTCCCAAAGAAAGTAAAGCAATTGCAGAAAGAGTTTGTGAAATTTGTATCTTGTGGGGCACATTGCACTGCTGTTATTGCAGAACCACGAGATAATGATGGGACCATCTCGACAAGCAGACTCTGGGTTTGAGGACAAAATCAGGTAGTGGAATTTATATTTATCAAATCATTTGTTGTTTTTAGAATTTTAACCAATAGTAATCTCTCTTTCCAATTACTTTTCCACTTCTGATTACAGGGGTCAAATTTACCTCGTTTTTTTGGGGTGCCTTCACTTCTAACACAGTATCTATAAATGAGGTTTATCCTTTCTTTCAATCTTGATGGTCCTATAAATGAAGTTTGAGACATTTTTTTTTCCATTTTGGACAAGGGAAAAAAGAACTTTATGGCTTCTTCCTTGCTAACCATTTTTAGATATTATTGTTCTTCTGTCTCAGGTTTTACTCAGAACCAAATGGGAGTTTCCACCATCTGCTCCTTAAACGAATAAGCTGAGGATTGTAAGTTATGACCTAGCATGTAGGAGATTTTTGCTGTACTGTTTGCTCCAATATTCTCCTGGCTTTTTTTAGCTATATAAACATGCCACCATACCAACATACTGTCTAGCTCATGTTCTAGCAGTGAAATAAGCTGACTTTTCTGGTCGATTTTCAGGCAAGCTAGTTGTTGTTTCAATCAGTCTTTTAACTAACCATGCATGGAGAAACTTCACTTTGATGATGCACATGCGCAAATATGAGGCAAAAAAAGACCGAACTATATAACTCCTTCGTTAACTTCAACTGAATTCTGTAACATGGAGTTTGCATTTCTTTTTTCAGTTTCTGTTTGAAACAAATACCTTGTAGCTTGTAGATTTCTGGTTCAACGGTAGCCTAATCTTTCATCATCCTTTATTTATTGGGTCTCTCATTGAATTTACCAAAAATTTCCATTGTTATTTGTTTGAATGATCTTTTTCCACATGTATTTTGATCATGATTTATAACCAAGGATCAGGTGCTCTATAACTGTTTGTTCAATGCTCTATTATATGAGACTTTTATGCATTTGGTTTATTACAGATCATCAGTCAAGAGTCCCATGCAGTAGCTCATGTAGTTGCTTTATCAAGGGAAGTCCTATTACAAGCTTGTTGTAGGGAAGGAAACTTAGGAACTCATGCTAGTTTCCTGCCACCTATTAATCGATATTTATCACTGTTCTGATAAACCAGGCTATAATGAGTATGGTCAGCTTGGCAGAGGCATTACTTGTGAAGGGTTACGGGGGGGTTCATGCAATAAGTTCATATGCAAAATTCCTTGTTGAAGCTCCTGAGCTTGTGAAGATTACCTACGTGTCATGTGGGGAGTACCACACTGCAGCTATTTCTGAACAAGGAGAGGTGTAAGTTTTCCAAAGGACTTACTAGATGGAGATAAGATCTGCGTTTAAGTATAGGAATTGTGTTTATCCAAGTCATTTGGTGGCAGGTTCAATTGGAGAGGAATTTGTGGGTTTGAAAGAGTGTATGTGCTTGTACACGTAGAAGAAAATTGGTTGATTTTTCCGCTCAATTTTGGCTTTTGAGGAGGGAAAGAAAAAAATAGAAGAGCTTTTGAGGGATAGAGCTACCGTTATCTAAGTTCCTTGAGACTTGATTCTTTAATTTATATATTTCCGGTTTAACAGGCACTATGTCGTAGAAGAACTATTATCTTTAGTGATTTTCATTTCACTTACCAAGAAAAGGAATGGAGAGAGGGGTGAGAGAATTGTGGTTATCCATGTTACACTTGTTACTTTGCTTTATATGAGGGTTTGGATATATTTTCTTATACAAATCTCACACCTAGTCAAGAGATGGGATGCAAGGGAAATGAGATGAATTCTGATATACAAGTCTGTGTTCCCTCACTTTGGTTATGCCATGAAAAGAGGTGGTCATATATTCATAAAAAATAAAAAATTTCTTAATCGCTTTGTTAATTCTTGCTCTTAGTGCATGAAGCTCGTTTTCATGTCTTTTCTTTTCAGAGACGTCAGATTCTTGAGTTTCATGTTAGTTAGGCTTTTATTGGAGTATGCTATCTCCACATTAGTTATCTTTTATGTTATGATTATCAAAGCTAGGCTTGATGATAAAATGTTTATACTAAATAGCGTAACGCTGATATACGCTTCCTTTTTCCAAGTTGTTAATGATTATTGTCATTATATGTCAGTTCCTTGAGTAATACTATTTTTTATGGATTTTTTCGATTTTAACTTTTATGCATGTTCCAATTTGCAACATACATACAAGCATTATCCATAATGTATATTACCATGCACTCGTGTGCTATATCAACACAGACATCATTCATCATGTTTTCAAAGATACACATGGTTGATGTTTCAAAATGTGATGTTAAGATTTCACCTTATCGGCATTGGGTCTAGGAAATAAGGGTCAAGTTGGACACAGTTCCCTTCAATCTGGTGATAAAGAGTTATTGCCAAGGAGAGTTGTTGCTCTTGGTGGAATATGCATAATGGATGTTGCTTGTGATGGGGCACATACTTGTGCTTTAACTTCACAGGAAGCGCTCTATGCCTGGGGTGGTGGTCAATTAGAACAGTTAGGCCTTGGCCCTCAGACGGGAATCTTTTCATGCAACCCTAATGATTTATTCTTTTGTAATATCCCTGCTTTGGTTATCCCCACTGTTGTCTAGCTCATTGCTTGTGGACATTCTCACACACTTATGTGTTTGAAAGATGGAAGAATTCATGGTTGGGATTACAATAGTTATGGTCAGGCAGCTAATCAGAAATCTATATGCATGGTATCCGTCACCAGTTGATTGGTATGCATAGCCCAATTGTTGTGTGATAGATTTTGCAACATTTTGTGGTTTTTGTTTTGATGACAATCCTATATTGTAGGTGTGTTGGTGAAGTGCGAAAACTAGCAGCTGGTGGTGGTCATTCTGCTGTATTGACTGATGCATGTTCCTTGAAATATCTTTGGGAGTTTAGCCTTGCAGACGGTGTTACCTTAGCAAATGCTGAAGATTGAGGATTTTGCATCTCGAACAGGATCAGATACTTTAGCACGTCTTTTTGCGAGACTGTGGTACTGGTTCCTTTTTTTGGCTTCATATAGGATTTCATGTCCGATGCTTTTCTTTATTCAAGTTTTTGAGTGGTGCATGATTTCTACCTTAAGGCTCCTTGTATAAAATTTCCACTAGATGTGATACCATTATTTATGGAGGATAGTCAACTGTCATACACATTGTCTGCTTTGTCTTATTGTATGGCAAAATTTAGATGTCATAGGCAAAGATTTAAATAGCGATCGGATAGTAGTATAGCGGTTGTTATTTCGCGGTCACACCATTATCTACCACTGCTATTGAAGAAAAAGCGGGAAAGAATTTGAATCTCGCTTATAGCAGATGTATCACGGTCGCGAATTGCGGCATAACGTTGAATAGTGATAATAATGGTTCGCAATTGTCCGTTATTCCGTTTTTCATTCAAAATTTTTTTTTTAAAAAAAATTTCATTTGATTTTGTTTAAAAACTTAAAATAAAAATAGCAAGAAAAAAAATAAACATCAATTTATAAATTCAGAAAAAAAAAACCCACAAAGCTTAAATTTTTAAAAATATCAATTCTTTTAAATTCAACTTCAATTAAGATTAAGTATATGCAGTTTAAGATAAGTAATTAATTCAGTATTCAAATTATTATTATTTTTTTAATTTTTAAATTTATCGTGATTTTGTGTGTTTGAAATTGGATTGGGTTATGTTACATTGGTAAAAAAGGGCAAGAGTTGCTAAGACTTAAAATGAGAGACAAGAGATAAGAGTGAGACTTGAGGTTGAAGAAGATGAGCAAATATAGCACACACCAAAAAAAAATAAAAAAGAATTGAGAGAGGTAAATGAGGATGAAGGTTTAGAAAAAAAAATTATTGAATGCAAGGTAAGAGGATGAGAAGTTGTGTGGGTCTGTGCAATTTAGTCAAGAGACAGAGAAATTAGACTTGAGGTTATTGTTGTTGAAGATTGCCCACTATATAAAGGTTACCAAATTTGATTTACTGTAAGCCTATAAAAAGCAATTCTCTCGGGCCATAAATAATAATACTTAATTTATGAATATTTAATTACTTATTATTTGATTTATGCATAATATAATTCGGTAATTAAATAATTAAATATATCATTCGTTATAATTATTTATTTTTTACATCTTTATTTATCTTTTGTTATTTTTTAACTATCATATGAATAATTTTTTAAATATGAATATTTTACTATAAATATTTTTTTAAATAAATAAAATACATGATATGATATAAATTATTTGAAAAATCATAAAATAAGAGATTTTATTATTAATAATTAAAATTACTATATTTTATAATAAGTTGAGCAAAATTTTAAAAAAAATTTCGATCGCGATAACCGTAATGATCGCGAAAATCTCCGTTATATCTGTAACCATGACAAACACAACGCGACAAAAAATGTGACCGTTATCGCAATTTAAATCCATCATGGAAGCTTCTATGATTTGTATTTGGAGAGAACCATAATTCCGTTCAAAGCCTTTTCATCCTTATTTCTGTTCTCTTCTTTTATTCTCTTTCCTTGCTATGTTATTCAATTTGATGAAAGACATGTCAGTCCTTTGTTTCTGCAGGGAGCATTCGCCTGATGCTGGTGATTGCAATTATCAAGATGACATCACCAATCTCAAGAATTGAGTACAAAATCATTAGGTCACTACGAATTCCCTCACCTTCATTACAATGTCTGTAGAATTATAGGATAACATATATATTAATTACGTATATGATGAAAGCAAGGCTTGGCTTTCAAATTATATTAATCATACCAAAATCTTTTCTATGTTTGTCTTGATGGCCAAAATGGTTAGGACAGTCAAACTAAGCAATGACATCAAATGACAAACTTGTTTCTATATGACTTCGTAGAAATTTTCACCCTAGGCATCACTGTGTTTTCTTTTGTATTTTGAACTGCTCAAGTCCTGCTTTTGCAATAGGAGTGCAGCAGAAGCTCTCTGAGAAACAGTTCATTTTTTTTTTCTCTTTATTAAATTAAGGATTGGCATTTGACTCTTGTTTAATATATGGGATTAATGTTAGGGGCATTGGAATGGGATATGTGGAGTGGGTCTCAATTTGTTATTTGGTGTGCTCTTCCTTCCTGAACGAACTTTGTAATTGATTTACATCAATAAAATCTCATCTAACTTTCAAGGAAAAAAAGGAGTTGGCATTTTGAATTTCCTTTTCATCGCACTCACCCTCTGCTAAAATCAATGTTTTCTTTTACTGCAGGTAAAAGAAAATGGATTATTTCATGCAGAAAGCTCTTTTTTATATTTTTTTTAATAAAAAAGAGAAGGCACTTGAGGTGGATATTTTGTGGTGAAAGTGACAGCATGGTATGATGCTCATGAGAAACGTGCTATTTTCATGGAGGTTGTCAAGGACAGTTCAAAACATTGTTGGAGGAAATCATCTCAGCTTTTAACAGAAATAGAATATTCTAGAGTGAATATCCTTTGAACTTCATGGCCAAGTAATTTATCAGTAATGCTTTTGAGAATCTTTTCTTTCCATTTGAATTTCATGCGTTTCCCCTCTCCTTACATCGTGATACAAATGAAAATGAAGGCCAATTAGGCCCTTGATCAAGTGTAAAAGTTACAGGTTGAAATTGCCACTGTTATGCATCAAATCCTCCTATCTTCTTGTGTGAATGCATTGTAGAATACCAAATGGGAACAAAAAGAAACGAATCCATTGAAGATTGAGTAGAACATGTACTTCCCACTTTGATATTGCATTCAACATGCATATTCTTGGTCTCAGAATTGTTAAGCAATGTGCTTTATATACCTTTTAAATACTTCAGTGGGATAGCAGGATGCCGCAGTCTCAAAACAATTTTGAGTTTTCAAATAAACAACTTATAGTTTTCTCATTGCATTTGAACTTTGTGCGATGGTATGTCAAGAATTCTCACTCTATAAAAACATTGTTTGAAATGTTTGATTCGAACTGCTCGTCTCAGCGTCAGCTTTCTATCTGTTTAAATGACGAAGCATCCAGGGGGGTATCACAGTACTGATACTAGGCTGGGGTTGAGTCTCAGCCTCCTTGGTTATACCTTCTATGGCCTGGTAACAACCTCTGCATGATTCATATCAAAACTGGACATCAGTCCGATTGAATGAGTATTGGAGAAAATACTGCAGTTCAGTGCTGCATTTTGCTTAAGAAGTTTTCCCCAGGACCGATTTCAATAGCACTTTACAGGAAAAAAAAGTTTGCCTCAATTAATTAATTTCTTTCAAGTTAATAAAAGAAAAAAGGAAGAAATAAAGAAAATCCTAGATCAATCAAACAACTAGCTAGCATGAAAGAGAATGAGAGATAGTACCCAATAGTCAAAGAAGGAAACTGTATTGTTGCTGGTGGCGGTGGTGGTTGTACTATGGACCATGATGAGTTTTGGGCATAGTTTTGATGCTCACATTGTGCATGCTCAGGTAGTCTCTTCTCATATTCTTTGAGCTATATCCATGGCAAAAAAATTAATGAAGTCAAAGATGAAGCTAGAAACTTAATATTTGAAAAACAGAATGCAAGCTTTGGAAGTTTGAGTGTAGAAGCTGTAGTTCCTACATTTTTTGCTAGCATGTTGTTCTGGTCTTGCAATGTCTTTTCCTGTCACAAGCTTCAATGTCAAAAATAGCATATACCAGATAATTGGGATTTTTATATGAACTCTCTTGGTTGCCATTTAACATATTATAATGTCTACCTGTGTTAATGTTAAAAAAAAAAAAAAAAAAAAACTGGGGCAGTATTCTTTCATGAAATTTAATTTTGGATTTTAGAATATTAATCCAAGTCGTGATAAATGTTTCATCATATGCCAAAGAAGTATCTTACTTTCTTCTGCAGCTCTGAAATGGATTCAAGCATGAGTTTATTCTGCATGTCAGAACAAAACATGAGTGAGTAAAATAAAGCATTCATATAAATATATAACAGAAATTTTCATAGAAATCATTGAACATGCTTATTTCACCTTTCTAGTTCGTATGCGCTTCAGAGAATTATCAATCTGTTGTTCCAAAAGTTTCAGGTCCCTCAGACTCAAGGGATCAAGCTCTTCTCCAAGAAAGTGCCTGCATGATAAATGTAAAATATCTCATTTGCTTGAGTTGATTTTAAGTTTTCCAGTAAATCCAATCCAACCCTAGACAATGTTCTATCATTCACATGAAGTTACATTTGTACCTCAAGTTCCTTTGCAAAGCTTCAACTGTTGACATGAGTTTGTTACATTCCAAAGTCGAGTTTGCCTGTGTAGCATTCAGAAAAGGATTAAAGAATTAATGATTTCATTTTCCTTTAAATCAACAAGCACTAACAATCCAATTACAAATCTCAGCCTAAAAGATTCTGACTATCAAAGGAAATTTCAAGAATTCGCAGTCATGGCTACAGTGGTGCATCAGATACAGTCATACTTATATAAACGAATTTTTTTATGTTTGGTGATAGAAGTAGCAGAACCAGAAACATGCATGGTTTAAATGTCTGTTCTTTGCTATAGTGACTACTTTTATGGAAAACAAATACAGTACAGTAGATATAAACATATACAGAACAAGGAACTCTTTTTGTTTTTAAGTAGGTGAATGAAGGAAGCTCTAAGACCTTAACAATGAATTGGTAAAAAAAAAATTAAGACAGAGAAGAGATACAAATGTCTACCTGGCTGGGGAATACAATAAAGTAGCTAGTTTAGTCATTATTACCATACTTTACAAAATCTTTACAAAATATGATTTTAAAGGGTAAAAAGGGACCACAGGCTCTAGTCATCAAAATGGAATACTCGTACTCTAAGAATCTTTCAATCTAATACTTCTAATTCCAACTAGATTTTAAGGGGTTTAATTTACCTTTCTACCCTCTCTCAAACCAATGATGTAAATAAATAAGATATGAATGAATTTTGTTATGTTTGAGATTTGATTATTTAATTAATGAATCTTAAATTATTATTTTTGATTGTTTGTTGAATTTAATAAATTAACATAAATAAATAAAAATTAAATATATTCGTAAATTTTTTTTTGTTCATTTACATTATTAATATAAACGAATTAAATATGAATAAATTTTATTATATTCATAATTTATTCGTTTAACAAATAATAAAATATTATTTGAAATCATTTATTAAACTTAATAACTGAATAAAAATTGAATCTGTTCACAAACTAATAAACAAAAATGTTATTTATTTACACCCACACCTCAAACACACTTTTTATGGCCATTTTTTTTATGGATATCCAAACACATTTAATGTATACGCAATGTGTGTAATACAGTTTTATACGTTCCATTGTAAAATCACGAAATGGACACCTTAGCTTGACAATTATTTTCAAAAGAATAAACGATTTGCTGCAACCTACAGTTGCAATGGAATAAATGATTTACTCTGACAATGTACATTTTGCATAAATTTCATGATTTGCAGCAAGACATACCTGTGATTCAGAGCCAGTTGGGACGAGCAGTCTCTCTGAATATGATTGTCGTTCGTATCGTTCCAGGATCCTCTCCATCCTGTAATAATACAAGAGCTAATCAAAGAAAAGACTTGATGCACTTTTAGTACATGAATGTCAGTAAGTGTTATGAATGCCATTGTTGGGATTTATGTTCATTGAATTCATCAAAAAAAAAAAAAAAAGACCATTCTAATTTTGCTGAATTCCTTAAATGTGTCTCACTAAATTCATGGATTTATCAGAAATCCAAAACCTAATCAATTTTAAAGGTTGAGTAATGATGTCTAATTATGTTATTGCTTATAATCTAGGTTGTCTCAGTTGGTTTAGCTGGTATAATTAAAGACTATTTAGGGTTGTTTTAAACTCTGAATTGAATCCTAAATGCCTCAAATGTTGAGCAAATCTTGAGAGGTTTATGAGATAAAAGATGGTTTGTTTCTCATTGCATAGTCTAATATCATTGGACAAAAATGAAAAAACATAAAGGCCAAAAAAAAAAAAAAAGAAAGCTAAAAGGAGATGCAACACAGGAATATCAGGACTCGATTTTTAATGCAAATGTTGGACCAGAACTGGACATTTTTGTGAAGCCATTGAAATATTATACATGTCTCATGCAAGATTTCACAACTATAACTCTGTTGAAGTTGACATGAACTTCATCCCAATCTAATGAAAATAACAGTTCCATATGTACCCCCAAATTGTGGGTATATTGGGATCTTTACACTGAAAACTTAGGGTATAGCAAAGTAAATAGCATTCTTTTAGGGGCTACATTCTGCTTTAATAGCTCATTCCTTTTCTTTTTATCCTTTTTTTTTTTCATTTATTTTTGAATGTCTGAAATTGTTTGGCTCACACGATTGAAGAATTTCTGTCATGGTGCCTAATTGATATGAATGAAAGTTTTCTTTTTCATTTATTTTAAGAACTTAAATTGTTATCAAATTTGGATAGCCCTCTAGCTCTTGGGAAGTTGATTGTTTTCAACAGAATTTAACATTGAATTTAGAGCATTTCGAAGCTAGATCAAGCAAATGATATTCAAGAACCAATGGCAGGAAAAATAATCATAAACACACACCACCCCAAGTCTGAGCATTACAATATTTTCATGCAAGATTTTAACTCTATTTATATATATATATATATGCTATTACTAACAAATAAAAGATGTTTTTCTCTAGAAAATAACAAAAATAAAAATAAATAAATTATGAGTAAACATTTAGAGAAATAAATTATTCCAATATAAAGTTCTAAGAAAATTTAGACAACCTCAAGACTTAAAAACTTACTGCAAATGCAAGAAATCATACATTCAACTAACGTATTTAATTTTCCCTTCAGTTTATGACTTTTGAGTATTTTTCTGGTAAACTAATTCATTTCCTTCTACACTTACCTAGTTGGGAAGTCAACGATTACAGTATTAAATATAGGATGGCTCTTGAGTTTACATTTGTATATCTCTTCATAAAATAAATGGAAATGAAAATTAGTGTCATATTCAAGAAATTAGGCTATTTTTTCACCAAACCCAGTCCAGTAATTTATTATCTTTTTAAATCTTTCAAATCATAATAAATATTCATGTACTCGTGAACAGTTATGCTTGAGAACTCAACTCCAATGAATCCATTGCATAATTAAATACACTTCACCTCACTCAATTTAAAATTTTCTGTGGAAAATGGGATATGAGTAAAACAGTGAAAATCCATGTGTGAATATCTTGAAACAAAGTTAAAATAAAATTAAGTGAAATATAATAATGTAATTAGACACAACAAAATCATTTTCAGTCTGGAAATCTACAAAGTGAAAACATGAAATGTTAGTAGCTTGCATGCCTCTAGCTAGTGGCTCGTACTGCTATGTTGAAATATCAATATGGAAATTGTAAATAACAAAAGTTACATTGATTTCCTCAGTATTCCAACACACACACACACACACTCGTATATACATACGTACATATAATATATATGCATATAATGCCTATGAACATAGCTAATATTATTAGGGGGCATTTTCCAAGGTGAATCAAAAACAAGTTCCAATATCCTAGGTTAAAAACTAAATACAAAAGACATGGGGAAAAAAAAAGGAGGAATGCTATAACACCAAGCCCTATGACACAAAGCTGTCTAAACTTAGGCTTCAAAGTTGAAGTAACGTGGTTTTAACAAATTTTTGCACAACCAACATTATAGGGTACTGCCATTTTCATTAATTTAACCAAATCATTCCATAATCTTCTACTTAATTATTTCCTGTTAAACTTCCATGAACATACCAGTATTAAAGCTAGAGGTTAAACAATATGTAGCATTTTTCACATCTGATCTGACAAATCAATACAGGAAAAGATTTTTTCATATAATCTTAACAAATTAACAAACAAAAACAAAAATGTTAAGCAAAGTTTCTTGAATTAAAGGAAGAGACATATATAATAAACTTACTTTTCAAAGTTGAATTAATCTTGTTTAACCAATTTTTCATAACCAAAAATAAAGGTACTATATATCATTTGCTATAATATAAGCAAACTCATCCCATAATCTGCAACTCAAAGATTTCCTGTTAAACTTCTATATGAAAGTACACGCAGATAAAATTAAAACTAAACACATATTATTTGAGAGGTTAAACACAAAAACTATAAAATTAAGACTAAACACAGATTATTAGTGAGGTTAGACAACATATATTTCACTTCTATCTGACAAATCAATACAGAAACTTTTTATGTCATAAAATCTCAACAAACAAACAATAACAAAAACAAAAATTTACAGAAAAGTTCTTTAAGTAAAGGAAGAGGCAATATATACCAGAAGAAAAATGTTTTTGCAAAGAAAAAGACATCTAAAATGACAAATGAAAAAATTCCTATGTTTTATTCATGTTTTTTCCTTAGCCTTTTTATAGTGTTTATATGAGAGAAGGATAGATCAAATAATATCAGAAAGCTGAAGATTTTGGTGTAGTGCAAAGCCATGAACAGTGCAGTAATGAACAAAAGGAAGGAAAATAACAAAGACCCAGAACTTAAAAACAATCAGAAACTAAAAAAATATAAAAACATGCAATAACAGGCAAAACTAAGAGATTAAAAGTGTAAATTAAGTGGTTGAAAGAATTATTTGTAAAAACCTGGATTCAGATGAGTACTCAAAGAGCTTCCCTCTGTTAGAGAAAACAATCAAAGCAACCTCGGCATCACATAACACTGAGATTTCATGAGCTTTCTTTAGCAAACCAGTTCTTCTCTTTGAGAACGTTACTTGCCTGCTAGTATTGTTCTCGATCCGCCTTAGCTGAACCCTACCTCTCCCCATTTTTTGCCACTCTTAAAAAGAAAAAAAAAATTCTCACTAAACAAACAAACAAAAATAAAGTTCAAGAAACGCTAAAGATATGAGTTCATTTAGTTTTTTTGGTTCTCTTTTGTTTTTGTTTTTTCTACATGGGAAAAGAAAACATGAAACTGATGCAAAAATGGAAATTCCGAGGTAAAGGTTTCTATTTTTTGGCGTTGTAATATGAAGCAGAAGGCTTTGATTTTATAGAATTGATAATAATACGGATCGTATTAAATTTGATTAGGTTGTTTAAAGTATTATAAATTTTTAAAATTTAATTTAAATTTGAGTCATTTTTTTGTAATTGATTTAATTTGAAATAAATTTTATTGGTTCAATTTATTTATTTTTTAAATTTAATTTTTTATTTTTATAAATTATTTTAATATATTTTTAATATATTCAAATAAATTAAATATAAACAATTATTTTATTTTTTAAAAATTTAAAATATATAAAAACTAATAAAATATACAATTTAGATTGCTTCAATTTTTTATTTTTATTTTTAATTTAAAATTGATTTAAATATAATATATATTTAATATCTAAATTTAATTCAAATTGAAAAAAAAATCGATTAAAATTAAACTGAATATAGTAATTTTGAATTTTTTCTCAACCTATTTATCTTTCCATATATAGAGAGATTGGAAAAAATAAAATAGAAAAAAAGGGGAGTAGTAATAAAATATTATTTATTTATTTATTTATGGTAGTTATTTTGGCTTTTTATTGTAAGAGAAAAGAGAATATAGGGGGGAAGTAGTAGACTTAGGGGTCAAATGTTGTCGAAGATGATAGGTTGAAAGGCTGAAACAGACAAACAGTCGTTAGTGAGCCGTGACTGGTTTTTTAGCCACAGGTTGTGGTACTGCACTGCAGCAACAGCGACGGTACATTTTCTTTTTCTTCGGCAAATTCATTGTGATTTGCGTGGGACCGAGGTACGTGTGCTGTGTTATGGCGACGGCGCTAATAGTCTCCGCTTTTAATTTTAATTTTTTATATTTATTTATTAAATTTAATAATTTATTATAAATACTATTTTAAATTTCATTAATTAAAAAAGATTAAAAAATTAAAAAATTTGTTCATATTTAATTCATTTATAATGTAAAAAAATAAATTAAAAGATCATTTTAACAAATATTTTGTAAATAAATTCAATTTTTTATTAAATGAACAATATGTTAATAATTTTTAACTAAATAAATAGAATATGCATGTAATAAATTTTGATTATATTCTATTTATTTACATATTTATTTTTAAGGATGTTCATTCAATTGATTTAATTACTTTCGAATTGAATTATCAAAAATCGAATTAATTAAATTAAATTAAATTATTTTATTTTTATTAATCAAACTAATTTTTTTAATTTTAAAAATTAATTGACCGAAACTAATTCGATTATTTAATTAATTTTTTCAATTAAACAAATAATAAATACATTAAATTAAATTTTAAATTATTAATATTTTATATTTAAAATAAATTAAATAAAATTATCTAACAAAAACATTCAAATATCAAATTATTAAATTAAAAACTTTAATAACTTGAAATGAAATTGATAATTTCATATATTTTTAGTTTTTTATATAGGTTTTATTATATTTCAATTAAAATTTCGATTAATTTTGTTTAAAAATTGAATTAATTGAAAACCCAAAATTTTTTTAAAATTATTTTCGATAATCAATCAAAATTAATCAATAATTGATTAATTAATCGAATTAAATTAATTCAATGAATTAATTCATTTAAAACTAAAATTTGAATGCCCCTATTTATTTCTTTCTTCTCCCACTGCCTCCTTACTTGCCATAATTAATACTCTTGGGTTTGTTACTCATCTTTCATTTGCTTCCCCTTCTACCTAATTTATTTTTGTTTTTTTTGTCGTGGCCATCCTTTCTGCCTAATTAGGTCATACTTTCTTAGCTATCTTCTTCATCTTTAAGGTTTATTACGTTGCTATGTTAGGTAGTAGAAGATTGATGATCATTAAACATATAGGAAGGGATTAGGAATGGCAACAAATTAAACACGGTCAAAACGGTTTTTTGTTTGTTCTAAATTTCATCCGATTTTATATTTTTTTAATTTAAATTCGATTCGATTTGATTTAAAATTTATTTTTCTTATATTATTTTAGTTTAATATTGACAAAAATTTTATTTTAAATGCATTGAGCTGTTTACCATTTTTAGATGAGGTGTTTGATAGAAAAAAAAAAATCATCTACAAGGGTTGTTTCCCCAATCGACGAATTTTCGTCTCAATATTTGTTTAAAACTTGGAACAATTTAACTGTCTCACAAAAGAAAATTGTTACGTTCAATAAGAGAGATGGGAATTAAAGCAAATAAAAAACATTTGTTTTTCTCGTTTCATTTTTCCTATAAGAGATGAAGAGTATATGAAATAAATAGTTGCCTTCAGCTTCTTGATTTAATGGTTAAGAAATCTTAATAAAACATGTAAGGCATAAGTTCAATCCTTGCCATCTCCTTTCCTTAATCCTTATATATATATAAAAAAAGAAAAGAAATACATAGGTTGAGATTAAAATTGTAAGTAAAAAAAGGTTATGCATATAATTAGAGAGTGACTGTTTCCCATTTTCTAATTGTTAATTATCTTTCAAAAAATAATTGCATTATTTATTTGGTAAGAGATCATAGTTTAACAATAAAAGATATATAAAAAGGTGCCACATATATATTTCATTACCTTTTAAATTATTATTATTATTATTATTATTATTATTATTATTATTATTATTTATATCTTAAAAGGTATACGTTACTTTATTAATTTTGTTTGTAAAATCTAAAAATTTTCCTGTCAATAAATATGATAATTTTTCTTAATTTATAGCTTTAAAAATTGAAATATTTTTATGCAAACTTCAGTTGGAGATGGGACCAAATATATGGTAAGATTTATATATATATAAATAAAGCATAATACATATTCTTGTGGTCCAACCCTTGGTACATGAATGAAATTAAAATATGAATTATTATTTGGTTAATGAGAGAATAGTACAGTACTATATTTTTTAATTTAATCTGTGAACATGGTTCTTTTGGAAGTGGTCCCAAAACAAAAAAATTTAAATAAGTTTATTTTTAATTTTAATTTTGAAGAAAGGTCCCATTTTACATAGGATCTTTGGGGACCATGATACCACAAACCCTATGCTCCATTCCACCATCAAACAAATTTATAATTTATCTCGTACTAGTCCTTATCTTCGTTAAAGATGGGGTCATTTACATGAATATATTCAAAAATTAATAATTTTCCTTTGAAAAATAAAAAATATTTGGCTCAAAAGGATAAATTGAATGCTATTTTAAAAAGTTTTTAGGTATTATTAAAAATGATACACACGAGAATGTGATTAATTTTATAATAGACATGCTTCTTAAAAATACAAAATATTCTTAAATTTTAGATTTCATCCCACTCTATTAATAGATCAGAGTGATTTTTTCATCAATATTACTAAAAAAATAAACAACTCTCGTCAACTTTTGAATCAAATTTCATAGGAAACGTGGAGTAATGTGAAAAATATAATCTCAAGATATTTTAGGGTTCAAAAAAAAGGAGAGTGAAAGAAGAGAAAGAAGAACAATACTTGCCCTTTCCTTCATCTCATCCCCTTCACTTTCCTCACACGATTTTTGCAATCTCAAGGGATTATTGCTCTTATAGCCCAATGCAAAATTTGAGGCCAAATACATTAATATATCTATGGTGATGAGGAAATTCATGAGTGATTTTGATTCAATTTTCTTTCTCTTTTAGATATGCTAGAAGAATTCTCATGGTTGTGGGAGGAATTAAAAAGGATCGATCAAATAAAGGATGTTGAAAAGATGTTTGATCTTCCAGAATCAAGCAAAATTTATGCATTTGATTAACTTTATTGCAGCAAAAATATCCAATTTTAAGAATTAATCCATGTTTTTATTTGCTGTTGACAAATCATTTAACCATAAAATTATTAAAAAAAAAAGGGTCAAATTATAGAAAATTATATTCAAAATTTCAAGACAGTGAAGAATTTATTTGTAAATGACCAGGAAAAATAATTTTTACTTTGTTTTGGGTTAAAAAGTTTATTGAATACCTATAACCATGCCATTAATTAAAAAAAAAATTTAAAAGTAGGATTTGATCCTTTGAGTTAATATTCCTTCTCCCTCATTTTATTAAAAAAATACTAATTAAACTGTGAAAAAGAATCTTTTTTAGTAATAAAGATTACAGCTCTAAAACAAGGTTCCCATTGTGGAATGTCTTTTCCCAAAGATTATAACTTGTTGTACCATAAACCAAACGTTATTAAAAAAAAGGACATATTCCTAACCCAATTAAACCATTTATTGAAGGGCAAAGATATTGTTGAAAATCCGAGACTTATTAATTTAATTTAATTCATGCAATTATATTTAAAAAAAAAAATAGTTAACAAGTTTAAAATTAAAATTCAAGCACTTGTAATAATTTTTTTTATTTTAAATTATGATTTTTTTATAAAAAATATTACCAAACATTAAAAAAAAAAAAAAACTATCCTATGTATTATTTGTATTAGTAAAGTTTTTAAACTTCACATGAGCTATCATTGGCCAAAAAAAACTTAAAGAGCTATCACATATTATTAAAGGTTGTAAATTAAATGTGAAAATTAATTAATAAATACAACTAAATGAATATGTGATAATCGAGTTAAAAATTCCGACACTGATATATAAAGAATAATAATTCATTAATTTAGAAAAAAAAAGGTGAAAATTGTAGTACAATTTGAACATAAAAATGATTAAAACTTAAAAAAAAAAAAGAAATTAATTAAGAAGAAAAGTACCATACAAGAGAGAAAGATTCTGATGACCTTCTCAAGAATTGAGATTATTGGGGACTTAATTTAATAATTCTTATTACGATTGCATTTCAGGGTACATGAGTTAAAAATCTTCACAATCTTTATGCAGAATTTTGGTACTTTTTATAAAAGAACATAAAAAAAAAAAAGAAATATAAAAGCATTCGATTCTTTCATTACTTGTTCTTTTTCATACATTTCTCACCATGGTATGAATTGTGTATCACTGATATAACATGTGAATCAATGTGTGAATTTTGAAAAATAGCTAAGAAATGGAAAATTTTTCTTATGTGAATGATTTAAAAGATGGATAACTTTTTTTTTTTATCATCAAAGGTGTTCTATATTGATACATGATGTCCTATACTACTTTATAATAAAAAATATTACTTTTGGCAAAGAAAGAAAAATGATTTCGTCCCTAAACTTTTAATTTAATGTTTAAAGACGTTTGAGAGAATATCAAGGATTTGATTTCGAACTAAACCTCCCCCTTCTCCTTACTTATATTAAAGTTTTGCTCTCTTGATATAACCTAAAAAAAGAAAAATGATTTCATGCCAATGAGACCTCGCTTAATATATTATCAATTAGCAAATTTCAACAAAAAAAAAAAAAAAGAAATCATTGGATACGAAAGTTCTCTTATCTTTATCTCAAAACATCATCCATGGATACTTTTTTGAATCCTTTTCCTGGTATTGTAAAACCTATATATGATTCTTGACCTAGAAAATTTTTTTTCTTGTGCAAGACAAAATTTTCATGATATCACATCTGTCAATGTGACTCATTTGTTTCTCTGTTCCTCCTTTTTTTTTTTTTTATGTTTCAAAATTATGTTCACATTTTTTTTAACACTTACAACTCTTGCTTTTTCTACACTTCAAAATTGATTTTGATTATTTTTTATTTTTTAATATTAAAAAAAATAGAATATTAATTTTATAAAAAATTAATTTTAATATTTAATATGCTAAAGTAAATTTTTTTTAATTAAACTATGCATTTACATTTAAGAAATTTCAAAACAGAACAATGCGTATGGTTTTGACCTTTTAGGAGACACAGCTAACGGCTGCATGCTCTACGGAAGGATGTAGATTCGGCCTGGTTTGGAATGGCTTTAGAATTGTTAATTTAGAAATAGATTCGACTGAAGCTCTTTGAGCCATTAGCCCTTTGGGCCAAATAGTCAGTTGACCAGCCTATATTTCCTCCTTTTGCAGCCCAACACTTAGATACGACAGGTGTCATCTGTTTTGAACGGTGAGGATATGTTTGTTGATACAAATGCAACAATGATTTTGAAGTGAATTCTAATGAAAAAAAAATATTAAATATATTAAATTAAAATTATATATAATAATAAAATTTTAAATTATTTAATATTTATAAAATTTATTTAAATTATTTATCAATATATTATATAATAAAATTTATTTATTATATTAAATTAATAAAATTGTTTTGTACCTTTTAAATAAAAATGAGTTTAAAGGATATTTTTGAGTTTAGAGTAAAAGGAGAAGGGCAAAATTGGAAGGAAAAATAATTGAGGAGTGATCAACCACTTGACCAAAACGTCCGGTGACCCACTGCCATCAGCCTTACCGTGCTGGAGACCCATTTGGGTCTCAATGCACCGGTGAGCACTTAAATTCATTGCAACCGTACATCTTCGGAGGTTCAATGCAGTGCAATCGAAATGCACTTTAAAATTATTGAATTAAGAGGCAAATATCGCATTGATAGAATATTATATTTTTAATTTTAATGATTAAAATTAAAATTTTGATAATTTTAATTATAAAAAAAAAAATAAATTAGGATAGTCTCAATTTGCACCGTCAATACCCACAATAAATATTGAAAATTACAAAATATCTAGAGGAAAATTTTGGATAAAGATATTAAGTTCATGTTTGTGGTGTTTCTGTCCTGAAATTAAGCTTTGAAATTTAAAAATTAAAAATTGCTTTTTAAAATATTTTGGGTTCGAATTTGTTGTGTGACTGATAAAACAATTTTCATCAATTTATTAATTCAATGTAAATAAATTTGTTTAAGCTAATCTAGAAAAAAATGTATTGGACAATGGCCAGAACCCTTTGCCACCTAAAAAAAAAAAATTCTAGAGCTCATCAAATTCTTAACAAACTGGTAATGTTCCTAATGAAGGTCTCATGCACAGAAAGATTAGATTAGATGATACCTGTTAAGAACCATGTAAGGCAGCTCATCTTCCTACCCATAACCAATATCCAGTCAAATTCTTAAAAATGGACAAAGAATTTAGCTGTCTAAAAATGGATGTCTAAGAAGTCAAGAGAAGCAAACATGTGGTTATGCCCTGGAATATTAACTTTAATCCATCACCTAAAAATCGCTGGCAAGAATAACTGTGCTCAACAAATCTGGCAAGAAATCAGTACCGGTGGAGTAAGTGCTTAGCCGGTGACACCAGAAATATTTACATATAACAAGGGTTAATGCATGTCACGAATAGTTTCTAATGAAATGTTAATTAATTTCGTATTTGCTTTTAATATAATTAGTTTATAATGATATCACATGTCAGATAAATAATTTTTCAAGTATTATATTAATTAATATATTCAGAATTTAAATATTATATTTGATATTTTTAAAATTTAGATATTATATTAAATATTTTAATATAATTCCATAATTATTTGTCTCTATACACGAAAGATCAAAGGAAGGAAGTAACAAAAATATATAGTCTTTGTCAAGTCTTGCAATATAATATATAAATTGATCGCACGCCCTTTTTGTCTATGGCTCAAGGTTTCAATAGTCTTACGACATTCAGTCACAGCTGTTTTTATGTCAATGCAGGTTATGCATGCTCTTGAAACCATTTACATATTTCCAACATCAAGAAGCATTTACCTAGTAGGTAAGCTACTAGTTTATGACCATTAACCATATTGGTGCAAGCAAAAATTTAGAGCGTCCATCCAGGGATAAAGCCATTGACTTGCTGGGCATGAGTTGTAGCAGCAGCTATATGGTTTGAAGCGACAGGATCATACCTTCAGCAGGAAATAAATCTAAGAGATTAAGAATTGTGATAGACAAGGTAGTAACCTATTGGAATGGGTAAAAATAATTAAGGAATTGAAATCCTACCCTATCTGCAAAGTTGGATTGCATTCCAATGGCTGAAATAAGCCCTGAGATTGAGTCTGCTGGTTACTGTATGTTACACTTTGCTCACCACCTTCCCATGATGCTTGAAACTGGTTTCTTGCACTAATTTCATTAAGCTGCCAAACACAAAAAGGTATGCATCTCACAATGATGGCAAATAGAGAAGAAAACAGAAAACTACTGGTAAGGGCTGAAGGCCAGCAGAGCTTGAGAACTGAAGAAAGTGTCACACTCTTTACATTTCATAGTATCAAAAAAGAATACAACTTCACATTCTTTTTGGGTCTTATAAGGAATTAAGTATCAAACCTTCAATAAAATGCTATATTTTCGTATATAAACTAGCAATTTGTCCATGGAAGAGAGACTTGGTGGCTTGTTGGAGGGAAGTATTTAAAATGATCCAAGGTGCTTGATATTAGCTTGTAATTGACTCCTCTAAATGCTTGCCTAGGGTCACTTGTATATTATATATTTATATTACAACTTCGGCTAGGGCAGATTTAAATTTGTAAAACTCTTTCAAATTAAAGGAGGGTGAAAATATATACTCACGACAAAAGCAATTAATTTAGCGTGTAACTTTTCCATCAGCTTACATACACAGGTGTTATGTGTTGTTTGCCCCATCCAGATGACAAATACATTCATAAATATATGTTCTTACATACATGTTTGCTTTATATTTCCTGTGAACATCAACTGAATCTTTCAAATTTGGCCCAAATTTGAACTCTGGAGTTCCAATTCAAGTTTTTTTTTTTTTTTAAAGCCCTCTACTCATTTGATTTCATAAGTTATGACAATAATGGTTGAGTTATTCAAGCTAGCATATCAGATAGTCAAAAGTTCATGAACAACAAGCTATAAATATGCCTTAGATGATATCAAGATACTATTGTAATTTAAGACATGATTTTACCTTTATTGACAAAGCCCTGTTGGCTTCCATCAACATTTGTTCCTGTATTCAAAGCCGGTTAGCCTGTTAGTATATTAGAAGCACAAAAACCTTAAGTCTGATGGTTTTTCCAAAATTCAAATACCTTATTCTGAAGATCAGAAAGCTGGTCAAGCATATATTGGGTCTGCAAAAGGGGTTGAAATAAAGCAAGTGTTAGAATATGAAAATTGTAAGTTAAAAACATTTGGAGCGAAAAGGGAAATGAAAAAAGAAATGCAATGACAAGTTAATCATACCGTAAAATTACTACATATTTGTTACAGAAGGTATGATTAAATTTTTAATGGAAGAAAACTGTTATATGCTATGTTTTAAAAAGCTTCATTTTAACAGAATGGTTGTGTTACGATTTTGCATCCCTTGTTTGATATACTATAACTATTTGCCAATTTCATGCTCTTGTGGAAGCTACTAATTGATCCATATATTTCATCATTAAGATTAATACATCAATGCAATAACTAATAAGAGGCCTGGGGCTGCAAGCTTGTAGGTTTTTTACAACTAACAGTAGCATGGAAAAGAGGCAAGTTATTATGGGTCTATTACCATCAAATCCTATAAAATTGGAAAAGGAAACCCCATTAAAAAAAAAAGGAGTCGAACAGACAAAAGAATGTAGTGCAGACTGCAGAGGTAACCACATCAGTAGTTCTAAAGGCAAAAAGTGAAACAGATCGTAATTTAAATGGATCATAAAGAAACTCTTCTGCAAAAAGGATGGAAAACTTTGTTCCAAAGTACAACTAAAAGAGGGAATAACTTGTTAGAAAGAACCTGATTTGAGCTGAAGTCATGGCACCTATGATTGGAACATAGTAATAAAGCTGAAAAAGCTAGGTGAAAGTATTGAGAAAATTGGCTTGGAAATGATTCAATTTGCATAAGCCTCAAGCCAGACTTGCATAGAAGGATCAAATGTAAAGCAACTTTACACCCCTATTATCTTCAAAATTTTCCCTTCAACCTTATAGTTTCACACCTACTTCTAGCTGTCTTTTAAAGTCATAATATAACCTGCCTTTTGACACTGCAAAGGACAGGAAAGAGAGAGGGAGCTATGCTAAGCTGTTGACGAACAGGTTATTGGATGATGTAAATTTAGAAACATGTAAACCCAGTTACCTTGGTGGAGCGGACATTTTTCAAGGATGACTCCAGTTGATGCTCAAGCTGCTCAAGCTCCTTCGAGTTCAAGGGGCCCAATTCTTCACCAAGAAGATATCTGTTGAATCAAGGACCAAACAAAATTGCACATGAAATTGCTCATATTCAAAATTTTAGATCAGGAGTAATTACAATCCTAGAGTAAGTTGACTTCTCCAATTCTTCCGAAGGTATACCCATTCTCAAATTCACTTAGAAAAACAGTTCAAAACACAGATACAATGGAAGAATAGCCTACCCAATTAATCTAAAACTAAGGTAGGTATATATGCCTGTTAGACGAATTACCTTTGAGTTTGTTGTAGGGCCTCATATCTAGCTTTCAGTTTTTGGTACTCCCTGAAGCTGCTCTGCTACAGCAAAGATAAACAATATGAGAAACTATAAATGTAGTCATCATCCAAGGGGGACAGACTATAGTCACATTTTATTAAGGCGTTTTTAAGTCAAAATAAAGAAAACAGCTTATGAGCATGCCGTACTCTCGAATTCAGTTACTTCAAATATTGTGCTAGTATGATAAAATTATTGCCATCTCACCTCAAGCTCCTTGGCTGGCTTGCTAACTTCCACTGCTCCATAACTGCATTTCTGATATCTTTCAAGTGTCTTGTGCATGCTGGGAGGAAGGCAAAAGTGACGAGAAATTTATAATGATATGCTAAACTTTGACACATATCAATTTTTGCATTGAAATATTCAAGTTCACGTATACATCTTGGATAATAATTAACTATTTTTGTTGGTATCTTGCATGAAATATAAAGATTGATATATGTAGAAGTGGGTAGGTGCTTGGTTAAGAGCCTTGAGGTTGTATTGGAGAATTCAATCCAAAGATAAAGGGACTGTAATTTTTATGCATGCACAAGTATGATTTAATGCATGACATTGTCAACGTGCTTGCCAGACGCCATGTTTATCACGTATTTCAAAATTAGCCGTTAATGTTTTACTTAAAATGTGTATATGCTTTATTTAACAAAAAAAATTAACTTTCGTTTTTTTTTTTTTCTGATAAATATAATGCAAATTTAACAAAAGGAAACACCAACCCAGAAGCCATACGACAATAGGTACAGATCAACCTAGAAAACCAAACACCAAAAGATGGAGATTATGAGTACCTACATAGACATTTATGTATAAACAAACAGATAATGTGTTAGCAGACTTGCACATGCCCGTGCACGTATACGTATAATTAGTTAGAAATTAAGAATTGAAATGAATATTGCTATCCGAAGGTTAGTTTTTCCATCAAGCTTGCTACAAAGGATTGTAGATATCCTATTTGGTTTAGGCTGAGCCTGGTTCAATAGAGTCCATATTATCAGGCCTAATTATTTATTTTCATTTTTATTCTATATTTTATTTTATTATTTTTTATTATTTTTGGTTATTTAATTATTTGTTTTGTTGATTTTTAGTTTTTTTTCCCATTTGATTTATCTTTAATTTAAGTTAAGTGTAAAATAATAAGATAATCATAATAATAATTAAAAAAAAGGGATAATGCAAATTCTATTGTGGATAGGTGTTGGTAGAATTGTAGTTGGTTTTGGTTTCTCTTATGATAATATAGAAATCTTATCAAAGGGAGTTATGATTAATCAAAAATTCTTCTAATTACTTTCTATAAATTCGCACTGATCAAGCAGAACAATAGACAGAAACATAGATCACAGATCAGAAACACAACAACAGGACAGAGCAGAGATAGAAAACAAAGGAAAAGCACATAGAAAAGGCAAAAAATATATGACAAAAAGCAGAATGATAAGCAAAAATAAAAAAAATTTAAAGATTTCTAGAAAAATTTGAAAAATTCTTAGATTTCAACAAAAATTTTCAAATTCCAATGAATTTTTTGACACCAATTAAATTTTTTAGTGAATTTTTTGATGCTAGTTAAATTTTTCAACAAGTATCCCAGAATTGGGTTGAAGATTCCGACAATGTTAAATTTTTCGATGAATGTCTAACGAACCAACCCAGATTCTAGTGACTATTTTCAGAATCCGGTGATAGATTCAACCGGAGCTCATCGATTCTAAAGAGAGAGGGAGAAAAAAGAAAGGGGAAAGAGAGAAAGAGAGAAAGATGGAAGGAGAAATCTGATGAAGAAAGACTAGATTCGAGCTTTTATACTAGCTCCAAAACGACGTTGTTTTGGCATTTTAATTTAGCCCAAGATCCATGCGTTTTATTGTTGGGTGACCTGACTCGAGTGCTCGACTTGCCTTCAACCCTCGTCCCTGCCTTTAGCTTCAGTCAAGCCGAGTCGCAAACTGAGCTGTCAAGCCAAGATTCTGGAGCCACCTTCTACCTGAAGCTAAGTCGCGCCGAAGCCACCAAGCTGAACCGTTTCTGTTTTTGGTATTTTTTATTTAGTTTTATTATTTTGTGTGATTAAATTTTAGGAAAATAGAAAATATAAAACAAGAATAAAAATATTTTTTTGAGAATAAATAATAATTATCTAATGATGAAATTTTTAAAAATTTCAAATGGTAAATTTTTATAAAATTTTTAAGTGAAAAATTTTATATAAATTTATCCCAAATGATAGAATAATTTAGATAAAGTTTCAACAACAATAATTAATATTTATTTTCAATAAAAAAACCAAAAAATAATTAAATAAAAAATTTGAAATTAAATACAAATTACCCAATGATAAGGTTCTTAAAAATTTTAAATGGTAAATTTGTAAGAAATATTTAGGTGAGAAATTTCTCTAAATTTATCTCGAATTGTGGAATAATTTAGATAAAATTTTAATAAAAATTATTATATTTTTTTCAAATAAAAAATTTTTTGGTTGAAAATATTTTATAATTATCTAATATGAGATTCTTAGAAATTTTAAATGATAAATTTCTAAGAAATTTTTAAGTGAAAATTTTCTTTAAACTTGTCCTAAATGGTGAAAAAATTTAAATGAAATTTCAATAAAAATAATTATCATATTATTTTCTTTTCGAAGATAAAAAAATAAAAAAATTAAATTAAAAAAAAATTCTAAATTGATCCAAACGGAGAAAATTTTAAAAATTAAAAAAAATTTTCTAAATTGACCTAAATAGTAAAAAATTTAGAAATAAAAAATTTAATTAAAAAAATTCTAAATAAGCCCAAATGGTAAAGAATTTAGAAATTCAAAAAAAAAATATTTCTGATTTTGGCCCAAATAGTGAACGAATTAAAAATATTTTAAATAAATAAAAATGTTTAAACTTTTTTTTCGGACAATAGAGCCTCTTTAAAAAGATAAATGGGATTTTTGAATACTCGTAGAGGTGAGAGAATATTTTTAAGAGTTCTACTAGATTGATGAAAAAATCTTAAAGGTTATTTTCAATATTCAATATAAAAATTTAAGGCCATTAGAATCAAGACTTTAGGATAAATTTAAAATAAAATGGTACCATCCTTCGAATAGGCATGTGAGGGTGCTATAATTGTAACCATATGTAACTGAATTTTCAAATCCTGTTTTGATTAGTAGACCTGAATATTTTCTTTTAGGGATCTTTAGTCAAGTTTAAGAATTTCTTAAAAGGATAGATTCAATAGATAGTCAATCACACCTACATAAAAAAAAATTGATGGTGATTTCTTACTTGTGTCTAGCTATAGATTTACGGATCTATATGTTATGATAAGGATGAGCACGGCAAAAATATGCCTTTCAATTTGTTAGCTAAAATCTAAAATCCTAACAGCAAATCATGTTTGGGAAGGTATCAAGCATACAGAACATACTATGCCGTTCTGAACTAATTAGTGGAAAAATTAGTGAATCATTTATGACCATCAAGTGAAGGAGAAATATATATGAAAGATTGAAATGAAGCTAGTCAGCCACAACAATACAACTACTTGGCAAAACTCTATTTCATGAAATCTTCCACTTCCTTTTCAAGTTAAAAGTGATATCCATTTTCTCTCCCCCTTTAAAATTAACCCTTTTCTAGCGTCTTTCATCTCTTGCCAAGTATACTATAATCACACAAAACTTTCTTCATGACTTAGGATCCCACAACAACTTTTTGTTTCTTTTTACAATCAAGCCCAGGCTTTACTGGCATGATAATAAATATTATTTTGTTTTCCTAACTAGAGAGAAGCCATTGCTGACACTTCGTAAATCATTCTGTATTATTGATAGTATTCATAATTTGATTTCTTTTATATTAATAAAAGACATAACATAATGCAACATATTATCCAAAAACATCATGCTATGTTCAATCATGAGAAAGTATAAAATAATAAATTTAAGGAATATATCACCTAAATTGATTATAATAAAATTAACCAATTACAATTTAGAATTATATGAGATTTGTCAAAATTTTATATAAAACTCACATTTATAAATAATAGACCGTTATATTAATTTTTATTTTGATTGGACAATTATAACATTGTAGTAAAAAAATTTGTAGGTAATAAACTCTCATAAATATAAGGTAGTTTTATCACAATATCAACTTTGCATGATATAAATTCGTGCATACAATGCTGCTTACAAAGTTGAACTAAAAATTTTTTCGTATATCTAAGGATTAAAAAAACAAAGAAAATAAGGAAAAGGAAAAACTGAAACTAGGCTACTGATTCACTTTAGGAATATCCATTGAGAAATTGACGCGAGGACATTTCAAGGCATGACATCCTATTAACCAGGGGTAAGATAACCCTACTGAGGACATGACTTTGTATCCTCCACTGTTCAAATCTTCTTTGGAAACTACTAGGAGTAAAACAATGGTTTTATTTGACTCAAATTCATAAAAGAACTGATCAATTAGCTAATAATAAAAGGATTTAACTGAATGCTATCAAGATGTTACAATATCATACATAACATCTGCTCACATAATTTCTTAAAAAATTCATATTATAGATCGAAACCCTTTTTGAAAGGTGACTTGTATAATTCTTAATATACAAATATATTAATTCATAAAACCTGGAAAACATCTAATAAAAGGACAAACAAGATAGTAGTACTGGATGCAATACTTCAAAATCTTCACCCTAAGAACCTCTGAGTAATGAAATAGTGTACTATAAAAGGAGATCTATATAATAAGATATCTCCAGAAGAAGCAATCAATTTACTAGTAAAAAACAAGAATATATATCGCTGACCTTGTTTTATGTATTTATTTAGGAGAATTTCAGTTATTTTGACAAATAGAGATTGATTTATTGAAAAAGGGCACATAGGGGAATTTTCACAAAGAAACAACAGTAGGAATGAAGAACCTGCTGTTTTACCTAGATTCTGTCATGAAAAGTATGATAGTTCAACTACACCAACCTGAAAAGATATTCATGCACAGAATATTGCAATGGTAGACTTTTGGATAAATGTAGCTCATGAATAACAGTATAGTACTCATTGTCAACAGGGGAATAGAATCGTCAAGAGCTGAAAAAAAAATCTACTGAACTTATAAACAGTTTCTAGAACAAAACTTCAGAAGAAAACCTAGAAAAGAGAATCATCGTTTGTTTTTTACAAACATTGATTGGATACAAATCTTCATTTTGTTGCTTGAGATGAAAATTTGTAGCCTAATCAATAAAAAAAATTTCCAAAAAAATTATTAAGGACTAGGAACTAGATAACTACTTGAAATTATCATGACTACAGAAATAAAATAATTAAAGGTAAGCAAACAAAAGAAAACCATAACTCCAATTCAGATCTTATACCAAACCAAAAAAAAAAACTAAACCCTAAACTCAAAATAATCACAAAAATGTAAAATATCAGATAAAAGAATGATCAGAAGTTCATAACCAGAAAAGAACAAAAAAAACAAGCAAAAAGTACGAGAATTGTAAATTAATGAAGCTCTAAATCCTCATAAAAAAAGTAACAAGGATCAAATACACAGAAAAAAAAATACCCAAGTTCAAAATGAACAAAACAAAGCAAAGCAAATTAACAGATCTGACAGGTCAAACAGTCAAAGAAAAAAAAAAAAGAATGGAAGAAAGAGCAAAAGGGTTGATACCTAGCACTGCTACAAAACTCATAGAGCTTGCCACGGTTAGAGAAAATGATAAGAGCAACCTCAGCATCACATAAAACAGACAATTCATAAGCTTTCTTGAGCAACCCATTTCTTCTCTTTGCAAATGTAACTTGCCTGTTTATCTTGTTCTCTATCCTCTTCAACTCCACTCTTCCTCTCCCCATTACCTGCCCAAAAAAAAGCTTTAAACCCTTTTTTTTTTGTTTATCCTTTATTTCCTTAATATATTTATGCTAACTATTCCTCCACAAGTATAGATTATCACTATTTCTCTTTGTATATAATAGTTTCTTCTTTTGTTAAAATTATGTTTTTTTTTTCTTTGTTCTTGGGAAGCAGCTGTTGGCTGAAGGGGTGATCTTTCTTTTGCTATGTCAGGGACTCAGGTCCCGCAGATGTAAACAAATTTGTGAAAAACAAAGAGAAAAGTTGGATTCTTGAGAAAAAGAAAAATCATAAGAGAGAGAAAATTCCTTAGAAACTTTTGGTTCCTTGTAGGTTTGGTGCTCCTCTACTTTCAGCTTTCTAACCCCCAGGTTTTCAATATGTAAAAGGTTTTTTTTTTTTTTTAATTTAATTTTTTTTGTTGTTTTAGGGTTGTTCTTTCTTTTTCTGGTTTCATATAATTTCTGCAAAATTTTCCCTTTTGAGTAAAAAGTTTCCCATTCTCAGTTTTAGCGCGTGATGTTCACATACCCAAGAATTAGACACGTCTCACTGTCTGGAAGGTGTGTCGAAGCAGAATCTGCAGTATGACAACATGCGACAAGTCCGAGCGTGGTCAAAAGACCCCTTTAGTTTCAATTGAACTTTTTTCGACGAATTTTAGTTGGAGTTTATATTTGTTCATTGTTAATAACAACATGCTTTCATTTTATTAATAAATAAATATTATTTTTTAAAATAAATATATAAAAAATTAATATTATTTAAAAAATTTACTTACTAATAAAATAAATAAAATAATATCATTTTATTAATAATATGTAAAATCTATAAACACATAATTCATAAGCATCAGTATAGAACCTTTTAGTTTTCTTCACAAGCATTGGAACGTCGTCACCCACCTTAAAACGGATCCACACGTGTCGCCTTGATATTGGTTTGAAATATTTATCTTCGTCAAAATGCTTTATTTTTACTCAGTTTTATAATTTCTTACTTTTTGTCCTTACTAGGGTGACGAAATTACAAAAAGACTGTTGCAATTAGGACGAGACATAAAGCTTAAGTGAAGCAATAACGACGGAGCAACACATGGAACACTACCATAAAATAAAATAAAAAAAAGAAAAAAAAAAAGGAAAATTTGAGTTTAATTTAATTAATTTATGTAATTTTTTTAAAAAATTAATAAATTTAAAATTTAAAATCTAATATTGGTAAATTTTTTTATATTTTTTATTGTATAAAAAAATTTAAGAAAAGGATCGTGCTCGAATAGTACTACAAGCAGTGGATTTAGCTAATATATGTGGTTTGGAATTTTATTGGCTTGGAATTTAAGTGATGAAGGCAAACTTTATTTTTGTTTTTAATTGCTTCAATTTGTTCTTTCAATGCCAAATTTGCGAAACAATGTTTGGATGAGTAATGCATGTTATTGAAATATTGAGAAGATAATAACGGTTTTTATTTAGTAAAAATTTGCAGTGAAAACACACATAATCAACCAGCTATCAAATGTTGAAAACAAGTAATAAAAAGTTTTCACATTGTTGTTGACAATTAAATTTTAACACAAATTATTATTTTTTTTTGAAAATTTCTCCGTTTTTCCTTTAAGAACGAGATTAAAGTTGAGTCTCAAATTCTAAAAAAACCAACATTATAATATTTCTTTAGCAGCATTAACTATGGTATATGTATGTAAATAGCATTGGTGCTTGAAACTATTAAAACAATGGTCAATTTGTTTCTTTTGCTTATCTCTTTTGAAATAAAGTAACCCAAACAAAACAAAAAAAAAAAAATTGAATTATTAGTAAGTACTCTTGCTATGTAGGGCCATTAATGAGAAACCAAAGGCTCGTAAATGCTCTTGCTTTAAGACTATTCGATGACTTCAATATTCCAAGGGAATGGTGGCTAACCCTTTTGATCCTTTGTCCAACCACTTGTTCTGAAATGCAAGGACATGAGAAAACTTGCTTTAACCTCACCAAGTATCTTAAGAATAATTTTCCTTTCAAATCAGGATATATCCCTCTTGATGGTATCTGCATAAATTAAGTCAGATAAATTTTGGATTTTAAATCTATTTGTCTTTTATATAATTAGGTTATGATGAAAAGAATGAAAAGAAATAGTAATTTTTTTTTTTTTAAAGAATGATAAAATTTTCACATTGTGTTATTGTGGGTGTGCTCATTTTAATTCTTGTGGAAAGTTATTAAACCGTATAATTTAGATAAAATATGCTATGCTAAAAACTTTTCATATCCATAATTGAAGGATTAAATCACCAAACTCATAATTAATCTCACCTGTCAGCAAAGAATAGCTTTTTAAGTGTTAGTGTCACGGGTCGAGATTTAAGCTTCGATCCGCGCGGTTTCAAGATCCGGATATTCACCCTTCTGACGTTTCAGATCAACCTGACCGTCACAATTCACACTCTTGTGAAGTATTATCCGCTCTAGCCCCTGACCTCACAGTTTTATCTTACAAAAAGTACCTCACAAGGAAAATGTGGTGTGAACCCTTATATACTCCAGTGACCTTCCTTTTTGATATTCGATATGGGATTCAGGACCTTTCTTATATCTGTGACATTCTCTCCCACTCAACCTCGTGATGCCCTAGTCACTAAGGTTGGCTACCCTGTCTACCTCATTCGAAGTGCTTGACGTAAATCGAACGGTTTAAGGCTGGCTCTGATACCATTTGTTACGGGTTGAGACTTAAGCTCCAACCCGCGTGGCTCCGAGACCTGGACATCCATTCATCTGGTATCCTGAATCAGCCTACTTGTCACGATTCACATTCTTGTGAGGTATTGTTCGTTCTGACCTCTTTGCTCTCATGATTTTATTCTACAAAAAGGGCCTCACAAGACAGAGGTGATGTGAACCTTTATATATTTCAGTGATCTTTTTTTTTTTATATTCGATGTAAGATTCAAGATTTTTTTTTAAGTTCGTAACACTAGTGCTTAAGACTTTTTAATGATAAAATAATATCTATCAATTATTTGATCATGACAAGTTATAATAACATTATTCACATAAAAAAGAAGAAGAAGAAGAAAAAAAAAATGTCTTGGTTAGTATGTCAATTAAAAAAGGCTAAATCACGAGGGTGAGAATTAAATTAATTAAGCTGAACAAAAGTAGAATTGAATTTTACAAACCAACTTTGGATACTTATTTTAAATTATATAAAACTCGTTAAACCTTTCGGATTTTATAAAGAATACGAGACTAAATGCATGTATTCTTTATTCAAAAAGTTTAAGTCAAATCTCATTTCATTAGTATACAATAAATTGATCTGTCTTATCTTATATTTAGATTTAATTTTACTATCATTTAAGTCTTAATATTAATTATATGATAAAAATTTTAAGATTGTTAATTTAAATAATTATATTTCTTTAATTCAATATTGTCCCCTAATTAATTTTCAATACATAAAAAATAACTTTTTTTTTTAATTACACGGCAAAAGGCTGTTGTAAATTGTAATTAATTTGTAACACACGTGTGAAAAAAGAAAAACCCAATCTTAGATTTTCCAAAGTCAAATTTGTCGGATTCCGTCCGAAAGTATCCAACTTACTACACGTCAAAAATTACCTGTCGTTGTTTCATTGGCCTGTCAAAAAAAGGCACGAAACGCTGCACGTAACGTTGCGAGCAACAGCGACGGCGTAAATCCAAAGAGTAAAAATCACTGAAGACACGTGGCGAGATTTGACAGCGGAAACATGGTCATTGTCAGTGAATTATTTTCTTTGATTTATTGTTTCTGGTCCGCGTGCCTAAATAAATTACAGTACAATAATTGGAGTTTGCAAAAGCGGCCTGTTTTTTCTACTAGTTTTTGCTTTTCTTTGCCCTTTTGATTTTTTGGATTTTCTGCTTTTATATTTATTTTTAAAATTTGTATTATAGCTTTTAGCTATCTAAAGTAAGGTATATTTTTAAAATTATCATGATAATTTAATTATTTAAATGATTTAATTATTTGTGTTTTGAAATTAATTTATTTGATTCATAATCATTAATTTTTAAAAATTAAAAATTATTGTATTTGATATTATTAAAAATTATATATTATTTTGTTTGATTTTATAAAAATAATCTTGCATATTATAATAACTATATAAATTAATGATTTTAATGTTATTTAAAAATAATAATTTATAAAATATTAGTATGATTTTATTTATTTGATAATAAAATATAATAAAATTATTAAATTATCAAATATATTTATTTATATGTAAACTAATTTTATAATATAAAATACGTAAAAAAAATTAAAATTAGAAAATAGAACTAACTTATTAAAATTTAACAAAAAATTAGAATTTATATATAAAACATTTAAAAGATTAAAATAAATTATATAAATTATTTTTGAATTTATTACAATAAATATTAGTTTGAAAATATAAAATTTATAATATAAAATAATTAGATTTTGAAAAAAAAAGTAAAATTTTAACCCATATATTAAGATCATATTTAATATACAAGATTATGATAGAATATAATAAGATATTATTATATATAAGATTAGATTAAATAATGTCATTCTATTTTGTATTTGATGCATGCAAGGATTAGAATAGAATAATTTATTTATTAAAATCATCTTTCCTCAAATTTTATATAATTTAAATTATTGATATAATTTTTAAGAATATAATTGGATATATAAGTTTAATCTCATAGATTAAAAATAATCCTCTTCACTTAAAGATGATTGAATAATCCTATGCTAAAAAGGTATTAATCCTCTTAGCAATCTCTATCCCTTTCTTTAGATACAAGTCAAATATAATATAAGAGATAATTATTATTCTATTCTATCAATAATTTTATGAATTAAACATTACCTAAATAGATAATATTAACTATTATTAATTTTATATGTCACTTCTTCTCAATCCACTTTTAAATGAGATTTAAATTATCTTCCAAGATAATAATATGATCACTTTTGATGATTCAAAATCAATGTCACATAAGATCATCAAGTATTTACCAAATATAGCAATCTAATAATTATGTATAAATCATAACTTTTGAAATGATTATCCTATACAAAATATAATAAAACTAGATTATTTTCAATCCATATAAAATCATATGTATATAGTCTCTTGCATCACAAAAAAAATTTATATTTGTCGACAATTATATAGTCCTTTGATAAATTATTATTTTCTTAATTTAGTAATATGATTTAATTTTTAAAAGCCTCAAATATGAAAAAAAAAAGTTTACATTTATTAGACAACATCAATTAGGTACTCAAATTAAAAATCTCTTATTTCAAATTAAATAAACTAATCAATTAAATCAATAATTCATTTTTTAAATGAAATAATATTATTAAGAATGAAAAAAAAAAAATCTTTTGTATGACTAATGAGCAAGAAATTTCCACAAGAAAAGGTAAATAGTTACCAACTCCAAAGTTTTCTTTTTCCATTTTTTTAGTTTGTCAACCATTTCATTTATATGAATATTTTGAAGAAAATTTTTTGTTTAAAGTAATATTCATATAATGTTTAAAAGATGAAGTGACAAACCATATATTAATTTATATTTCACCAAATTATACCGAAATAGAAACTGATTGATCCTGAAAATATATTTTTGTAAATAGAAAGTTGTATGACAAATATTTATTTATTTATTTATTAATACATGGTCACCCAAAGAGAGAATATCATCAAGGAAAAGATCTGCTAATGAAAGTGGAGAAAGATATCCCAATTACACAATGCTACATTTAGTATCATCACTTCCACTTTTTACCCTTTTATTTCATCTAACTTTTGCTGAATCCGATAGCTATTTTAGGATGATGGGATTTTCAAATGGTAAAGAGCTAAAGTTGTTGAAGATCGAAATCATTATCTTTAAGGTGGGAAAATTTGAAGAGGTTTATAACAGTGATTAGAATTGAAAAGATTCAATGTACTCAACAAGTCACTGTGAAAACAAGACCTGTAAAATCATATCGTTCAATCAAACAACCGTTACATAAAGAATTAACCATGTATGTGCACTTATTAACCATGCTTTTTCATCGCCATTGTTCGATGATTAGCAGAAAATAACAAGAATCAAAAGGGAAAATCATGAAAATTTGATAACATTATAAAAGTTTCCATATAGTTGTAGGTCAACATCGGAGGGGTCTTAGTGAAAGCAGTGGCGATACCTTTGATGGTGGTAGATATCGATACCCACTTAAACACGACATGATCATCACCTTGGGAGTATTCAGTCAAACATGGCCATAGCATCACTTGAGAGCTTCTGAAATACAGATGAATGAGGTAGATGGTGCCCTGTCGATTCTTCAACAGCGTTCTCATTCCTTTTGGGGTGTGATCAGAATCGAATTCAACATAAGAAAAGCTATAAATTAGTGATGGAAAAGCAAGCTGTAAAATGGATAATAATCATGTCATAATCACATATCTGGAGGCTTCGAGAGTAGTTTTTCAGACATTAGCTAGTAGTGATTATATTTAAAGCATGCCACAAGTTTTCTGCACAAAATATGAGCAGTAGTTGCAATTTTAATCTGGTGTCCATGACTAGTAACTTTTTTTTGGGGATTGGCAACAGACAGAAATAATTAGCTAAAAGAAACATTATAATTTAAGTATATGTTACAAGATTTGCAAATGTACTCACATTTGCACCTGCATGGATGAGCAAAGAACACCCATTTTTGTTCCATGTTTATTCATGGAAAACAGTCAACATTGACTTCTTTCTGAAAGAACTTAAGCAGTATTGGTTAGCAACAAATGCGCTATGGTTTTGATCTACAAGCTTCTAATTACAATTTCAAAAGAGTGTCTCCTAGAATGGTTAAATCAGTAGATTCAAATTTGAAGTCAGTTTAAATCCTGGGGTGCAATTTTTGGGATCGGACACGGCAAGATCCCCCAATCATGCAGTAAGGATCAATGCATCTCCATATCTACCTAAAAAATGTTTCAAAAGAGTACTAGGAGTGAGCAAAATGCATAACATATCATTATTAATATTATTATTTTTTACATAAAAGGCCGCAACCTAAAGTTATAGGATATTAGATTTGAATTTCAAATTTATTAAATATCATTTTTTAAAAGTAATTACATGAATCAAGTAAACTAAACTTCAAGTTACGTACCATTATTATGTTTAACTCATGATGAGTTACAAGTTTCTACAAATTCTGATGTTGACCTAGTCATAGCCTGCTTTGAAATGGTGAGCATTTGTTTTGAAAGGTAGCGAGGGAGGAAAACAGTACTTTTTATGGAGATATCGTCAGCAGAAAATGGTTTATCAATGTCTAGCGGTTGCAGACTTGAGTGTGCCTTGGGCAAAAAGGATTAATTAATTACCCACCTTCCTATAGTGAACTTGAATACCATTATACATGCTTTCCTTGCTTGACACAAACCTTGAACAGCCAGGATTACATAGGACATCCATTATAACTTTGGGATTAATAACGAAACACGTGGGATAATAGAAGCCACTCTCACAAATATATATATCTACAAGTGGGATTACCAAATCCAGTGCATTCAGACAAAGAGGTTTTAAGTACAATGGTGGGAAGAGACAAGATTCACAACACATCCATTATAACATTGAGATTGATATATGAAGATAGTATAAATAGGGCCCCCAGTCACAAATCTCCATCTACGAGGGGTTACAAAATCCAGTGTATTAAAACAAAAGTTTTAAGTACAATGGCTATGGGGAGACAGCTCATGATCATATATTAAGCACGAGCATAAGAGTACATATGTCTTCAATGGCATGATTGAGGATCAAACTTTAGGTATATTAGAGCAATCAGGACAGCTGAAGTGACCTCTAGCTTGACATTTTGTACATCCAATAGATTTTACCTTCAATTCAGCACTCCCAAAGGACTGATATAAGTCATCAATAAGGTTAAAACTGAATGGCCCATTTGCTTTGATTAATCCAGTTCCTCTGCATCTTGAGCATGCTATCATCCTTAGATCACCACACCTCTTGCACAAGCCCAAAGAACTGCGGTTTTAAGAGGTTGCACATCAGCATGTGCGAAATGATCCTAACTGTGTAGATTAAGGCAGTTAGGTGAAGCATATCCTGGAAATTTTCTTTTTCTAGCAAAGTTGAATAATATTTGGGGTCCTTATGATATTAGATAAGCCATACTACCTAACTTCATACAATAAATAGATATTCAATCTACATAATTATAATGTCAGCTTAATTTATTACAATTATCAATCATTTTGTTTTTTTTTTTTTCTCATAATTCAAAGCAGGGCAAACCAACAGATTAAGTCTCCCTCAAAACTCTAGTACATGAATACCCGAAATTCAGATAATGAAAAGAAGATTGATCACTCAAAGACATAATGCTTGGTTGCATTCTTTGTCACATGAAGAGTGAAGTTCATAAAGCTGATGTGCAACTTAGTTCAGAAAGCAAGGGATTTAGTCCATTCACTTGCACCGACCATTAGACACTGATTCTATACCCTTATCCCTTTTCCCCCTAAAGCATTTCTCAGAAAAATCAGAAAGGTAGAGCATCTTACTTGCTATTATGCAACTTTCACATTCATTCCAGTTTAGGTAGCCAAGCATTTCCTAACAAAAGTGAACCAACAGTAGTGTAGCAAGATACCTAAACCAGGAAGAGGAAAGCAAAGTTGAGGCTTCCGAAAGGATTCTGTTTCAATTTAGTCCAGTGCTTCAGGACCAATTTTTCACTAGTGTAACAATAAAACATGACAGTAAAAGACAATGGTGGTCAACACCTCCCCGCAGATGCCATTTTTTTAGTTAGAATTTGCTTATGCCACCAGAATTTTCTGGAGGGGAGATAATCTTTTTCATAATTCTATGTGGGACCGTTCATTCTTTTTGAGATAGACCCCTCACAAAGAACAGAAATCACAGCATAAAGACATAGCAAACATTTCATAAAAGTCATAAGAACCCCGCAATTAAACTTTATCTTAGGAATGCAAAAGGCATTGCAATTATAAATTCAATTAAAGTATAATGATAGCACTTCCACAGTACATCCAATTGAAAAACCAATCAAGTGAGCAACAATCAACAGAACAAGAAAGACTAATGGTACAACATCAAAATCTACAATTTCTCAACACAACAACTGAAGGGGTCACAACTCACAATTTATGAACCAAACTAACAATCAAAATGCCAAAATTTACTCAAACCCAAAAACAAAAATCTTAAACTTTTGATTGTTTTAAGACTTTTTACAATCTGGGTTTTACTTACAAACTTCAAAAAAAAAAAAAGTTTAAAACTTGTAACAAAAGAAAAATGGGTTTTGAAAAGTTCACCTTCTTTGTGAAGCAGAAATGAAAGCATCAACTTTGGGAGCAGCAATTGTAGCACATACTAACAAAGTGCCAACTCCAAATCCTGCAACTTCGCTTGCTGTCATGTGTTCCATATCTTGAGCTGGCTTCCTTAGAGCTTAAACCTTGCATCCCAAAAGTCAATCTTATCGTTTGTGACTGGCTCTCGCTGTAACACTATATTTAATATTATTTAAAAAAAATAACAATGGTCTATTAGCTCAGTTGGTTAGAGCGTCGTGCTAATAACGCGAAGGTCGCAGGTTCGAAACCTGCATGGGCCATTTGTGTGTTTTTACCAATTTTTTAAAATATTTGGGCCACTTATTATATACTTACTCTATTCATTGGGCTAAACTCTTTGTTTGGGCTTGATAGACTGATTTTTTGGACAGTATTGGCAGTTCATTTATACACGAAAACGATTCATTGGTTCTAAAACCACTTTGAGCACTTGAAATTGAAAATTTTATTTTAAAGATTTCCAATTCGAATCTTAAAATAAGTGATATGAAATTTATGGATTGAATGAGATTTACGGTACGGGAGAAGATTACTTTTTATTGTTTAGTGTAACATATTTTAAAACATTAATATTACTATATATGCAAATTTAAAAGAATCAATTTTAAAAGTACAAATTGTGAAGGATAAATATATTTTTAGTAATATTTAAATTAACTATTTTATTCCTAATTAATAATTTTATTATGAGATCAAAATATTGACAATTTTTTATTTATTTCCTTATTAACGTTAAAATTTATTAAAGTGAACTTTCCTTGATTGATTATTTTCATATTGAATTAATTTTCATTTATTTATTTACTAGAGATAACAATTTTAAATATAATTTGATGGTATAATATTAAAATAATACGAAAAAATATGAAAGTGATATGATTTAAATTTCAATAAAAATTGTTTATGAGTTTACAATAGTAAATAAATGTGTTTTATTTTTTATATCGATATAAATTATGACATAATAATTTTTATAGTTTACATATATTAAATATAAAATATATAAATATAAATATACAAATTATCATATCATTTTTTTTTTACAACAGCTTGAAATGATTTATCTAAGAATCATATATTCACTGTGATGGATATATAAATTAACACAAAATTAGGAGTAAAGTTTGAAAAAGAGGTTTAGGGAAAATTTTAGAACACTATTATTTATAGAGGAAGGATCTGATTATATCAGTGTAAATGTTAATTTTTTTTTAATTCTAAATGATTAAATATAAATATATGAATTTAATTTTAATTTAATAATAAAAAAAATGCAACACTCGCATCAATATAAGTGAATTCCCAAGAAACTATAATAATGGGATTTCTATATTCCAGAAATGCATGTAATAAACAGGCAACTACTTGGTTGAGAAGAGCAAAAAAAGCATATACTGATACACAGGACCAACACCAAGGATGCAAGTACTGAAACCAAATCCCCACTTATTATAATTACATGGAAAACAAAATACAAACAAAATTTCTGCAACCGATCATCATGAATTTAATGATTTAAATGTCAATAATACAATTGAAAGATTGGAAAATGTTTATATTATCACACACTGTATCCGAGTAGAGACAAAAAATAGTAGCATTAGATAAAGAACTATCCTAAGTTTCTTCGATCCATTGTTACAACTAAAAGTTACTTATGTTAATTTGTTAACGTGTTTGGTGACTGGAAGTTTGTTGGAAGGTTGACTAGAAGATCGATCTAGCAATTAGGGTGACTTGTCATAAAGAGAATGGTTGGAGAGCATTGAGGGTAGAATTTTAGAGCGCACTTCCCGTTTTAATTTAAAAATGTGCAGAAGATGAGGGAGAGCATATAGAAGAAGGTGAGGGAACGGATTAGGGTCGGTAGAAGGAGTGTGAAGGATTAGAATGAATTATAAGTGTGTCGATCTTATTTTTTATATTGAATTTATATCGATGTGGTTAGTCGATTTATCCAATATTAATTAAATATTGAACCATTTTAATTGATCGTTAATATGACAATCATTGGATGCTGACTTAATGATATAGTTGTTAATAGAAAGATTAGGGTATAATAGTTAATTAATTTATGAAGAAAAATTCATAATCATTTTTCCCCAAACTGCTGCTAATTTTTTTTTATTGTCAACGTTCAAAACAGGTTTGTTAATTAAAAGCAATTCACCCTACTAATTCTTTCTTATCAATCATATGCTTCTTGTTAGGGAATCCCATGGCATTAATTAATATTTTAAGTTTGCTTAACCTTACATGGGCCGTTGTTTTTTTATTTATTAATAAATTTTAGATTGGACGTCGTCATTCTGATTTTATTTTTTATTGATTTCTCTGAAATTTTTTATCATATAAATTGAAATTAAAAAACTCATAAAGCACGAATGAAGTATAAGGAATAGAAATTTATCTCTTTTGTGGGAAAATTTCAGCATATGAAACAAAATTAAGCAAGACATTCAACTTATTAAAGAATTGATTTTGGAGCAAAACCAGCCTATATTGTTATATGCATAGGGAAATTTAAAAAAAAAAAGAAAAGAATGATTATGCATCTGTTACATATATTAGCTGCTTTGCAAACAATGTTACACATCATAATTCATAGAACAGGTAATCAATTCAACATTAATTAGAATTGGAGAAGTTCCAATTACATATGCTCTTCTTAATTGGGAAATACATCCTCAAAAAGTACCAACATTATGCTTAGATAATGTGACCTCCTCCATTGTATACATTGATTGCATCCCCTCCAACAGAATTATAAGCTGTTGCTTGATTTTGCATGGCAAAAATCTTGTTGCAATTACCAGGCTGATAAGGATCATCCAGATTCCACAAGCCACCACCCCATAAGCAGCCTTCATCCACCAAATACCGGTCTAACCAAGAAGCAGCAGCCTCTTGAGATATAACGGGCAAGCGTTGATCCTCTGAAGTTAGGTGCATGAAAACCGTCTCTTGCTTCCCTTGTGCCTCATCAGTCACTTGACTATTTATATGTTTGCCATCTCCAACTGCTGCCGTCTGATCTTTATCTTGTTGTGGCTCCCCATCCTGCTGCTGCTGCTGTTGCTGTTGTTTTAGCTTTAGAATTTGAGCTTTTCTTTGTTCTTGCTTCTGAGAGGACCTTTCCTTATTCTTAAAATGAGTTCTCCAATAGTTCTTTATCTCATTGTCTGTTCTACCTGGCAAGTATCCAGCAATTGTTGACCATCTGTTTTCACATACAAACACACAATAAATTTAACAATAGAAAAACATAACATAATTAATTTTAAAGTAGAAGTGAAGAGAAAAGAAGCTTTACTTGTTACCCCAAAGGGCATGCAATTTAAAAATGATCCCTTCCTCCTGGGGTGTTATACGACCTCTCTTAAGACCAGGCCTTAGATAATTCACCCACCTAAGCCTGCAACTCTTTCCACTTCTATTCAAACCTGAAATAAACTCCGTAATTCAATTAATATTCTTAATTTAATTTAGCTGGTGAATGACGCTAGGAGAAATGAATGATACCGAATCTAGAGCTTAACTCAACTGATTTATATAATTATCTTTAAGAGGTGGTATCTGGTAGATTTAGAATTCAAATTTTAATACTTGTAATCCCTTCCTTATCCCCAGATTTACGGGCTCATTTGTGAAAAAAAAAAGAAAAAGAAATGAATGATCCCCAAAAATTAAGAATAAAATTATACCTGCAGACCTAGCTAATGAACTCCATCTTCCTTCTCCGTGAAAGTTAACATATTCAGTTAACAGCTTATCTTCTTCAGGAGTCCAAGGACCTTTCCTCCATCCTTGTTTTGGAGCTTCCCAACCCGTCATTCTAACCATTATTACAAGTTTACAACTACTTTCACTTTATAAAAATTGTTGTCTCCAAAATTGTATGGCACAAAACTTCTCAGCCTTGCCCTCTTATATATGGCCTCAATCATGTCAATTCCATTTTTTTTAATTTAATACATTGATGATCTCATTACACCACTAAGACAAGATCTGTGAATCAAATTTTTGGTTGAGCTCTTCCTTCTTTTATGATCCTTCCTCTCCTTTCACTTTAACAAAAGTGTTAAACGTCTAGGTGCTTACCAGCTCAATCTTTTACAACCAATTATATTTTCACATGTCACTATGCCTGCGATAATCGTGATTCTTTAACACAACTCGAACTACATTGTCTTGTCCGGCTCTTTTTGAGGCCAAAAACCAGTCGTCTAAAGACAATAGTAGTGAGGATGTTTTATTTTTATATCTTATTTCGATCTTTCACTCCTCAAAAAGTAGGAATGTTTAACATTTCGGAATAAGCATAATGATCTCTGGAATGAGCGAGAAAAAGCTAGTGGGTTGTTGATGTTTTCTTGAAAATGGCTTATGATCCATTCCACATGGAACACTTGTTTCCATAAGCAATTCTTAATTGCATGCTTTAGAAATTGTTTATTGTTAAAGAATGTTGTAGGATGCCATTTAGGTTAATGGGGTATATTTGAATATATGATAAGGATCATTTTTTTTTTTCTTTTACGCCGTGTGTGTTTAGCATTTTTGGAATGTTAGGGCATTAACTAATTGGAACAAGTCATTTTTTTAATGAACAATGCCTCTATATTGGTATTGATGTGTAAGATTGAAACTATTTAATTACTATTATGAAAAAATTCGTTTTTGATACATTATCATGGTAATTTTTTAATTTTATCAAGGAAATTAAATGATGGACATGCATTTTATTTTTTTAATAAATTATCTATTTGTTAATATATCATAAAGAATATGTGTCATTTCATTAATTTCATTTATGAAATTTAAAAATTTCATAGGTAAAATAATTTTTATAAAAAAATATTAAAAGGCATATTTTAAGATCTTATTCTAGAAGTTTTAAGATCTATTAGTGAGAAATGCTTGATTGATAGTGGTGAAAAAGACATACAAAAGCTATAATATTTATCTTCTCTCTTTTTGAGTTCCTCTTTAGGACAATGTAGGTAGGCAATTAGATGTAGGTTAGGCATATGTTTTATTGTTTGTTCATTCTCTTTCGTTTCTTTAAGTAGTTCAAATCTACGGTTAGAAGACGATATTTCATGAAAATATTCTTGGAAGCTTCCACATGTATGTGATAATTTGAAGAGATTAATGAAGGGTTTTTCTATAGGAAACATGTTAAACTTTCCATGGTGGAATGTCACGCTTCTAGATATGAATCACATTATAAAATTATTATTAAGAAAAAAGTAGATCCCATGGATTAGATGATAATTTTGCTTCATAGTTATCAAAATGCTACGCAACCATATAATTTGATTCAATATAAAATCAATATATATATATATATATATATATATGTAAAACCCATTTTATCATGAATTGGGAACATTTTTATTTATAAATAAATTGATACGTATCGTTAGGTATATACAATATATTATGCTTATAATAAATTCGGATCATGTTCAATTAAAATTGAATCAAGTCCAATTATCTAAAAATATAATTTTAATAGTGTATTTGATAATTTTTTTTAAAACATATTCTCTAAAAGTTTTGAACATATTCTTATATCTATTCAAAATATATATACATATTCTTATATGCATCAATTAAGGGAGAATGTCCATTATTTTTAGTATTGACAAGGGTCTTTAATTTTCTTCAAAATGGAAAAAAATATTTAATTAAAAATTATTTCAAATTTCATTAAAATTGATATCTTTAGTTTCTTGATTTAATGACGTAAAAAACTTAAAAAAAAACATTTAAAACGTGAGTTTGAATTTCACTTTTTTCATTGTTTAACCCCTAGCTAATGGACAAAAAAATATTGAAATTAACTTTTACTATTTTATTTTTTTTGATGAACCTATTTTAATTTTTTTAATGACATTTTTTTTTTGTAATTTCTTTCTCTATTTTATATAGTCAAACTTGTCGGTAATATTGGCAATCCAAATTTATAATTAAGCATTTTACATTTTCGCAACGTGTAGTCCAAAATTTATGGCCATTTGGATTGACAATAAGATTGACTCCGGTGATATAAAAAATAATAATAAAAATGAGATTAATTACTGTAGTGATAAGATTAAATATTTTAATTATAAAATTAAAATCAATAATAAAATATATGTTTGGATGTAAAAGTAACTGTGACGATAAAGTGAAAAAAAAATCATTAAATATATTAGAATATAATTTATATTTAACAAAAAATTTAAATTATTTAATATTTATAAAATTAATTAGAATTTTATTTATATATTAATTTATTATATAATAAATAAAACTTATTTATTATAATAAATTAATAAATTTATTTTATAATTTTTAAATAAAAATAAAAAATTAAAATATAAGGATATTTTTGTCATTGTAATATAAAATAAAGGATGAAAAAATTTTTTTTGAAGCTCGATGCGTTTTTTCAACTGGAGCTAAATCTTCCAGTGAAAAAAAGTAGACAATCATGCCATAGCTTTGACATCCAAATAGATGTTGAACACTAGTGGGCACAATTTTTGTTGGCAACTGCACCTCATTAGAGGTGCAATTGAAACCAAATGCAGTCTTAGAAATTTTTTCATCTTAGCAAAAGCTTCTCATTTTGTCTTTTTTTTTTTATTACTTAGTATTGGTCACTTAGGTAGGCTAGCTAGGTCTTTATTATTAAGAATTAAATTAAAAGACTCTGAATTTCGATAATCAAAATTTAATCTATGATAGTTTAAATAAAAATTAAAGAAAATTTATCTTATATTTAAAACTATGCAAAATAAAAAAATTAAGGTAGTGTTTGATTTTAAAAAATAGAGTTATTTTTTATTTTTATTTTTTTAAAAAATAAAAAATATGAGTGAAAATGTGTTTAATAATTGAAAATAAAAAAAAAATTTAAAAAATAAAAATAATTAAAAAAATAATTAAAAAAATGAAAAAAAAATTCAATTAAGAAAATAAGGGATGTATAATACTTTTTATATGTTATTATATTTGAACACTTTTTAATGCCATTAATTAATAAAAATATATTATATTTATAATTAGATACTATTAATAGTAATATGATTAAATATTTTATTTATTTTCTTATTTTTGCATTTTAGAAAATAATTTTTATTTTCATTTATCAAATACATCTTTTAAAAAATAAAAATTAAAAATTATTTCTAAAAATATATATATATATTTTCTCAAACTATATAGAGTCAAATTTTTTAGTATTCTTGTTGTTTTTATGAAAGTATGCCGCATCAAATAAACCATTGTATTATACTTGTTTAAGAATTGAGCTACCCGTCTAAGCCTGAAAGCTCACTCGAGTTTTAAGAGGGCTTGGATAAAAAATTAAAATCATTAAATGGCTTGAATACAATTTTTAGAGTTGTTTAAATTTAGGGCCTAGCCTTAGATAAAATATTTAAAACCCAAACTTGACCCAATCGGAATTCACATATATATAAATTTTTATTTTTATATATAATGTGAATTATATATAAATTAATTCACATATATATAAATTAAAAATAAAAATTATATATTTTATTAAACTTAATTGTTACTTTTATATAATTTTTATTTTTAATTTTTATATATATGTGAATTAAACATAATCTCATTAAACTTAATTTAATAAAATTTTTTAATTTTTATTATATAAATTAAATTTAAAAGATGGACTTGAGATTTAATTTTTTAATTTGGGCTAGGCTTGTAAAAATTTTGTGGCCGAAATTTTAGGTTGGATCGAGTCTAGGCAAGCATATAAGCTAATAATATTAAGCATAAGCTTGATTCAACCATACTCGACCTATGAACACCTCTACATGACGTAAGATACCTTTATTTTTTTCATTTATAGGCTAACAAACCCATCATTCATTGAAAAAAAAAAAAGGTTACCATATTTGAAATGTTTTACACACATAGCTGAAGCTAATTTATGAAATATAAAAGAATCAAGAACACATTAAAACTTGACATTTCTTATATATTTTGTGTGGAGATTTATATTTAACTTATGAGAAAGGAGAGTAAATAAAATAGCTCAATTGTATCTTTAATTATTAAGAAATCGTCAATTATGGACTTTTAATATATTAGTCCTACTAACTATAATATATCTCGATTAGGTCCATTTTTCTTTATACGGGCATTATATTTTCACCAACTTATAAAAAATTTTATCATCAAAATTTGACTTACCTTTATTTTCAAATAAGTGACAATGTTGTTTTTTTAATGTTTTCTTTCATTTTTCAAGTTGTTTCTCTTGGTGTATGATTGCTCCATTGAATTTTTACAAAAAGAATAGTTTTGCTATAGACACATAATTTTATCTGAACCGATTCGAGTTTGTTAAGTTTTATACTTGATTTAAACATTTTGATTTAGACCAATTTAAGCATTTTTAATTGGATTTATCTAATTTAACTCGAATGAGTTTTGTTTTGAATTAATCATTTTTGTATCATTTTTGCTTAAATTTAGGCCTAATTCAATTTCATTATTAGGTTAATTTTGAATTAAGATTTGAGGGCCTATATTCAAATACCCAAAGTCTAAACTATGAGTTCAAATTCAATTTTTAAAACCCAATCCAATTGTATTCAACTTAAGGCCCAATTTGATTTTATTCGACTTAAGGCCCGATTTAAGTGATATCGACTTAAAAGCTCAAAGAAAGTCCAAAATCCAATTTTAAGCTCAAATTAAGTTTTAAAGCCAATAGTTGTTTTTTTTTTCTATGGTTAATTGAAATGAAATTAACAAAAACTAAAATGAAATTAACAAAAGAAAGAAAAAAAATGGGCTTGAAGCTTAGAAAGCCAGCTTTTTAGGTTTCCCAAGTCCCTCTTACGTTGCAACCCTTAAATCCAGCTTCTTAGTTTTCACTCTCATTTTTACCCAATTTACCTTTAGCATACATTCATGAATCAAGCATAAAACCCAAAGATATAATATGCTACACCTCCCAAAATGAGTAATGGAGCTACAACAAGACTCCAACAACAATCAATGACCAAGTGTTTCTTTGAAGAATGATCTACTTCTATAAAATAAGAGAATTCACATACCATCAAAGGAGATAAGGGGAAAAGACATCACCAGAGGAATAAACAATTCACAAAAGGGAATATTCAAATGAGAAAAGAAAAAGCATGTTGACTACCTTTCATACCTAAATTACCATCATTCGGTAACTAACCTTTTTACTATGATCACACTGTCAACCAACCGAGATCACCTTACCAAAAAAACCCTCATTTTTGTTTCGAACTGAAACCTAGATTTCATCACCTTTATAGCCTCGAAACCTTTAAAAAAAAATTCTAGCCTTGATTGAATAGACCTTCACCTATGACCAAAAACCACTAATCACCAACATCACCATAACTCAACCTACTATTAACCTCTTTTGAATGACCAAAAAAACTTTTTACGGTCATTACCACTAGTAAATCACCAACAGAAACCAACACTATAACCAAAACCAAACCTACACTATCACCCTATGATCGAGCGTCACATCCTTTGCCTCCATTAAAACTGACCCTCCAAAACAACAAAAACCCAACAGCCCACCAAACCTTTCACCATTGTTAGCCATTTTCCCTTAGTAGCTTTCATTACCATATTCTAAACACCTATAGTAACCATTTCGTAAACACTAATAGTGACTAAGACCCATAAGCAATAAAAACATAAAAAAAAATTAGCAAAAAAAAAATCAAACATATTCTCTGAAGCAAAGAGAAATAGCTCCAAAAAAAATCACAAAAGTAAAACACAAGAGAAAAAAACATGACAGTAAAAGAGATGAGTCTTGGTTTGAGGCTATTCTAAAAGGACTTCCGCTTGGTTATTTGGTGAGGATAGAAATTAGGGCTAGGTAAAGGACTTATTTTAATAGTAATATTTGGAACGGTGATCCTCGACCTTTTTGGCATTAACAACTTTAGGTTTTGGCTTAGATCTTGGAAAATTTACACAATTTTTACGAAAACCAGTTAGAAAAACGAGAATGATAAGGAAAAGAGTAACTTTATAATGAAATTTGTAAGAAAATTGACGTCGATGAATGGCGCCACGCAAAGGCAGTGTAAGGTGAGATTAGGTTCAAGGTAGGCTATTTGGTTTTCTTTATAAAGAATAGAGATTTTTTTTTTTTATAAACTAAGAGGAAATGGTTTGAAAAAAACTTTGGCTTTTAATAGAAACAAAAAAAAAAAAAAAAGAGTTGATTGGTTCAAACTCAACCCATTTACTACAACCCACGATATGTCCAACCTCGTCTCGATCTATTTTTATACTAGCCTAATTTAGATCAAGTCTAATTTGTAACCCATTCTAATTTAATCCCTTCTTAGCCCTTGGTTCTACATTGGATCCATACCCAAGAGTCTCATTTAGGTATGTCTGTTTCTCTTTTAGCTATTTATTTTGTTACATTTTGTATTTAATTATTTTAATGCTTGAAATTGTGATTTTGTTATTTAAAATTATGTGTTTTCTAAAAATGGTTATTTGTGAATTTTATGTTGTTGTAAAATTGTTATTACTAAATATTAATAATTGAAAAAAAAATGGAGGTTGTTATCGATGATTAGACTCCGAGAAGTCCAAATAGTGGCTTGAGAGAATTCCCTAGGTGAAATTTTTTTTAAAAAAATTGCCAGAGTATTAAAATATTTAGAAACCATTTTCAATACAAAAATTCTTATTTATTTTTCTCTTAACTCGAATAATCATCTTAAAAGAAATAAAAGTATAAAATATTAATAATACATATTGTGAAAAGATAAATATATTCATGAATTGTGAAAAGATAAATATATTCAAGAATTATTATATTTGTTGTATTGCTAATATATTCATGAATTATTATATTTGTTCTATCGCTTTTAGGGGGAAATAATAATAATAATAATAATAATAATAATAATAATAATAATAATAATAATAATAAAATATAAATTTTTGAGAATGAGATCCTAAAAAAGTTCGAGTAGTAATTCTTTAGTAATTTATAGATGAAAAGATTTTTTTAAAATGCCCCAAAAATATTAAAGCATTTAGAATAATTTTCAATAAAAGTTTTCATTTATTTTTCTGTAATTAATAAAAAGGTTAAGAAATGAATTTTTGTAAAAAAATATATTTAGGATAAATCATACGTATTTTATCATATGTATTTTTTAAAATATTAATTTTAAGGATAAATACAAATCATCAAGAATGAGATTTTTGAGAAGTTCGAGTATCGATTTTAAAAAAGATCTCTAGGTGAGAAAGTTCCTCTAAATATTACTAAAATATTGAAATATTTTTTGAAAATTGTCAATACACAAGGTTCTTATTTATTTTGTAATAAAAAAACAAAAAGATGGTTTTTTTGCAATAAGGAAAATTAAGGGAATCATTGTTTAAATATCAAAACTAAGATCATTTTCATCAATGTTAAGAGATAACACGCGATAAATAAGTACTATTTTTAAAATGGGTACCGTGAGGGTGTTAATTCTTCCTCACACGTAATCATATTCTCAAATTCGACTTTATTTTTCATAGATAAAAAATTATCTTTTTAATAATAATTAACTTTAAAATTTTATTAAAAAAATAAACTTTTTAAGTGACCAACCGCACCTAGCAAAAAAAAAAGTGGCAACTCCTCTTTTTTTATATATTTTTAAAATTTTCACCTAGTAGTTTCTAAAACTGTTATGACATCTACCCCTTAAGATTTATTCATTTTCATCAATTATTCGGATAAGATATTCCAAGTATGTTAAATCCTCTTAAACTTCTAAAGGCTATACTACACTAAATGTTTCGAGATAGAGACATTTTCTTAACATAGACAAATGAAATACATTATGCACACTAGATAGATAAGGTGGCAATGCTATTTTGTACGCAACTTTTCCTACATTACCAACTATTTTAAACTGTTTTATATAGCATGAGCTTAACTTTTCTTAATTTTCAAATTGCATAACACCTTTTATAGGTGACACATTTAAAAAAGATATAGTCATCTTGTTAAAACTTCAAGTTCTTATCTTTTTGTTTGCTCAACATTTTTTATGATCTTGTCTTGCTTTGAGTTTCTCTTTAATCATTTTGAATTTTGCCATAGTCATTCTTTATTTTCTCTATAGTCATCTACACCATTTTTTGTCCAAAAAGCTTTCTCTCCCCAACATCTTTCTAACATAAAAAGGGATATACATTTCCTATTGTACAAGGCTTCAAAAAGAATTCCAATGCTAGATTGGTAATTATTATTAAAATCAAGCTCTACCAACAATAAGTAATCATCCCAACTACCTTTTAAATGAATTACACAAGCTCGAAGCATATATTCCACAATTTGATTTGTTCTCTTTGTTTGCTTATCTATTTGAGGCTGAAAAGCTATTGTATTTAATTTCAAATTTAATCATATAGCTTGTTACAAACTTGCCTAAAATTTAAATCCAAGATCTCTATATGACACAATACTTATTGGAATTTCATGTAATCAAACTATTTCATCTATGTACAATTGTCCTAGTTTATCAACTAGAGTAGTCAACTTGATAGGTAAAAATGAGTTGATTTGGTGAATCATCAACAACCATCCACTTTGCATTATTCTTTTTAATGACCTAGGCAACTTTATTACAAAATCAATAGAGATATGCTCCCACTTTTATTTTTGTATTTCCAAGGGTTACAACAAGCCTAATTGTCTGTGTTTAGTTTTAACTTGATGACACACTAGACATTATGACACAAACTAAGCTATTTCTCATATCATGTTATTTTACTAAAAATTTTCTTTCAAATCTTTATACATCTTAATGGCTATAAGATGTATAATGAATCGATATGTGTGTACTTTTTTTAAAATCTTTTATTTTAGCTCAAAATTATTTGATACATACAATTTATTCCCAAAACATAATGTGCCATTCTTGTGAAGCTTAAACTCTAATCATAAGCCATTTTGCACACCTTTCTTGATTCCATACAACCCACTATCATCTTTTTGTGTAACTTTTATCTTTTCGATCACAGTTTGTTGAACTAAAAAACTAGCCAAACAATACCTTTTTTCTTGTATAATCACCTCAATTTGCTATGCATCAAGTTTTTCTAACAATTTTTATTACAAAGTAATCAAAGCAACCACACTCTTAATGGATTGCCTACTAAAAGCATATGTAACTATATAGCTTTACCTAGATGATAATTGATACTTAAATCATAATCTTTGATTAGTTTTAACTATTTCCTTTATTTTATGTTCAATTCTTTTTACGTGCATACGTACTTTAAGCTCTTATGCACTATATAAGTTTCATGAGGGTCCTGATACAAATAATGTCTTAATATTTTCAAAGCAAATATAATGGCAGCTAAGTTTGAGTTATAGGTGGGATAATTTTATTTGTAAGGTTTTAATTACCTAAAATTATAAGCAATTATCCTATAGTTCTACATTAACTTGCAACCCAATCTTTTCTTGTAAATGTCACTATATATAATAAAATTGCCAATATTAAAAGATACGGTAAAGATAAACGCCAACTTTAATTGCTCTACTCTTGAAAACTTTCTTCATATTTTTCAGTCCATTCAAAATTCACTCATTTTTTAATTAAACAAATTAAAGGAACAACAATTTAAAAAAACCCCTTACTATATCTTTTATAATAACCTGCCAAGCTTATAAAACTTTTTATTTCTATCATATTTATAGGGTGAGGCCAATTCACAACTACCTTAATCATTTTTGGATCAACAAAAATCTTGTCCTTAGAAACGATATGACTTAGGAAAGCAACATTTGCCAACCAATATTTACATTCGCTAAAGTTTGCAAAAAGTTATTTATCCTGCAAAGTTTGTAATACAATTTTCAAATATCTTTCTGCTTCTCTTTACCTTTAGAATAGACTTGAATGTCATAAATGAAAAAAATAATAAACTAATCTAGATAGGGCTTAAAAATTCTATTTATCAAGTCCATAAATGTAACATGTGCATATATTAATCTAAAAGGTATAACAAAAAATTCATAATGGCCATACCAAGCGAGATTGTTAATCTCATTTAGGTACCAGTTGATACACTTCAGTTATACCTAAATACAATACATTTAAGGGTGATTTTTCATATCGAATTTAGTATTGGGTAATATCAATTTTTTTTCATTAGTTTTGACTGATTTTAGTGAATTTTAATGGATTAATCATTTTCGGCTGGTATGTGATTGTAAAATATGATTTGTAATTTTATGACTTATCTTTTATTCTTTGACTATTTTTAACCTAATAAAAATAAAAATAAAATAAAACCTTTAAAAGATGAAATTTAAGTTGCATTTTTATTTTTTTTAAAGCAACTTTTTTCACACATTGTGTTTTCAAACCAAAGGTTTATATCTATTTCAATCTCCACAAAAAAAAAAAAAAACTACGGTCCCTCTCTAAGATTTAAAACTCATAAACCTAAGGTCATTTTTGTTTTCATCTTTTTTTATCTTAATATGTTATTTTCTTTTTCATGTCTTTATTTTTATCTTAATATTTTTACATAAAAATATCTATCTAAATGTCATGTGATTAAGTTACATGTTTAAAAATATTGTGATAACTTGATGATATTATTTTCTATACTTTTAAATTTATTTATTTACTATTTGAAGATATTGCATATTAATTTTACATATTGTTAGTAGTATTGTTATGTAAAAATCCATGTATATTTATAAATATATTTGTACTAAATCAAAAAACTCAACATTATATACTGAAACAATTGGTACCAAAAAATTTTTTTTCAAAAAATTAAAATATTATTCTGTACGATATTAACGACCTTGGTACCTAGTCTAAAAAGCAATCTTAAGTATATCACTTGCCTTGATTTTCAACTAGTGATATCCAAATGGTAAATCAATCTTTGAAAAAACTTTTGCACCTTGTAATTGATCAAACATGTCATCCATTCAAGGAAGAGGATTTTTTTCTTCATAGTCACTCTATTTAACTCCTTATAATCGATGCATAAACGTAAATGTCCATCCTTATTCTTACAAACAACACAAATGCTCCATAAGATGACACACTAGGATGAATGAATTTATTATCTAGCAATTCTTGGAGTTGCACTTTTAAACAATCCAAGTTAGATTGAGCCATATGATAAGAAGGCATAGATATTGTTTTAGTTTTAAAAATAAGATCGATCTCAAATTCAATTTCCTAATTAAAAGGTAGGCCAAGTAAGTCTTTAAGAAAGACGTCGAGAAAATCCTTAACAAATAAAATATTTTTTAATCATGAGCCTATATCCATTTTAGTGTCTTTCATATGGGCAAAGTAGCTTTGGCAACCATTTTTCAAGGATTGCATGGCACTTAAGTTCGACATAACTCGAAATGGAAGGATAAAATGGTTGCCTTCATGTACAAGTTTAGGTTGTCTTGGATATTGAAACACTACTTCTTTTCTATAACAATAAATAAATTCATGATACATAAACAACCAATTCATCACCAAGATCACATCAAATTTTATCATCTTTGACTATAATAAATCTACTAATAGTTCTCAACCCCTTATGTACACAACATAATTATTACAAATAATATTAGCACATAATTTTTTCAACAAAAGTAATAATATATTAACGCTTATTCATTTTTTTAGATGAAATATTTAAAGATGCAGCAAATTTGACATATATAAAGCTACAAGAAGCATCAAAATCAAATAAAATATTAAAATTAATATGATTAATAAGAACAGTACCTGTCATTATATTGTCACTTGCATTAGCATTTTATTAAGTCAAGGCGAAAACTTGAGCATTACTATTCCATGTTTGATCCACTAGTTTAGCTTTAAAAGCATCATTTTTCTAGATAGGGCAACCTTAAACAATAATCCTAGTTTTCCCACATTCAAATCAAACTCTTGCTTTTTTAAGATATGATCCATAATGAAATCGATTGTCATAACCGCATCTCTCAAGTTTAATACCAGATTTCACCCTCCATTTCTTAATTGCATTTCCTTTTACATTCTTCTTGCAAGTACTCAGATATCCCTCAAACCTTAAGCATTTTCTACCTATAATACCCGTAAAAAAAAACTTTTTTATGTATTTTTATAAATGGAATGACTTTTTGATAAAGAATGAGAAATGCAAAGGACCTATTGATAAATAATCTAATTTTTTTATTAGGGTTAACTTATTCTATAGTTTTCGGTCGATAAAGAATCGGAAGAAAAATAAAAGCTTATTTCTTTTCTATTTCTTATACAAAAAAAGACAAATCAAAGGATTCCAAGTGAAGGATAACAAAAAAATATGCAAAGAGAATTGTCTGTCATAGATGAGTAAATAATTTTCTTTAATTTTGGAGTGTTGATTATTAACTTTGGAGGTGTAATTTGTAATTGAAAAATCTTAAAATTTTAGGGTTTCCATTATCCCTCTTCAAGATTAGTTTGGGCAAATAATTTAAATTTTAATTAAGGTCAAATTAAGTATTAAAAAAATTGGTAATATGGTTTTATTGCTGTATAAATAGGAAATAAAAATTTGATAAGAATAGAAAGGAAACTTTTTGTTTCGTATGAACCTTGATATGAACCCTGATGTTTGTAGTGATAGATTAAGGTTATATTCTATATTAAAAGATTAAATACTGCTATGATTATTATATATCATTGAAAAGCTTCCTGAATTTACTTTCCAATGAAATAAATGGAAGTTAATTCCAAATTTTCTATGAAGAGTAGTTTAATATTTACTTAAGGATGTGCAAGTTGCCTAGTAGCAATAGTAGAGAGGAATTACGAAATGTTTCTTAATTTTTATACAAGGATTTATAGATTAAGCCATATATTTTTGGAAAGTTTAATGAGTTTACTTTCCAATAAAATAAACGAATTGAATTTGAAGTTTCTTATGAATAAATATGTAATTTTTATTAGAAGGTGTATAGGCTATTTAGCAACAGTATCTAACGTAGATTGCAAAAATTATTATAATTAATCCATAAGAAATCACAAGATGGGTCATACATGATTAGAAAGCTTATCGAGTCTAGTTTTTAAAGCATTAAAAAATTTTTAATTTTGAATTGCATATTTTGAGATATGGTTATTTTAGTGAAAGTAGTACAGGCTGCTAAAATTAGTTACTTGAGTTAATTTTTGTTTAACTTAATTGTTTTGGTATAAGTGGTCTCAAATGAGTTGATTAATTACTGTTATGTTGAAATTATCTTGAATAGGCCACTAATTATTTGGGAAAAAAAAACTAAGTGGTGGAATCAGAAGGAGGTAAGTAGAATTTTATACACTTTGCTTGTTTTCAAATCCATATGTATGTATGTTTCTAAATAAATGAATATTTTATTTCATTATTTTTTTATGTATAAAGTAGGATCAAGTATATGATTATTTTGCATTTCTTTGTATGAACGATGGATTATGCTTATGAATGAAATGAGAAAATGATTTATATTTAAAAAATAATTTTATGATAGCTATATTTTTACATGCCTGAAAAATAAGATCATTGACACTAGAACTAGTTCTACGACTTTGGCTAATGAGTAATAGTAGTTAGCATAGACATGATTATACAGCCCTGCTAACGGGTTATAGTAGTTAATATAAGACCATGGCTAGTGGGTTATAATAGTTAGCAATAATCATGATGATGAGATTATCGATACGGCTAATATCATGGGTTATTGCAATGATTGTAGCTAAAAATGAACTAATGATGAACTAATGATAAACAAATGATAATGATAATTTGTGATGAATAATTTTTACAAATTGATCCATGATTTGGTGACATGTTTGATATTGATTTATGATCTATGAATATTTGATATAATGATGATTTTGGAAATATTTTGATATTATGATTTGATGAATATTTTGAATGATATATATAATATGTATGAAAGCGATGTTTGATCCAATAAAGTGTATGAGCCTATACTTACCGAGCTATGGTTTGCTTATTTTTATTTTTTTAACAGATTATATGAATGATAGGTATGATTAGTCTTGTGAGGAGCTAAAAGAATCTAAGCATTGAAGAACTACTTAGAGAATAGAATTTTATGAAGTATTATTTCTTTTTGTTATAATACTCGATATTGAACCGTTGGAGACTTGTTATTTAGTTTTTTTTCATATATCAAAACTTTTTTAGAACTTTATTTTATTTAAGAATTCTTCAATGGTTATGATTAGGCTTTGTATTGCTTTAGGATTTTACTTCAAAGTAATATGGTCATGTTATGTCTCAATCTCAGGGCATGATATAAAGTGGTATCAGAACCAAGGTTTTAAAATTCAGGAAAAGATAGAACCAAGTTATAGTTAGTGTAGAACTTAAGTGTTCTTAGCATTTACGCTAATAAGATTCAATTATTTCATTTTGATCACTTATGAACTATTTTTGTTGATACCAATTTAATGAGAATGAGTGGTAAAAATGCGACATTAGTAGACCTTGCTGATTGAAGAAAAAAACTGACAGAAAAAAGAATGAATCTAAAACTACCAATATTCGAGATGAGCAAATTAATATTAGAAACGTTCCTAATGCTTCGTAACGTAAGATGATTTAGCTGAAGTGTGTCAGGTAGTGTTTAATTTGATACAACAACAGCAACAGACACAAGAAAATCTATAACAACATGAAAAACTTATGATAATTTCAAAGAGTTAACACATCTTAATTTGAAGACGACCTTGATCCTTTGGCTGCAAAAGCTTGGGTTAAAGAATTAGACAAACCCTTTAAGGTGATGCAAATTTTTAAAGATTTGAAGTTAAGCTTGGCTGTCATTCAACTAAGAAAAAATGTTGAGTACTAGTGGGATACTATAAATCGTACTTTTGAAGATTTAGCTGAGCCTTTGATTTGGGAAAAGTTTAAAGAGATTTTTTTTTATCAATATTTTTCAGAGTCAATAAAAGTAGAGAAGAAGAATGAGTTTTTACAATTACAGCAAAACCATGATATGTCTATGCTAGAGTATGCCAACAAGTTTAATGAGTTGGGATATTTCTGTACTCATATCATTGATTCAGATAAGAATAAGGCAATATGATTCGAGCATGGGTTGAAACCAAATTTTTGTCTCTTTTGTCTTCTTACATAATTGATAGTTACAAAAATATGTTATAGTGAGCATTGAAGATTATGTTAGACATGAAAAGATATGAGCAAGAGAAATATGATAAGAAATGCCCGAGGTTTGAAGAAGATCAAAGTAATCACGAGAAAACTGTAAGAAAAAATGTAGGTAAGAAATGAAGGATGAGAGTTTGTGCTTATACATTGATTATAGGGAGTTAAATAAAGTGACTGTGAAGAACATATATCCTTTTCCTTGAATCAATGACTTGTTTGATCGATTACAATGAGCAAAGGTCTTTTCAAAGATTGATTTATGGTTTGGATATCATCAGTTGAAGATTAAGGCAAATGATGTACCTAAGACTACTTTTTGGACTAGGTATGGTCATTATGAATTTTTGGTTATGCTTTTTGGATTAACAAATGCACCTGCTACATTTATGGACTTGATGAATAAAATCTTTAAGTAGTATCTGGATCAGTTTGTTGTTATTTTCATTGATGAAATTTTGGTTTATTGTAAGAGTGATGAGGAATATGAAAAACATTTGAGGATTGTACTATAAATCTTGCAGGATAAACAACTTTTTGCAAAGTTTAACAAATATGAATTTTGGTTGACAAGTGTTGCTTTCCTTGATCATGTTGTTTCTAAAGATGAGATTTTAGTTGATTTGAAAAAGATTGAGATAGCGGTGAATGGCCTTGCTAGACAAATGTGACAAAAGTAAGAAGTTTTATAGCCTTAGCAAGTTATTATAAAAGATTTGTTGAGGGGTTTTTTCAAATTATTGTGCCTTTGACTCATTTAAATCAAAAGCAAACGAAATTCGAATGGATTAAAGGATGTGAACAGAGTTTTTAAAAATTAAAGCAACGATTGGTGTCAGCATATATCCTTATCCTACCTTCTAATATTGGTAGTTTTATCATTTACAGTGATGCTTCCAATAAGGGGTTGGGTTGTGTGTTAATGCAAAATGATAGAGTAATTACTTATGTTTCTAGGCAATTAAAACCTTACGATAGAATTATCTGACTCATAACTTGGAGTTGGCCGCTATTGTGTTTGCTTTGAAATATAGAGACATTATTTGTATTAAGAGCCTTGTGCAATTTATACAAATCATAAGAGTTTAAAGTATTTGTTCACAAAAAAAAGTTGAACATGAAACAAAAAATATGGTTAAAAATAATCAAAGATTATGATTTGACCATCAATTATCATCTAGGCAAAGCCAATGTAGTCTCTAATGCTTTTAATAGAAAGTCCATTGGGAGTATGGCTGCTTTGATTACTTTGCGACCAAAATTGTTGGAAGAACTTAATGCACAACAAATCAAGGTGAGTATACAAGGAAAGAGGTTGTTATGGCTAGTTTTTTTGTTCAACCAACTTTGATTAAAAAGATAAAATTGGTACAAAAAAAAGATAGTGAGTTGTACAGAATAAAAAAAAGATGTGCAAAATGGTTTGTGGCCAGAGTTTAAGCTTCACAAAGACGACACATTATGCTTTAAAAACAGATTATGTATACTAAATGATTTTGAGCTGAAGCAAGAGATCTTAGAGAAAGTATATAAGTCTCGATTCACTATAATCCTGGAGGCACTAAAAATGTATAGGGATTTGAAAGTAAGTTTTTGATGGAATAACATGAAACATGAAATAGCTCAGTTTGTGTCCCAATGTCTAGTATATCAGCAAGTTAAAGCTAAATATCAAAGACCATCAGGGTTGTTGTAACTTTTGGAGATACCGAAATGGAAGTGAGAGCACATCTCTATGGATTTCATGATAGGATTGCCTAGGTGATCAAAAAGGAATAATGCAATATGGATAGTTATTGATAGACTCACTAAATTAGCTCATTTTCTACCTATCAAGTCGATTATTGCACTTGATAAACTAGCATAATTATACATGGATGAAATTAGTTGATTGTATAGAGTTCTCGTGAATATCATGTCAGATAGAGAATCTAGATTTGTCTCTAAATTATGGATAAGCTCACAGCAAGCTATGGGGATAAATTTAAAATTGAATACAACCTTTCACCCTTAGGCAGATAGACAAACGGAGAAAACAAATCAGATTTTGGAAGATATGCTTCAAGCATGTGTGATTGATTTAAAAGGTAGTTTGGATGATTACTTACCTTTAGCAGAGTTTGCTTATAATAACAATTGCTAATCCAGCATTGGGATGGCTCTTTTTGAAGCCTTGTACTGTAAGAAATGTAAATCCTTTTTATGTTAGGATAATGTTAGGGAAAAAAAACTTTTAAAGTTGAAAATGGTGCAACTAACCATGAAAAAGATCAAGGTGATTAGGGAGAGACTTAAAGTAGCACAAGATCATCAAAAGAGTTGGGCAAACAAAAAGATAAGGGAGTTGGAATTTCAATAAAAGAACTGTCTTTTTAAAGATGTCACCCACAAAAGGTGTTATGTGATTTGGGAAACAAGAAAAATTAAGCCCACATTATATAAGACCATTTGAAATTCTCGATAAGGTGGGAGAAGTTGCATATAAGATAGCCTTGTCACCTCAGTTATCTGGTGTGCACTGTAGACACTACATTTTGTTCATGTGTATTTTTCAGATTTTAACCGTAATTGAGAGATTTTGGGGATTTAATTCTAGAATCAATTAACATTTGATGTGAAAAAATTATCGGGATTTAATTCAATAATCAATTCACATTAAAATGATAGGGAGAGATTTTTGGGATTTGATTTCAAAATCAATTCTCATTAAAACGAAAATCAAACAAAATCATGGATTTAAGGAGAATTGATTAAGCATGAACTTTTATATAAACCTGTGATCAAAGAAAGAAAAAAATGGGGAATGATGCAAAAAAAAAAACTCTTAAGAAAAAAAAAGAGAGATTATGCAAAAACTCTAAAGAGAAAAAAAGAAAGAAATTTGTTTAGCAACCAAGAGGTTTTAGGTCCTGGATTTGATCTGTTTAGATTTTCTAGGATTGGTATTTGGTGTTTTTAGGTTTGAATTTTTGTAGGGTTTTTGCAATTCAGGGATTTCTGGGTTTAGCTTTCTAGACAATTTGTTAGGTTTTCGAAAATTCTCTGTTAACATTTAAAATTTATTCGTCAATTTTTGAAAATCAGTTAGAGAAAAGATAGAAAAATAACCATTTCAGAAAGAGAGGCATACTCAAATAATTCTAAAAAAAAGCTGAGTGGTGTGGCTTTTATATTTCCCCAACACGTCACCGTTTTGGATAACCCAGGATCTGCACGTGACCCGTTGACCTGCATTCTAACCCATGTGTCGACCCAATCCAAATTGTAAGTTTTTCTTTTCTATTTTCTCTTGATTTTTTTAATTTATTTAATTTATATTTTTAACTTATTTTATTTTCAATTTTTTTTAATTTATAATTTATTCTACCTCTTTTAGAAAATAAAATAAGATAAAAAAAAACAAAAAAAAACTTTTCAAATAAAGTTTTCAAAATAACAACAATAAAAAAAAAACCTTTTCAATAATAATAATAATAATTTTTTCAAATAAACAAAAATAATTTTTATCCTCTAAACTATTGAAAGATTGCTTTGAAGTAAGCCATACCAAACTATTAAGAGACTTACTAATTTTTCGGGAATAAAATTAATAAATTTGACGACGGAGCCTTTTCAGAGTGGAACACTAGTTTCTATAAATACTCCTGAGGTGAAAAAATTATCTTAAATTGTTACCAAACTATTGGGATAATTTTAAGATTAATTTTCAATATTAAATTATTTGGTAAATCATAAAAATGATCAAGGCTTTGATAATTTGAAGTCAAACTAGTACTATCCTTTGGATGAGCGTTATAGGGTTGCTATAACCTTCCCCATGCATAACTGGCTCCCGAACCTAATATTTGTTTTTCATATCAAATTCAATCAAGTGACCAATCACACCTAACAAAAAAGATTGGTGGTGACTCATTCTAACTCATGTCTAGCAGTAAGTCCATGGATCTATACATTATGACACGTACTATATTTTTCATGTGTCTATTTTGAAAAAATATGTCTCTAACCTAAGTCATGTGGTAGAGTATGAACCTTTAGAAGTTTAAGAAGATTTAACATACTTGGAATATCCTATTTGAATAGTTGATTGAAAAGAACAAGTCTTAAGGCATAGAACTATTCCCTTTATAAAAGTTCAATGAAGCAATCATACACCAAGATAAGCAACTTGGGAAATGGAAGATGATATGAAGAAATAACATCCTTCGTTATTCAAAAATGAAGGTAAATCAAGTTTCGATGATTAAACTTTTTATAAGTTGGGAAGAATGTAATACCTATAAAAAAAAAGGGACTATTTTAAGTATTTTTATAAGTGGAGAGACTTTTTAATAAAGAATGAGAAATGCAGAGGACCTATTGATAAATAACTTATTTTTTTTAATAGGGTTAACTTATTTTATAGTTTTCGGTCGACGACTAATCGAAAGAAAAATACAAACTTATTTCTCATCTTTTTCTTATACAAAAAAGATAAATCGAAAGATTTTAAGTGAAGCGTAACAACAAAATCTATAAAGAGAATTATCTGTCAGAGGTGAGTAAATAATTTTCTTCAATTTTAGAAAGTTGATTTTTAAATTTATAGGTGTAATTTGTAATTGAGAAACCCTAAAATTTTAAAGTTTTCATTATCCCTTTTCAAGATTAGTTTAGGCAAATAATTTAGATTTTACTTAAAGTCAAATTAAGTGTTCAGAAAGTTGGTAATGTGATTTTATTGCTATAAAAATAGGAAACAAAAATTTGATGGGAATAGATAGGAAAATTTTTGTTTCGTATGAACCCTGATATGAACCTTGGTGGTTACAATGATTGATTAAGGTTATATTTTATATTGAAAGATTAAATACTGCTATGATTATTATATGTCATTGGAAAGCTTGCTAAATTTACTTTCCAATGAAATAAACGGAAGTCAATTTTGAATTTTTTATGACGAGTAGTTTAATATTTACTTAAGGATGTGTAGGCTACCTAGCAGCAGTAGCAAGGAGGAATTTCAAAATTCTTCTTAATTTTTATACAAAGATTTATAGATTAAGCCATATATGTTTGGAAAGCTTAATGAGTTTACTTTCCAATGAAAGAAGTGGAATTGAATTTGGAGTTTCCTATGAATAAATACGTAATTTTTAGTAGAAGATGTACAAGCTATCTAGCAGTAGCATTTGACATGGATTGCAAAAATTATTATAATTAATCTACAAAGAATCATGAGATGGGCCATATATGGTTAGAAAGCTTATTGAGTCTAGTTTCTAACACATTAAAAAGATTTTAATTTTGAATTGGATATCTTGAGATATGATCATTTTAGTAAAAGTAGCTTAGGCTACCAAAATTAGTTTTGAGTTAATTCTTGTTTAACTTTATTGTTTTGGTATAAGTGGTCTCAGATGGGATGATTAATTATTGTTATGTTGAAATTATCTTGAATAGGCCTTTAATTATTTAGGAAAAAAAAACTAAGTGGTGGAATCAAAAAAAGGTAAGTAGAATCTTATACACTTTATTTGTTTTCAAATCTATGTATATATGTATGTTTCTAAATGAATGAATATTTTATTTCATTATTTTCAATGTATGAAAATATGATCAATTATTTTGTGTTTCTCTATATAAATGATGGATCATGCTTACGAATAAAATGAGAAAATAATTTATGTTTAAAAAATAATTTAATGATAGCTACATTTTTACATCCCTGAAAAATGGAATCATCAACACCAGAACTAGTTTTACGGTCCTAGCTAACGGGTAATAGTAGTTAGCATAGACATGATCATACAGCCCTGCTAATGGGTTATAGTAGTTAGTGTAAAGCCCTGGCTAATGAGTTATAATAGTTAGCAATGATCATAAAGATGAAATTATCGATACGACCAATGTCACGAGTTATGACAGTAGCCATAGCTAACGATAAACTAACGATGAACTAATGATAAACGAATGATAATGATGATTTGTGATGAATGATTTTTACAAATTGATCCATGATTTAGTGACATGTTTGATATTGATTTATAATCTATGAATACTTAATAGAATGCTGATTTTTTAATTATTTTTGACATCATGAGTTGATAAATATTTTTGAAATAATCTATATCGTATGTATGAAAACGATGCTTGATCCAGTAAGGTGTATAAGCCTATACTTGCTGAGCTATGATTTGCTCATTCTACATTTTTGTTTCTTTTATAGATGATATGAATGATAAGTATAATTAGTCTTATGAGGATCTAGAAGAATCTGAGCATTGAAAAACTACTTAGATAATAGGATTTTATGAAGTATTGTTTCTTTTAGTTGTAATACTTGACATTGAATCTTTGGAGACTTGTTATTTAGTTATTTTACATATATTAAAACTTTTTGAGAACTTTATTTTATTTAAGGATTTTTCAATTGTTATGGATTAAACTTCGTATTATTTTAGGGTTTTACTTCAAAGAAATATAGCCGTATTATGTCTCGATCTTGGGGCGTGACACTATCACCCCTCTTTTGCTCATATCATTTTATGTCTGACTCAATCTTTAATGCTCGCTGTAACAAATCCTTATAGTAGTCAATACTATAAAAAAACAAACGAGATCAAATATTGGGCTTTAAACCATGCTCGAATTGTATAGCTTTGTTCTGATCCAAGTCAATGATGTAAATGTAGAAGTGTCCCAAATCATTCTTGTTAGCATACTCCAACATAAGCATATTGTGCTTTTGTTGCAACTGTAGAAACTCATTTTCCTTTTTCACTTTCATCGACTCGAGAAAATATTGATCAAAAAAATTTTCTTTAAACTTTTCACAAGTCAAGGGCTCACTTGAATCTTCAAATATGGGATTTACAGTATCCTGTCAATACTCAGCATTCCGCTCAATTAGGTAACAATTAAGTTCAACTTCAAATCTTCATGAATTCTCATCATCTTAAAGAGTTTTCTAACTTTTCAACTTAAGCCTTTATAGCTAAAAAATTAGGCCTACCTTCAAACTAAGGTAGTTAACCCTTCAAAATCGTTCATATTTGTCTTACGTTGTTGCACATTTTCTTGTGTTTGTTGTTATTTTTGCATTAAATTAAATACCACCAGACATACTCTAACTAAATTATTTTGCTTCATAAGAGCATTAGGAGCGTGTCCAATATCAGTTTGCTCCACTCAAACATTGTTGGTTTCATACTCATTCTTTCTTCTGCTAGTCTTTTTTTCATTTTACTAACAAAGTTTGCCAATGTGTCATTTCTATCATTCATTCTTACTTATAATTAGTACCAACAAAAATATTTTGTAAGCAATCAAAATGGAGTAAACAAATCTTATTGAATAATATGCCAAAAATACTTAAATTTTACACTTAACTATATCTAGGTTTTTCTCTTTCTCGAATAATGTAATGCCTATATAAATAACAAATGGACCTAATTAAGGTATGCTATGATTAGGGGGGTTAATATTATAAAAGTCCATAATTGAATATTTCTTAATAATTAAAGATAAGATTAGGTTGTTTTGTTTTTTCTCTCTTAATAAACCAATTCTCTGTCGACAAAAACAAGAGGATCACATTTTCTCTTTTTCAGTTAAGGTTAGAGAGGTATATAATTTAAAGCTAAGCATTAAGACTAAAGTTTACAATTGGATTAATATTTCAAAGGTTAGGTACATGTCTCTACAATTGGTATCAATGTTATTATCAACCAGGAATTAAATATTACACTTTGGGAGCCACCTTTATAATTTTAGTGAGTGAAAGCTAACTAATATATGGTGAGCGTCACTTTTAAAATCTTAATGCTTAGTATGGTTTTGATTTTATATTAGGCTTGATAAGTACATCAAGCTTTAACAAGGAGAGATTATGACGTTCTAATCCCACTTTGGTTAAATATGAGGATAGATATGATATATAAATGTAGACTTAAACCCAAATTTATTAAACATTTTTTGTGAAACAAAACTGTAAAATTTTCAAATTAAAATGAACTTAATTTCGCAAGTTAGATGTGGATTTCTACACTTTGATTAATTAATTGCATCCTAGCAACCTAACCTTATTATTTGAAACCAATATGTATAATCGATACGTATGTTTATATATGTACCAAGAGTAGATTTGTTCATGAATTCGGTGATATCAAACCTGATTTGGTTAGGTTGAGTCTTGAATAAAAATATTTAAATTCAAATTTGATTTTGGTTGGATTTGATTTTAAATATTATTTTATTTAATTTTAACTTTAAAATATATTTAAAAATATTTAAAATTTTAATATAAAATACTTTTTGAGTATTTTTATAATTTTTTAAATAAATAAATTTAATTTGACAAATTTGAATAAACCGAAATTTTACATTTAAAGATATTAATCAATCCTAATCCGTCCATGTGTAACTTATGGACACCTCTAATCGAGAGCTTTGGTATCAATTTAAAAAAATACTTTGTTAGACGAATGACAATCCCTCTACATATGCCCAAAAAATTGTAGTAAATATCGATATGGGGATTCAGCGTATGACTACATTTATAACTTGATCAGTCTATAACACTTTGGTCAAAGCAACGTATACAAGTAATACTCTCGGGGTGGCTCAAATACCATTTGTCCAAGGTTAGGATAGGTCCTAAGTAACAGCAAAATTTCCATCTCAAATTTTAACTCAACTTCATTATTCAATAACATCATATATATATATATATATATATATATATATATATATATATATATGTGTGTGTGTGTGTGTGTGTGTGTGTGAGTATATACATCAAAACATAATCTCTACATATGAAGGGCCATGCAAACACCTTAAAGTAATTGTACATTTAAACGCACGATTATTTAGAAATTTGGGTTATTTCACATAATCCAAATGTTTTAGTTTGAAAAATGAGTAGGCACTATAGCCTTTATTTTAGAAATTAAATAAGTGATATGTGATGCATAATATTACAGGTCAGATGCTTAGAAAACCCTTCTCCTTCAAGCTCTCAATACTGTCCCTCAGACTCACGACCAAAGGAATGAAGCTGGCAACCAAACTTTTTGCTTTCTCCTTGGATACCTGATAAGTTTGCTCAGGAGGCTTGTTATGATCTTCATATCTGTCGTGAATCAAAATGTGGACTCGGTTATGTATATATATAAAGCACTCTCTCTCTCTCTCTCTATATATATATATATATATATTCCAATTTCGATTTCATCTTTATCATTGCAATTGGATACAAATTTAACAACTTTCCCCTCCTATGTTTCCTTTGTCTATGGTCCATTTGGGAGTCCCATTGGAAAGCTCCCACCCCAAAGCAGGGTGTGTTGTATGGCTGGACCCTTTAATCGGGCTACCGAATGCAGCCCTATTATGAAAAGTTTTCACATTAGACATAAGTAACATGATTTAACTATCCAGCTCACTTTATTATTGCACCAACTTACCAAGTTAACAGACAAATGAAAGAATAAACAAATGGTAAAATCACAATTAGAACTGAAAAAATGACAGTTTAAATTGCATACTAGCATTTGCCAATGGGAGCTATAAGTGACAGTAAATAGCCAGATAATAACAGTTGCTTACGTTTCATTCATTTGTAGAGTAGGGTAAAGTTCATACAACATTTTCTGAACCTCAGAATATGGTACACTTCTTTCCACTAGGCAATATCTGCCACAAGCAGAAGGATCCTCGAATGCTTGAATATGTGCATGTGCAACATCTCGAACATCAACAAATGTACAAGTTGAACTTGGGAAAGAGTGTTCTCCTGCATCCAAAAGATTTCCACTGTTTTTGCCAGAGAAATATATATAGCTAGCAGAGACAAATCCTTTGAAGGATCTATGTCATCTAAAAGGAAATTGTTGGAACATTTAAAAACTTATATGTTTTTTAATGGTTTCTCAGATGAAATATAAGTTAGGAAAAATAATTTCTCATTGCATTTTTCCTTTTGGAAGGTGGCTGGATGGACCAACAAATATGAGATGAAAGGTGCATCAAATCTTGGAGGAAAGTATACCTTTTATGAGGTTTAGAATCACCTCTGATGAGGAATTCAAAGCTGGCTGTAAAAGAGGACCAAACACCATTCCTGGATGTATTGTAATCAAATCGATTCCATTGTCTTTTGCAAACCTCCAAGCAGCCTCCTCGGCTAAGGTTTTCGAGAGCATATACCATAGCTAGAAAAAACCAATAGATTTTGCAGAAATAATACAATGGATCCCATCATTTCAAAATGCACATGCATGTATCTTTTTTTTTATCATCTATACCAAATCAGATTTCATTAGAGGATCAGATCAAAAAGGTATCTCTTTGTGAAATATGTGATCAAAAAGAGGAAAGTTCGGACAAGCATTGAATCAAAAGAAAAAAATTGAGAAATTACATTGGCAGTTCATGCATAGACGATAGATCAGTGAAATTCACCAACAGTGAGATTAGAATAAGAAAACCGTACTCATTTCTTGTGTCAACAGACAGGATGAACATGAGCCATGAAACTTGAAATAGACTGATCAATTGCTAAAAATTAAGGCAAGTTAAGAGGTTAATTCACATAATTGGTCAGCCTATATCTAGCTAGCATCTTTGGCAAAGATGATTATAAATTTATGAGATTACAAAATTGTAGAATCTTTTTAAAAAAATATACATTTAAAGTGCACACCTTGCCTTCCTCACATAGAAGTGGATCTGAAAACCAAGTCTCATCAACAACCACATCAGGAGTCAAAGGTTTTCCATTGCGTACGACTGAAGACATGGAAGATGTTATGACAACTCTCTTGATTGAAGCAACTTTGGCACATGACTTGAGAACATTAAGTGTGCCCTTGATGGCCGGACCAATTATTTCTGCCTGAAATTGGGAGAAGCAATGAAATGGTGGCATAAAAATTTGATGATAAATAAGTAATACTAGGCCACACCCACACATCATCTTACAATGACATCAAACAATGGTCAGATCACATAGTTGTACCATAGAACAAAACTCTATCACATTAAGTGGATTCATCATGATTCATGAGTACCAAAATATTAAATTTGTAATGCACTCCTAGTTCAATCAGCCGACAATGGAAATGTGCATGTTATAATAAGTATTCAGTGTTGTATTTGAACTGTCCCCAAGGGAATACCCCATTAGTTAGGAATTTGAGATTCCAATTCGAAAGCCTCGAGTACAAATTCTAAAATCGGATAGAATTTTAGCCCAAGATCTATATGTATATAAAAGAAAAGTACTTCTTTTGATTTTTGTTACGTGAAATTTATCAGAAAAGTGGAAACATATGTAAAAAAGATGGACCTGTGGATCAGCAGCTGAAAGGAAGACAGGGGATGCTGCATGGAATACACCATGGCATCCATCTACTATAGAGTCAAAGCATCCTTCATCCACCAACTCTGCTTTGAACAAATGAAGTCTTTCCTTAGCTCCATCAAGTGAAAACAAATGTTGTGTCTTCCTTGCATCATCTGTTGCATGTTTTCAAGCATGAATCTTTAATATGCCAAAACAAGTAATATGACAAACTTAAGGGTTGAATTGGATCAAACATTTAAAACCAACTGACAACAAGTGAAGAAGTTTCAATTAAACTGAAAGATTAAACCAAACATCCCGTTGACTTTTAAAACCAATCAACAGTAATGAAGAAAGTTCAAATTAAGTATAAAATCACATTAAACTCAAGACTTAATCGAGTGAGAAAATAAACAAATTAACATAAGATTCAAAATAGAAGAAATTAAGAGGAGCAGTAGAACTGACTTGGGTCACGAACGGTGGCCTTGACAGTGTAGCCACGTTGGAGTAATAGCTTAACGAGCCATGAAGCAATGAAACCAGATGCTCCGGTTACACACACCACCTTCTCTGCTACACTCATCGATCGCTCTCAACTCAAAGTTCATATGCTGGAGCTGAACTCAGTAGAATTCAGCTGAACTTTAATAACTTTGAATACATGATTTGTCTCCCCGATACACATGGGGTTTTTGCCACTATAATATTAAAAAACAAAATTGCTGTCAGGAGTCCCTACTTTTATTGTTTTTTTATACTATAACTTTTATGCTTTCCAGTAAATGTTATTAACATCAATTTTTTAATAGATTTTTAATACCGCAATTGCGCTTGCCACTAACCTCAATTATTGTAACCAACTAGAATGTAAGTCACCAAACTTGTTTGGCATTAAAAAAAAAAACGATATATTGACTTATCAATCAGCTGAAGCCCTAGCTATACTTTCCTTCGAGTGTACTCAGAGACATGATGGGTTCATAATTCCCAATCACTCTAATAGGATAAAACCTGGTACGATGAATAATTTTGCAATAAGTACGTACCTAGTTTTGGCTCAGACCAGAACATAGACATATTTCTATCACCTTGCTACTGTCCAAATTCTCATCATAAAACTGGCATTCACCATGTTCAGGATCATAAAGAACAAGGGCTTGAAGAGTAATGGAGTAGATAAAAATTTGCTGATGCACTTCAATTTCACCCTGTAAACAAAAACCACTACCTCCCCAGTCTTTCCAATCTGTCCAATCTAACAAGTTTTCGAATTAAGATCATAAATCCTACTCCATGGAAACTCTTCTTCGTCATGAGACCTCCCACCCATCAAAAAAAGGTAGGAAAAAAAACTAATCCCAGGTTCAAGGCCCATAATCAGTAAATGGAAGATCAAAGAGTAGCAGCATGCCAGCAACTTTACCATGTAACGTCCTATCAAGAATCCCTACCTGGTGAGGTAATTCAAAAACTTTTGGTCCTTCATCCGTATCCTGAATCAAGTATCAATTGTTCTTATATTTAGTATTGCCAGAGTTATCAATAGCGGAAATCGCATTGGCATAAATTTTTTCTTTTGTTTCAGTAATGGGCGGATAGGCCTAGGAATACATAAACCTGTTGATGTCTCTGCCTCTTCATAGAAGAATAGTGAGTATTGAAGAAGACCCAGAATTAATTGAGTTCAACATATGCGAACAAAATTGAATTAAGAGACAAAGAAACGGCTGTGTTGCGCTCCCTAGGGATGAAACATAGAGCACAACAATACAGGGTAGTTCTAACCCTATTATCTATTGTGTTTGCTCTGCTTCGATTAACAAAATAATGAAATATAGTGATAGCTTGATTGGATCTAGAATTTGTTCATGAGTCGATGGAGTAGGATCAGATCGGTTGACACTTCTAAAATTTTTATCTAGTGTAATCTGTGTCCTAAAGAAAGAACGTAAAACAAATCCCAGAGATTATGGAGAAACTATTTGATAAGTTTGATGGATATTTTCTAAATGTTATATCAAGTTGAATGATACATTTAAAAGTATTTTATAAGTGTTTTTTTTTTTTTTAAGAAGAAAGAAAGGATTCATTCATTCAAGAAAATGCATTACAATCATCCAGTACAGCGTCGGAGATAAAGTCAGGGTGTTCCTCTAACCAGAACGTACTCTCTGATGCCTCTAGACTCTTTTTTGCCAACTTCTTGGGCTGTGCTGGACATGACAAACATGAAATTGATTCATTTTTTCCTTTACATCCTCTGTGATATTCCCTACTAGTGACAAATCAGCCTGTTGTCTAACAAGCGATTTGACATCCCCTTCAAGAGTTATCCTCGTGAAACCCATTTCAGCTGCAAAGTCCAATGCCAAACAAGCTGCTCCGGCCTTAGCGTGAAAGGATCCCCCTTTGTCTGATATTGGAATGGAAGTTGCAGCTAACACTACTCCCATGTTATCTCGAATCACTATTCCAGCCCCTCCATTCTGGGATTGTTTGCTTATGGCACCACCAAAGTTGACCTTGACTGTGTCATTTCTGGGAGGCTGCCATCGCGTCTGTGTATGATGGGATGCAGTGTTTGTAATCTGAATTGCTTGAATTTCCGCTACATATCTCTGGATAAAAGTCAACAGGTCCTGCAAACTCCTCTTTTTTATTCCCAAGTAGTACGTTGTTTTGTTCGGTCCATAGTGCCCATGCGGTTATCATACGCGAAGGTAAGGTAGATGACATGCAAATCTTCTGTACCCATTCTGCATACTCATTGCATCTGTCTGATCAATATGCAAAGCTTCCTAGACTTGGTTCGCAAGCGGGCATATCTTGATGGCATGCAACACAGTTTCATCCGACGCACCGCATATGTAGCACGATTTGTTCACAGCTAGTTTCCTCGTGAACAAGTTCACCATTACCGGTAGGAAGCCATGGTAGACTCTCCACATCAGTGCTTTGATTTGCTTGGGATTTGACTGCCCACATTGTGGTCCACATTTGTAGATTGTTTGTGCCTGCTGTAACTGGGGGAAAAACCTCCTACATTGCTTTCTTGTATCAACAACTTGTAACCACTTTTGACAGTGTAGTGACCCTTGTTGTGGTAATGCCACACTAGTTGATCAACTGCTCCCATTCTTGTTATTGGAATAGAGCATATGGTATTTGCTTCTTCAGCCGAGAAAATCTGATTGATTAGCTCAATTTTTTATGGTAACCACTTGTCCTTCCAGATCCTCGCCGTACACCTCTCCCCTATTCTCCACCTTACTCCTTTCTTTAATAACCCACGGGCTGCCCATATGTTCTCCAAGTGTATGAAGGATTACTACCTAGTTCTGCCTCCATAAACAAGCAATGTGGGAAATATTTGGATTTGAGTACAAGGTGCACCAGGCTACCCATGTATGCTACAAGGAGCACCAGGTTAACCTTGTTTCCCAAGCATTGCCTTGTTAAATAGTTCCATATCCTGAAAGCCCATTCCCCCATTGGATTTTGGTATGCACATATTCTCTCATTTTGTCCAACTTCTCCCTGTTTCCACCAACACTTACTGAATATTCCATTCAGCTCTTGAAACAATCTCTTTGGTAGCATGAAGTAATTCATAGAGTAAACTAGGATTGCCTGGAGGATAGCTTTATGAAAATCTCGTTACCTCCAAAGGACAGTCTCCTATAGCCCTACCCTTGCATTCTTGTTTGGATCCTTTCTTTTATTTCTCGAAAAACCTTTTTTCCTTCCTCGACCAACCATAACTGGTAAACCAAGATACTTTCAAGGATTAGCCGTTGCATCAATGCCGAATAGATTCTTTATCAACTCTCTTTGCTGGATATCAGTGTTATTACCGAAGAAAAGAGCTGATTTTTCATAATTAATTTTTTTTATCCGAACCTTGTTCATATGGCCTTAGCATGTCCCTCACCCTTTCGCCTTCGCTACTATTCGCCTTAGCAAAAAGTTAGCTGTCATCTGCAAAAAATGAGTGGTTTGAGGTCTATTACGGCTAGCTCAAACCCCTTACACCAGTCCATCTCCTTGGGCTTTTGTGCGGATTTACCGATAGTCCTTCACAGCAAAACATAAAAGGGTAAGGTGATAATGGGTCACTTCGCATGAGGCCTCTTCCTGGATAGAAGAAGTTAGTGATCTGGCCATTTACAACATTTGAATAGGACACAGTTCAGACACACTTCATAATAAGTGATACCCAACGCGGATTGAACCTTAGCCTATGCATCATTTGTTTCAGAAAATTTCACTCAACCTTATCATAAACTTTACTCATATCTAATTTTAGAGCAAAATGATCAGTTTTACCAGATCTCCTATTTTCATAGAATGAAGAAATTCATAGGCCACCAAAATATTGTCCGTGATTAATGGCCTCAGGACAAAAGCGCTCTGGGTTTCAATAATACAATGAATAACACAACTTTAAGTCCATTGGCAACGGTTTTGGCAATGATTTTATAGAACAAGTTACAAAGACTAATTGGCCTAAACTGGGTCACCTGTCTAGGTTGTTTGGTTTTCGGGATTAGGATAATATTAGTGTGATTAATCGCCCTAAGGTCATCATTTCCATTTAAAAACTATAAATAGAAATTAATCACATCGCTACCTATAATATGCCAAAATTTTTAAAGAAAAGGGCAAGCAAACTGTCTTGTCCTAGTGTTTTTGTGAGGTGCATCTGTTTTAAGGCAGTGAGAACCTCCTTAACTCTGAACTCAGATAGAAAAAAGTCATTTATCTTGGTTGAGACTCGGTTTCCTATTATTTCGAAAATAGCACCACATTGATTTTGCCTTGAAGATTGAAAGAGTTGTTTGAAGTAACTAGTGTATGTTTTGAATATCTTCCTCGGTCTCACACGATACCCCCTCATCATTATCCAGCCTCTTTAACAAATTCGTCCTCTTTCTTTGAGATGCCTTTGCATGAAAAAATGCAGTGTTACGGTCCCCTTCTTTAAGCCATTATTTTCTTGAACTCTGTGCCCCAGAAAACCTCCTCTCATTCAAACGCTTTGTTTAACTAATTTTGATCTGCCTCACCTTTTTCATGTTCTGCTCATCGGCCCCACCATCATTTGCAACTTGGAACTCGTTGGTAAGTCTCTGCACATCATCATGCATGCTCATAAATTTTCCTTTGTGCCACTTAGCTAACCATTTGCCCATGCTTTGCAACATCTCCACGACAGTCCCACTGTTTGAATTACAGTTTCCTTCCCACGCCGCATATACCTCTTGCTCACATTCTGCCTTTTTCACCCACATTGCCTTGAAGCAAAATCTTCTTGGTTGCCTATTAACTGGTCTTCTATGAAGCCTTCCTTCTGTATCCACCAATATAGGACTATGGTCCGACACCGATGGTGTAAGATGATGGACTATAAACGTAGGAAACTGCTCCCACCATAGCTAATTCGCTACCCCTCTGTCTAACGTTTCTCTTACGTTGTTCTTAGGTCAGTTGCCTCTCGCCCATGTATACCAAGTACCTTGAAAGCCCAAGTCTTCCAAACTGGCCTTCCCTAACACCTCCCTAAAATCCTCCATCTGTTTTTCATTTCTAAAGCAATGGCCTGTTTTCTCATGGGACCACATGATTTCGTTGAAATCACCAACACACAGCCATGCCATATTGTTTTGTGATGCTAGGTTTCGAATTAAATCCCAAGAGTGCTGCCTTTGTCTTGTTTCGAGTTCACCATAAAACATCGTGATTCTCGAACTATCAGCTCCATTTGATCTTTCCAACATCTCATCTATGTGGTTTTTGGAAAACTTCCTAAGCTGAAGATTAGTATCTGTCTTACACATCATGGATAGCCACCCACTCGAACCTATTGAACTTACTCCAATACACGCATTGAAATCACATTTTCTTTTTATTCTTTTCAACTTCCTTTCATGTAGTGTTGTTTCACTGAGGAAAACTACATGAGGCTCTTTTTTCTTCAACAGTTGTTAGAGAGCTTGAACTGCACGAGGGTTCCCAAGCCTCCGGCAGTTCCACGCAAGACACCTCATTGTTCTTGGTGGGACTAAGACCCAGTCTCTGCCGTTGGTATGACCTCCATTGTTGTGTCTCCTTTAAATTTCCCTCTCTTGGATTGAATTTTTATCTCAATGTTCTTTTTTATTTCAACTGTAATCATTGTTTCATCAATCCCTCCCTTGCCCAGACTTGTCTTAATAGCATATTCTTGCCTATTTGCACCTCTCGCCTTTTTCTTCCATGTCGTTCTAGCACTATAATTCGATGTCGAGACTCCACCCCCCTCGGTGACTTTATTGTACCCAGCTTGGCTTTCAACAATTGTGGAGGGTCCCAGCTTCTTTGCTACGAGCTAAACAGGTTGCACTTCTCCTGCATGGCTATATGCATCCCCATGCATGGTCATTAACAGGGACTGGTACCACTCGTGTCTTCTTGTCATTCATTATTCTGCTCATCCATCTTGTTTTTTGTTCCACCGTTGACACCATTGGATTGTGGACCCCGCTGTAAATTACACTCAATCTTCTTCAATGCTGATTCAAAATTTAAATCTGCCCTCCTCTTTTCTATCCTCTGAATCTCGATTGTAATCTCACCCTTGCTGATTGTGTTATCCTGGCTTCTCGACAGATCTGTCTCCACTGACTATGTTCCCTTTCCAATCCTGCTATGGTGAGGTCGTAATTTGCTGTGGGTTTCTTCATGCATTATTTCATTCTCCGCTGGTTCAGTTCCATATTTGTCTCCCATCTTCCTCGATCCATTCTGTCCACTGCCGTTCCAAAACATTTCCTACTCTGTTGTTGTAGTAGTACTAAAAGAGATGTATCCTTTTTCAACAGGTGACACGTGCATCCATGTAACATACGGAGATTGAACCTCTGATTTGTTTTCTTTATTCTCTGCTATCTCACATTTGTTGGAAAAAAACAACACTCACGCGTAGCAACTACACACAAAATAACAAGTTTAAATCAAGAATAAGAACACAAATATATTTGGTTCAGCCCAACTCAAAATGGCCTACTCCAAACTTAATCCACTATCAAATAAATCTTTACAATTGTGAGACTTTAAGAATGAAAAAAGTCTCTTAAAACTCCTTACTCAAAATTTAACCCCCAAACCCAATTACACATTTTAATAGCCTACTCACTTAGCTATTCTCTTGGTGTCTAACTTTCTAGGGTTACTAAACTAAAACCAAAACATCTTATTTATAAGGGTGAAACCCTTTATACTTTTACTAAACTCTCGATATGAGATACAAGACAAACTTCAAACTCACTTAACTTTCGATATAGGATTCTGAGATTCAAGGCAAATCCCAACAAATCCTCCATTGACTTGAATCTCCAAACACTTCTACAGTATCTGCAAAGCTAACATGCTTACCTTTCTTCTTTTCTTTCATCACAGGCATCTCAGCAACTGAGCCTCCATCAAACATTAACAAATGATTGACCATATTCCCTTGTAGAATCACACTACCATTCTTGTACACTTTTAACCAATCATTACTACAATAAAATGTGTACCCCCGAAAAGCTAACTCACCCAAAGCAATCAAATTATAGTACAATTTGGTACATACCTTACATGACGAAGCATCCTAATAACATCATCGTGAGATCTAAGGCGAACATTCTCAATGCCTTGAATCTGCACCTTTTCTTTGTTAGCAACCATAATATCTTCATACTTTTCATTCTCATTCAACTCCACAAAGCAGCTTCTATCATTGCAAACATGAATTGTAGCAGCTGAATCTAAAACTCAACTTTTATCACTTTTCAAAATCTGGGTCTCATCCACACAAGTTGTCAAAACAACATCATCATCATCAGACACGACAGTAGCAGTATCACTTTTTTTTCATCATATTTCTTCTCATCATTCACCCTTTTGAAAGCAGCCATATCCCTTCTCAGCTTCCTGCAACGCATTTGGATATGTCTCTTCTCACCACAATAATAACATTCTACATCACTGTAATCTCTGTCTCTTGACTTGGATGTTCATCTCAATCCATCAATCTTCTTTTGAGTCATCTCTCGATCAAAACCCTCTACAGCTAGTGTACTCCCCTCAGGTGATGAGTTCTGAGCTCCCATAAACCTTTCATTCTCACGCAACAGGGTAGTCACATCATCCAACTTCAAAGTAGACCTACCTACCAACACAGTCTGAACTAAAGGCCTATAAGACTTGGGCAAAGATGATAGCAAAATTAAAGCCTTCTCTTCATCTTTTAACTCATCAACAGAAATCGCTAGCAATTGAGAAACTAATCTATTAAACTCATTCAAGTGATTATGGAGACTCGTACCTTCTTTCATCTTTAGAGAATACAAATCCATCTTCAAATATAATCTATTAGTCAACGACTTCGAAGCATAAATACCTTCAAGCTTATCTCTTAACGACTTCGAAGCATAAATACCTTCAAGCTTATCTCACAAACTCTTTGGAGTACTCTCAGTCAACACATTGTATTTTACCTTTGGAGCTAGCGTCAATCTAATAGTACTAACAACCTTCTTCTGAATCCTATTCCAATTAGCATCAGACATTCCCTCAGGCTTACTACTCTCTAATGCTTGATCCAAACCTTTTTGTACTAATAGATCTTGAATCGTACTTTGCCATAACATAAAATTACTCTTTCCATCAAATAACGGAATCTCAAACTTAAGCATAGACATACCAGACATATCTTCTTCAGACATCTTCAAACACTACTTTATAATCTCTTGGACCCATGAACCTTAAACCTCGAACCTCGCTCTGATACCATTTGTTGGAAAAAAATAACACCTACGTGCAACAACCACACACAAAATAACAAGTTCAAATCAAGAATAAGAACACAAATATATTTGGTTCAGCCCAACTCAAAATGGCCTACTCCAAACCTAATCCACTATCAAATAAATCTTTACAATTGTGAGACTTCTGAATGAAAAAAAGTCTCTTAAAACTCCTTACTCAAAACTTAACCCCCAAACTCAATTACACCATTTAATAGCCTACTCACTTAGCTATTCTCTTGGTGTCTAACTCTTTGGGGTTACTAAACTAAAACCAAAACATCTTATTTATAAGGGTGAAACCCTTTATACTTTTACTAAACTCTCAATGTGGGATACAAGACAAACTTCAAACTCATTTAACTTTCGATATGAGATTCTGAGATTCAAGGTAAATTCCAATAACATTCTGCAGCTATGTGTCCATTGTGTGTCCAAGAATGCCACATTCATAGAAAAAGGTCGGTAGCTTTTCATTATTTTACTATCCTTTTTATCTCTTTCCCCCTCCTTAAGTTCCCAGTAGCACAAACCTTCTTACGGGTTTCCTGATGTCTAATTCCACCCGAATCCTGGCAAACTTCCTCTATTCTGAATAGTTCCTATTTTGATCAAAACCTTTGTAGCTCCCTATCTTCCTTTCAATTATCTTTCCTACATTGTTGTTCATCCATTTGAGGGGAAGATCATATATCCTTATCCAGAATTGAGCTTAATTAAAAGTAATCTGATGGTTTAAAGTATCCATTATACTCAGCAAAGATTAAAAGCTTCTTGTCAAAGGACCAAGGGGATCCATCCATCACCTGCAGCTTATCTTTCCTTAATCCAAACTTAAAAAGGAAAAGGTTGGAATCCAAAATACTAGATTGCATCTCTTTGGTGATTCTCCAGATGAGTTTGAAAGTACCGATCATGGCTTCTTTATTAAAAGGGGGATCTGTTAATAGTTTGCTCACTAACCATTTTTCCCCTTCTTCCACAGTCATAGTATCACATTTAGTTCTTATTTCAACTCGATTGTTCTCGTCCTCCATAAGCTTCAGGCTATTCTAGACTTCTTCCAGATCCTCCGCAATCGCACCACATATAGTAATCCGATCTGCAAAAACTATTAATAAAACTCTAATTATTTGAAACGATCGATCCATTCTCAGGGTTTACCGTGATGAAATACTCGAAAAACCTAAGAAACTCAAAACTCAGCCGAAATTGAACTCCTTCTATAGAGCCAAACCCTAAGGAGACTCTTACTTCTTTTTTTTTTTTTTTGAGATTTTCCTATTTTATAAGTTAAATGAATATTTTTTAATGCAATGTTTGAATATTTTGGTAATACTAGATATACACAATCGTATATAATTTAGTATTTATTATGAATTTCTTTAACTATATGATTGTAAACTTAAGAAATGAATAAATAAAATTAAATATTATAACAAACGAAAACTATTTACATGCATTGTAGAGTATTCTTAAAATTAAATTTATTATTAAATATACTAAAAATATTTTTACATTAATTTTTTATTATTTAATATATTTTAAATTAAAATTAAATTAAAACTAATGACATAATAATTAAATATTTCACGAATTAAATTAAAGTTTTTAAAAATATTATTTTAAATTTGACTCAAATCAAATTAAATTTTTTGTTTGATGAGCTGTCCAAACCATGAATAAATCTACTTAGGATCTTCAAAAGAACGATTTAGTTCGTAGCTTCAATCCCTTTGGATTGTCCACCTTGACACAATTAAACTTGGTTGTTTTTAGTCATTAGCTGCATTCCTAAATAGAAAGGTTGACCAAATTTTTTGTTTTTCTCAACACTATCCATTTGTCTTATTACGTATACAATGCATTAATTTCCATGCTTTAAGGTTAACCTTGAATTGGATCAACGATGGGACCAATAAATTGGTACACCAGCGCCCCACCATTGCACGGTTGTGACGATAACTTTGGCCACTAATGCCTGGCCTTACTTCCATGATTGTGATCTTCCAACTTAACTTTATGCAAAGAGACGATGAGAAATGGTGATGGCAGGCGGCATGTACATCAACTAATTACGACAGGTCCTTTGCATTTCAATTTTGCTAGCATTTGTTTTTATTGGAGAGTATAGAGATGAAAAGTTAATTTCAACCCCATCTTTTTACATGGAAAAAGTATAGAGTTAGAAAAAAAATGTATAAAATAATTCAAATTTTAATTCAAATGATTTACACAATTAATTTTAAAATATGATATTAATAAATCTTATACTAAGTTGATGGAAGTGTTAGTTGATGATCGTTTCTTCTCTCTCTTACGTGGTGTTTGGTATATTATAATTATCCAAAATAGTTTTATATAAATATATAAAAATTAAAATTTTTAATAAAAAATGGAATTGTCCTATAAATATATGGTCTCATTTTTGACACGTGGATAATTTAAATTAATACCATGTGTTTCCTAAATTAATTTCTTTAACTAAATTTCACTGAATTAATTATTTTAATTTTCTTGATAATTTTACTTATGACATTTTTTGTTTTTTTTAAAATATTAAATAGTCATAAATTAAATTAACCTAAAATATTCTAATTTGATGGGAAAAATCATGCTAATTTAATAAAAATATATATATAACAAAATCTCCAATAAAAAAAGAAATTCTCTTATATGAATAATACACTTGTCTATATATATATATATATATATATATATATGCCAAATATACTTTTTATATTTCGATAGCTTCTATATCATTAATTATATTTCAAAATTCAAAACAAAAATTGAACTAAATAAATTAAAAATATTTCTTTTCTTTTTATATCAACAGACACTAAATGTCTATATTTAAGTTATTAATTAATTTGTCTCCTAACTATTTATAAATATTGAAAGTTTGTAGTTTTTGCCTACCATTCTATTTTTCTACTTTTTCTTTTTTTTTTTTTAAGAAAAAAAGTATAAAATCTATTCTTTTCTTTTTCTTTCTATTTAATAATTTTGTATGTGTACAATTTTAATAATGGTGGTAAATGAATGGTGAAAAGGTAAAACTCTCACTCTATTGTAATCTTAATGTTAAAAGTTTTCCACTATTTTTTTGTTCTTTTATATAATTTCATATCTCTACTTTTTTATAGTAAAAAAAACAATTTACTAATTATTTTAGAAATTGAATTTAGGTATTATATTTTAAAAGAAACGAGATTTTATGTCGTTGAGATTGAGATTATTTATTTTTTATTGTTTTGAAATAATGATTAGAGTAAGATGGTTTAAGACAACTTTGATGACATAGAATATTTTTACCTTAATTTAAGTGATAACATTGAAATTGTTTTTTTTTTTTAATTTTATATTCATAAGGATATCAATAGGTAAGGTATAAGCAGGGTAGAGTATTTTCTTTCCTCATTCCCAAATTTTTTTTATATTATACATATACCTGTACCCATACTTAATGAGTATTTAAAATTTATTTCTATCCCCATTCCCACAAGTATTTAATATGTATGAGTAATTCTCATATCTATAACTTTTGAAAAAAAAAATTAAAAACTAATTTTTTTAGTTTTTTTATTTTTATCTCGTATATTTAAGTAATTTTTTATAAATATATATTAACATATATTTTCAATAAAAATATATTAATTTTAATTAATTTAAAATAATAATTTATATTATTTAATAAAAAATATATATACTAAATATATAAAAATATATATGAGAGTACAAGTACGAGATGAGTAATATATTACTCATCCCTATTCCCGTACCTAATAAAAATTTAAAATCATTTTATCACATCTTCATATCCACGATATAATACCTATCTCCATTTTTATTCAGATAAAAAAATCGAACTCCCTAATAGGTGTAGGTAAAATTGACATATTTACATGTTCAATACCGACATATTTTTTAAAATTTTCAAATTTAACTCATAGCTTCTTATTATTGATTTGTTTTTGTTAATTTAAATTTTCTATTATTGCTATTATTTTTCCTTTCAGAGTGTAAGAAGTTTTTTTTTTTTTTTTCTTATAGTTAAGCTTTAAAAAGTTAAAATGTCATTTATTGAAACATCGATAATCATTTATGTTTGACAACAAAACATTTTTACTTAAACACAAAATGATCATAAAAATTTAATTAGTTGAATTATTATTATGAAAAGATGAAAATCCTATGCAAAGCACGGGTCAATAGTTGGTGATGATTTATACACCATAACTAGATTATCTCATTTGGTGACAATTTAGTGATCATACATTATGATGATTTTAAATTATAAAAAATGATTAGATCTCTGTCTTAGAGAGTGATATAAAAAATTAAAAATTTTTGATATGTAAAATTAATAGTAGTTAATATTACCCATTTAATGAATGAATTAAAAAACTTACTTAATTTCTCTAAAATTATAATTACTTTATATTTTTTTTTACCTTTTAAAAATAATATTAATTGTACTGAATTTAAAAATAAATTACGTAGTTCCTATTAACATTTTTTAATATTACATATAATATAATTTTTATATTCCTTTTTTTTAATTTTAATAGATTTAGTTTTATTTTTTAAGATTCAATTTTTAAGAAATTTATATATAAAAGTTAGTTTATTTATTAGTAAATATATTTTTTTAACTTAATAATTAGTTTCACCTTATTTTTAAGTAAATAAAACATTACTAATATTTTACAAATTATCATCTTTAAACAATATTGAAACTATTAATTTATATAATTATTACAATATGGTTATTTTTTTAAGTTTTAAATAAAATAATTTTTAATTTTTAATAATATCAAAGACAATATTTTTTAATTTTTAAAAATTAATATTTGTTAATCAAATAAGATGATTCAAAATCACAAATGATAAAATCACTATAATAATAAAATCATCTGTATAATTAAATTATCATGATTAATTTTTAAAATAATACCAAACGTTGCGTTTTAGAATTTAGTTTATTAGAATTTGTAGAAGTGAGGTGGAGGGCACTTCAAATGGTTAAAGGTTAATGGAGACCCATTGGCAAGGCTGTCTTCTTCATGTTCTGGTGGGAAGCCAGCTGATAGACCAAAGCTTGGTGTGGGAAAGCCAACTTGTCAATCTTTTATATAGCAAATGTGAGTTAGTGAAGTTAAATGGCTAAAAAAAGTTAACAAGAAATACTATTTATTAATTAACAGTTCAAAATATTAATTGACCAAGTAAAAATTGATTTGTCCTTGATTCTTTGTTTTGAAGTCACAAAGCCATAGTGGTAAATTCCAAAATTTATGAAAAATCTAATCAATGGTGGGTGCAAAACCTAGCTTATTCATTGCATTTTTCGTGTAATCCATTTGCATTTCGTTAATTTTAATTCGAGTACCGACAAATAAGAACCTTGTTCATTAGTATGGAAGCTTAAAGCCAAAAGCTAAAAAACAAATTCTCTTTGTTCACCAACTTTGATGGTTAATTAGATTTTAAAATAAAAATAAGCAACATTTAATTAGTCTTATTTTTCAAATTAATGCGCGAGATGATGTTGACATTATGTATGAAAAAATGGTTATAGTAATAAAGTTTTTCCCGTTAATAACTTTAATTTATGTTATAAATAATCATATAATTTATTGATAAAATATTATATTTTTAATTTTAATGATTCAAATTTAAATTTTAATAAATTAAGTAAAAAAAAAAATTGGGTCTCTACTGCTTTGATAGGAGTGAGTCAACTTATTTGAATCCAATTTCCTTTAGTTTAACTACAAATAATCAAATATTTCATGAAAGACAATGCTCAAAAACATTTCCTTTACTTGTATCTTTTATATGGATCAATAGAACTAGCCGTCATTCTCACCTGCTCCTCAAAGATGATTCTCTTATAAGTCTGATAGCATCTTCATCATAAACTTACATTAACTCCAGCAAAAATCAGAAACTTTTGTCATAGGCCGAGATGAGCACTTCTTTCCCATCTCGAAAGCCCGAGGTGACCTTGTCCCTTACATTGTCACCTGGTCCAACTCCACTTGAGGCCTTAAAGCCCGAAGAAAGAGGGATCCGTCTTATCCAACTGCTCCTAACATGTGCCAAGCATACCTCCTCCGGTAACCTACATCGTGCCGATGAGTGTCTCCGACAAATATCGCTGCTTGCCTCGGTGTCTGGTGACTCCATGCAACGCCTTTCAGCACGGTTTGCGTCTGCCCTTGCCATCCGCCTTGTCAAGCGTTGGCCTGGCCTACATAAGGCGTTGAGCTACACTCAATTGCCAAAACAAGAGTTAGATCAAGCTAAGCCCCTCTTCGGACGAGCCTTTCCCTACCTTGGGTTCTCTTATGCCATCATAGCCCGAACATTGGTAAAGGCCATGATGGGGGAGAGAGTGATCCATCTTGTGGACTTAGGCTCCGGCGATGGAAACCTGTGGATCCCCCTCCTTCGGAGCTTTTCGTGCTCGCCGGGTGGACCTCCCCATTTGAAGGTCACCTGTCTGAATGCCAACAAGACTGTTCTAGAGAAGCTAGGCCCGATGCTTGTAAAAGAGGCAGAAGCACTAGGCATGCCTTTTCAATTTAACCCTCTAAATGTTAGTTTGAGAGAGCTAACGTTAGATATGCTGAAGATCAGATCAGGAGAAGCACTGGCTTGCATATCAATCTTAAGCCTCCATACCCTATTAGCAGAGGATGATAGAGTAGATGCACATTTCGGCCACAACAAGATCAATGGCATAAAAGATTCCAAGCAAATGTTCATGTTTTTATCGATGATTCGGTCAGTATCACCCAAACTTTTGCTCCTAGTCGAAAAAGAAGCCGATCATAATTTAAACAGATTAGTGGATCGATTCGTAGAGGGATTGCATTACTACAGTGCTGTGTTTGATTCCATTGATGCTACACTTGGGGCAATGTCAAGTGGAGAAAGACATGTGTTGGAAGAAATGTTTGGGAAAGAAATCGAAAATATTGTGGCATGTGAGGGGCTTGAGCGACAAGAGAGGCATGAGAGGTATGGGAGATGGATGGTTAGATTTGGGCAAGCTGGGTTCAAGCCTGTTAGAATTTGGTATGATTCCATGGAAGATGCCAAGCAAATGGTGGAAGCCTATGGTAGAGATGGTTACAAAATTGTCAATGAAAAGGCAAGTTTGATGATCTGTTGGCATGATAGACCACTATACGCAGTATCTGCATGGACTTGTTAAAGGGTATAGGTCACATAGATTAGGTAATCTCTATATGGTATGTGAAATTATATTTAAATAATTTAGTGTTGGTCCAAAAGAAAAGACAAATTTTCCTGTCTACATGAATTTTGTAATTTGCAAACTTTTGTTTGCTAAATACTTAATTAATCAAAGATACCAAAGATGTTGGATTGTTGCTTGTAGAAGATTCTAAGTACTAACCTCTAACTTGGCCACACAAACTTTTTCCCCTAAAAAATTAATAATTTTTTTTCAAAAATAATCATTCTAAAAACGATAAAAAGCTAGTTTATAAAAGCATTTTGATTCCAGGAATCAATAAATTGTCATTAGTGTTTCAAAAAAACAAAAATTTTGTAGAGTTATTAGAAAATTAAAATATATTAAAAGTAATATATTATTCTAAATGTCAATCGAACGATCTGACTACTTAAAAATAATACAAAAGTAATAAATAAATAAAATATTTATTTTTGTGAATAATTAAAAAAAAAAAGATAGAACCAAAAAAAAAAAAAAAAAATCCAATGAAAAAGTCTATTTCACTTGAAAATAAAATGACTTTATTTTTACATATCTCTTACTAATAATTTTTATTTCCCTTCAAAAAATAGATAAAATGATATGGTACAAAGTGGTCTGCTTGATGCAGGATTTTAGTTTGACAGTAGCTTTTCTACATATTTGGCAGTTTAGTGTTTGAGGGATGATTGGAGTCTGTCGAAGTTTGGATCTTAGCATCTTATTATGGTAATGAAAACAAAAGGGTAGATTGGAGGAAGCTATATCAGATCTTTGATCAACTGACATTAAGCAAAAAAAGGGAATAAGGCAGGTGTGGAAATTTAGGCAGGCGATCACACCCTTAGAGCAAGTTAAAAGAAGCTGAAGTATACTCTGAATTATTCTTTCTGCTAAATTTAAAGATAATATAGGCTGCTGAGAATTCATCAGCACCAATCCTGCAATTCTCTTATCCCAGCTTTGAATAGGGCAAGTCCTTGGGGCCAGGGAACTCTGGGCCTCATGAAATCCCATGCCTTGGTAATGCATGTAAAGTGCCTTTGAGCCAAAAACTCACCCAAGGAATGACTGGCTCCACCTAGTGTGTTTTAATTTCTACAAATGAGTCAAAATGATATAACTTCTGCTGGGAGCTCTGCGCATGGAGGAAAGTCCTTGAAACACTTAATGTGAAAGTATTGCTAAGTTGGAAAGAATCTCATTTTGCCGATTTGTTCACTGATAATCTTTAAAATATGTAATCTCTGTTGACATAAAAAGTCAGTGATTCGAATTTTTTGTGCCAAAATTTCCATCAGTACTTGTTCCTTTGTTAGACTTTCAGATATTGAGCTTTGGCAACTTATTCTATGGTATCAGATTTTATATTGGCCTCAACTTCATCTCCAACCCCCCTCCAACTTCATTAACTACAATGTTTGGTAAGTTTTAACATGCTTTTCTATTGACGTGTTCATGGATTTTCATCAGGACTAGAAATATTTATAAGATTGCTGATTAAATCCATTTTGACATGTTTTAGATTTGGTTTTCTTTGCATTGCCATTGCATGAGTAGAAATTTTTCTAGTATATAAAAGTTGTAATTTGAAAATAAAAGAAGTAGTTGCAAATGTTGTGATTTGAAGTTTATACTTGTTGACTGTTTTCTTTTAAAGATAAATGCATAAGTGGAATTTATACATGCTGTGGTGTTAGTTTGTTTTTGTAGATGAATTTAGCAGTGAATCTTCAAGCTTTTTGTCTCATATGCAGGGAGTTGAGTAACCAATTGAGCCTATATCTGATGATCTTGGGATTAACAATATTAATGCTCTCATGTTTGATGATGCTAAATGATATGTCCCCCTTAGTCATATCTGACCTGTTTCACCAATATTGGTCAGTTTTGAAGAAATTGGAAAGCATGAATTTTGATTGTTTGAGAAAAGGGTTGTATATGTACTTCTGTTAATGTCATTATGCACAGATTGTATAGGCGTGAGAATCTATGCTCAAAAGGGCTGTAAATTCTAGCAGTGTAGCCTGCAATTGTCACATAAGTCAAGGGCATGATCCACACTCCCTTGATCTACAAAACCTTTGATTAGAAGAAAAATTCTCACTTTTTGACATAGCTAAATAGGTTACATGAAAGTGGAATTTTTTTTTTAGAAGAAGATGTAAAAAAAAGTTCAGTCAAAGATAAGTTAACTAAATTTGAATTTAATTTTTTTAAGAAATATTTTGAAATTATGGATAATTGACAATCAAATAAGTTTTATTCATGAATTGCCCATCACTAATATGTTTCTATGTAAATCAGCTCCCATGATACATTTTTCAACCCTTTTTTTTTAAAATGGTTTGTTTAAATGATAAAATAAATATATTTCTTTGTTTTCAATTAAAAAAAAAAAAAAAAAACTAGTTAGAGATGAGGCAGCAAAAGCATAATTTTTGTTTTATTAAAAAGATTACATGGCTCACGTTAGCAGGAAACTATAAAGGAATTCTAACGTGCACTAAGAAACTAGGGTTTAAGAAAAGCCTTAAAAAAGGGCAAAAACTCACCAGATTGATTAAAATTTAAAACAAAAGGATAAATAAAATAAAAATAGGGTTTCCACTGTATATTCAAAGCATACAGTATATAATCAGGATCCCTAGTTTTCATTTATTTGCTGCTTTCACAAATCTTAAACATCAAAACAGATTGCAAACACCAACAAAAGTTACCAAACATAGAAAAAAAATTATCTCCTGTTCAAATCTTCTCTTCAAATAAAGGCAAAACCAATAAGAGAAGGGAAATATAAAAGGAACCCAGAATTTGTTATGGCATGAAAAAGGAGAAACAATGTCAATGGATCTCAATGATTACACTATCATCAAGGAAGGAGAAGCTGAGATTCTTATGCATTCTAAAAATGAAGTCTTTTACAACAAAACCCAGGTTCCAAGTTTGCTTTTTTTTTTTGGTTGAATTCATTGTCAGAAATTTGATGGGTTTTCAGTTTTATTTGATAGATAGCTTTTAGTTTATTGAAAAGTTCTGTTTCTTGTAATGAGTTGGGTGTTTTAAGAGAAACTAATTATTGATTTCGTATGAAAAATGGGAAATTTTGCTTAATTGGTTGAACTTAGGGGCGATAAAAATTGTGATTGAATTAATGGTTTTTGTGGTTAGTTTTTTGTTTTTTTTTTAATGTTTTAGCTTTAGTTAATTGGAAGCTTTTGGTTTGATTAAGAAGTTTAATATTTTTGATGATTTATTGGAAAGACCCTGCTTGTTTTGGGGGGGGGGGGGGGGGGGGGGGTTCTTCTAAGTTAAGCTATGTCTGAAAAATTTTAACATTTTGGTCAGTAATTGGAAATAATCGTCCGGTGATTGGCTGCTAAGAAAGAATGGGAAATGAAAGGAAGTGAAAATTTTCTCTTTGTATTGCATTCACTGAAAACCTGTATACTCTATTTGTAGATGCTTTGAGTAGGATGTTGCTTTCTCTGCAGCGTAATTGTAGTGTTAGTTGTTTTCTTGGTTGTTATTCACTAGTAGAGGATCCTAATTGTTTGCTATGATAATCAGGTTAACAACAGAGACATGTCCATTGCTGTCCTGAGGACATTCATATCAAGACGAAAGCAGGAACATGAGGCATTGTTGTCTAAAAGAAACAAACCAGCACCAAAGGTGCCTGAGAAGAGAGGTTTTATATCTGATGTAGAAGATAAACATAATGAGTCTGATATGAATAATGAAAAATCGAATGAAGAATGTGAAGGGCCTGAAGAGAAATCTCAAGAAGAACCATGTTCTACCTCAGAAGAACAAGTTAAGACGGAGGGAAAAGTTCGATGGGAGCTCAAACCACCAAGAGTTCTTGAGGTTTTCTGCAGTCTTCTATTTTTCAGATATCATTTATACCCTGAGTGCTAGTCATGTCATTTTCTGAGTTCCTTTTCTGGTAATTTTATAGGCCTTGTCAGCATCTGGGTTAAGGGCTCTGAGATATGCTCGGGAAGTAGAAGGGATTGGTCAAGTTGTTGCCTTAGACAATGACAAAGGTATGGTAGATGTATAGATGTTCTGGATGTTAAATATGTGTTATTTGAGGGATCATTTTGGAACAAGGGAAGACCTGTAGTTTCTTCCTCTCTGGCTTTCTGGTTCCTGTAGATATTCATTCTATAAACAAATTGATTTTACCTATATCGTTGACTTGCTGCTTATATTTACCAATACCTCATGTCTATGTGCAGGGGCAGTTGAAGCTTGCCAGAGAAACATAAAGTTCAATGGTTCTGTAGCATGTTCAAAAGTGGAGTCACATCTTGCTGATGCTCGTGTATACATGCTTACCCACCCAAAAGAATTTGACGTGGTAGGCATCTGCTATTTTATATTTAATTTAACAACTTGACATGAAATTTTGATATGCACGTATTCGTAACTGCTGCAAAAGAACTTGATCTGATGTGCATTGCTAGTTAATATTTTAAATCAAACTTTGTAGAAAATTTTCATCTTCTATGGCAATAGTTCTTATTATGCATTTATTTTATGTTAAATCTACATTATACTTAGTAAAAGAAAAGTGTATTAATCAATTGGGAATTTATAGTTGTTTTCTGTTATTTGTTATCCCCATTTCAGAATTAATGGGGCAACTTTTATTGTTTCTGGATCACAATATTCAAGAGGCAGCCGTGCTTATGTTTTTTATTGCTAAATTTGTGTTTCAGGTTGATCTTGATCCTTATGGTTCACCTTCTGTGTTCCTGGACTCTGCAGTTCAATCTGTTGTTGATGGAGGCATGCTGATGTGTACTGCAACCGATTTGGCAGTTTTGTGTGGGGGTAATGGGGAGGTTTGCTATTCCAAGTAAGATTGTACTGCCTTTACCTTCATATTAACTATGGTTTTGAATATGTCAGATCATCTTATAACTGATGGTGGTAACAGATATGGATCATACCCTTTGAGAGGGAAATATTGCCACGAAATGGCTTTGAGAATCCTCCTAGCCTGCATTGAGGTAATTTCATGTCCGTCAGACAGCATGTTCTTTTATTTTGATACACATTATATGGAATCCAAATCTTGCTCTGGTGCAAAAGGAACGTGGCATCTTGGACTCCTTTATTCTTTCACTAGCAAAACTTCCAATTAATAAAGGACATTGGAAAAGATGACTGTAACTATATGTTGTAACCATGTTGTCTTAGAAATGCATTCTCTTAAACCATATGTTTTCTTACAGAAAGCTTTCTTTTAGAATTGAATTCAAATAAAACTCTTCTTATGTGGCATAATTGGTATTTCTTCTTTCTTGAATACAGAGTCATGCGAACCGCTACAAGCGTTATATTGTTCCTGTGCTAGCTGTCCAGATGGACTTTTATGCCCGTGTTTTTGTTCGTGTATACTCGTAGGTGACCTATTTGTTTTAATTTAGTTTATTGAAGTAAATGTTACTCTCATATAATGATGACAGAAGGGTGATTAATTCAATGCAGTTCAGCAAGTGCAATGAAGAATACTCCCCTTAAGCTCTCCTACGTCTATCAGTGCACTGGTTGTGATTCTTTTCATCTACAGCCTATTGGGAGAACTGTTTCTAAGGTCTGCTTCCTGATTTATCATGCCATTGAAGCTTGTTATTTGTTATTAACATGCACATAGCTTACACCTGTTTTGCTTTTACTTAGTGGACATAATTTAGGTGTACATCTAAACTCCTTATATGAACATTCCGATGTCTGAGCGTTCAATTGCTTAGTGTCGCTATTGGTGACATGTTCATGCCACTAGTAGGTTTTATAAGAGTTTGGATGATTTAAGAACTCTTCTTCTGATATCTGACAGCAGACTGCTCGCAGTTTTGTTTGTACCTGTGTTTCTTGCTATGGTTTATAACCTTTTATATGATTATTATGTTTACTGATGGTGATCTGATGTAGTTGTATAAGAGTTTCTTTATAAATACTCTCATATGCTTATTTATCCTTACCCCTGGTTGCTTGTTTCCAATATTTTTCTTGTGGATGGAGCCTTGACAAATGATGCCAATCTTTGCATGATTAATAATGGAGCAGTAAAGGCAACTTATTTTAGATAAAGATATTTGGTGTCTTTTCCATCTTATTAATGGAAGTCCCTTCTTTTATTCTTGGAGAGTATAATTTCAATGTTTAGACATAATTAATTTATTATATTGCACAATTAGTGTAATGGTGTTTGAATATGTACCAAATGTTTATATTGTATTTTTTGTCAGTGACATCTTTGTGATTTGTAGGTCAAAGACTATTATTCTTGAAGTAACTTAATTTTGAATTACACAATATTTGATATTGCATCCACCTTTCTATGTCCAGAATACCAGTGTTAGGTATCTCCCGGGATTTGCACCTGTTGTCCCTCAAGAGTGTAGTGATTGTGGGAAGAAATTTAACATGGGTGGGCCTATATGGTCTGCTCCCATCCATGACCAAGAGTGGGTAACTGCCATACTAGCAGATGTAAAATCAATGAAGGATCATTATCCTGCCTATGATCGCATCTCTGCTGTATTGACTACAATTTCAGAGGTATATGTCTTTTTTTCCTTAATACTTTATTTTGGGTGTTCCTTTCTCACATTAGAACATAGTTCCTGTCAGGTTTTATTTCACTAACTGTGAGCCACCCATTTCTTATGCTGATACTAAAGCATAAATGAAGGCTCAATATGACTGCATTTTAACTCAAATATTTTGAATGTGAAAGTGTAAGGTACAATCTTTCATAGAAACATGCCATTAGATATAAGGTGGTGTGTGTATATATAAATAGATATATATATATATATTTATATATATGACTAAGGGTTTAGCATTGCTGTTGAGGTTGGAAAAAGTGCGTTTAGAAAGTGTGGTTAAAAATTTTAAGCATTTAGTATTGATGTGAAAAAGTGATGAGTAATTGAAATTTCTAAAAAATATGCATAAAATAAAAAAATATAAAAATATAGGGTAATGTAGTGATTTTTTATCCCAAAAATATTTTTTCACTGCAAAAGCATCCTTTGAGTAGCTTTTTGGTTTGGATTGCAAAATCAGGCTTTTAAACTGAAACGTCATTTTTTTTTTGTTGTTTAGCATTGAGGTTGGGTCAAAAGTAGTTTTTGAATGCAAAAATTACTCTCAACAGCGATGCTAAACTAGGCCTAAATCTATTAAAAGAACAGAGTTGTACTCTAAAATAGAGTTCTGATGTTCTTTACCCAATTTGTAAATTCTTTTGCAGGAATTGCCTGATGTTCCTCTCTTTTTGAGTCTGCATAACCTCTGTGCCACTCTAAAATGCACTTCCCCATCTGCAGTTATTTTCCGCTCTGCTGTGATCAATGCAGGATATCGAATTTCTGGTACTCATGTGAATCCATTGGGACTAAAATCAGATGCTCCCATGGATGTCATTTGGGACATAATGCGCTGCTGGGTAAGGGCTTCTTTTGTATTGTTTCTCCATATCCTTCATTTTGTGTTGGCATGCACTCTGAATAGAGTTCAACCAAGTAAACCTGATTAAATAATTGGAGTTTCAACTCTTCAACATCCCATGCACTAATTTGGTCAAGACATGTCCAAGGAAATGGTTTCATAAGTTTTTGTTTTCTCTATAGGTTAAAAATCATCCAGTGAAAGCTCAACCTGCTGATCAGCCAGGAAGTGTGATCATTGCCAAAGAACCAGTTCTTCAAGTATGTTTTCCTTGCTGCGTTCTTTAGTTCATACTGATCCGACTTTGCATCCCCAATCCTCTCTGTCCTTGTTTCGTGTTCCACATGTGAACAGATGCATTCTCCAACATAAATATGCTCATGTACGAGTTCAGATTGGAGGTGGGAAAAGTTCTTTTAACACTCACCAACCCCCACTTTTTTTGGGCAGGCAAATTTTGCACGAGCTGTTGCATCCCTGAGCAAGTCACAAGCGAAGAAGGTTGCTCGTTTCCTTCCAAATCCTGAAAGGCACTGGGGTCCAAAGCTTAGGGCAGGTCGCCAAATCACCAGCAAGCACATTTCTCTTTTGGGTGAAGAGGCTGTAAATGGATGTCTCAACCATCAAGAGAGTGAATGTGATGCCAAACGTCAAAAGACTGAAAAGACTGAGGATGCTTCCGCAATATTCTAGATTATCTAGTCAAGCCAAGCTGGCATAAATCTTATTTTACAGCCTCATCACCTAAAATTTGTCAATAGTTTTTCAGAGAGGTTGGAAATCATTGTTGTGTGACCATAATCAATATTGCAATTGCAGTTTCTGTTTGAATATTATTTAAATCTTGAAAGCAATTTATTGCAGTTTTGTGGTCATGGAAATCTAATATAAGATTTTGTTTATTTGATCTTAGTATAATTTGTTGCGTTGCTATTAAAATTTAGATGCTTAGCAACTTGTTCCACTCTGCGGACAGATTTTTTATAGCTAGCAACTCGGGTTCTGTGCTAGGCAAATTATATTTTTCCTATTTTGCATAGACCAACCTAAACTTCTGCATTGAAATAGAGTCCTGAAGTTTATAGTTCTACTTCCACAACGGTGATTTTTCCTCTCTGGTTGGTTCCCCATTAGTAGAAAGTAAATAAAAAGTCATGCAATTAGAGTATCAAACATTTTCATGGCATTTTCATGTCCCATGCTACAAAGTACAAACAAAATACATAGTACTAAATCAAAGAAAAAGAAACACAAAATAAATCATTTTCTGATGCTTAATAATTGCACTGATAAAATGAGCAATTTTTACCAAAGAAATGTCAATTGAGTTCCAGGCCAAATCCAGAATGCTTACTTGAATTATTGTCCCTGCACATGAATTTGGCTACTAGCCTGTAGCATACGATCCAGTCGTTTGACTTCAGTATCAGCAATTCCACTTTATGATAACGATACAGTCAAGCTGTATGAACAGTTGTTAGAATGTTACTCTTAATTTCAATGTTAAGATTCAAACCTTGACAATTTTAGATAAAAAAATAAACCTTATATATATTTGTTTGACATTACGCGTTTAGCCTAGTGGTTAGGTACTTAATAAGAGGTGAAGATTTTTGTAGGTTTGCAATTCAACCATTTACGTCTCAAACCGGACCAACCAACTAGGGAGTAAAAAGCTAAAGAATGCTCATTTACTTTGTATCTGCTTCAATCCACATATCTCCTCGAGGTTTGTTCTCAAAAGAGGGGAAACTTTTTTTTTTTTTTAAAGGAGGCAAAAGCATTTTAGTTGGCAACTCTTAGCTCTCCATTGGCACAGGATCTATGAGTTGTTTGTTAGCTTTTCAAAGTTGAGCAAAAGCCAACATCAAGCTGGAATGACAGCTGATTGTATGCTGCAATCACACAATTTGCAAAAATATTTGCTGACAGCAAAGTATTTCTATAAAGAAATTTCCACAAGAGCAATGAGCAATGAGGCAAAACTTGAGTTTAGATTTGGCCATTTTATTCATTCAAAACTCCAAAAAAACCCGAAATTTAATTTAGTTGATTCATAAAACCATCAAAATTAGGATCAATTTTTTATAAAAAATCCAAAAAAAAGAAAGCATTTTATTCTAAAAGAGAAGGAATGCTAACCTAACTAATTCATTTTAATGTTGTAACTTCATAACATAAAATTAATAAAATTGCAATAAGTCCCGCCAAAATCTAGTTAAGAAAAAGATAAATATATAAATAAAGATACAATACAAAAACAGAAAACTATTAATTCATTAACTGTAGGGAAATAATGGCGCCTGTGGGTAATGGACTTTTTCTACTTTGCTTTGCCATTGGGCCTAGGAGTTGCAGCTGTGTTAAGCACATTCCAAGCTTTCGATATATGTGACGATGACATCAGCATGTGTTGATATTTTTCTAAGCTGCTTTGCCATTTGGCACAGAAGCTCCAGTTGGGTTGAGCTCATCCCAGGCTTCAATCCATGTGACCATTGCATCAGCCAGCTTGTCAAAGTAGGGATCAACTTTGCTAAGCTTTTGCTTGACCTGCTTAGCCAGTTCAAAGTAGCACTTTTGAACAGTGGTGCAGTCTTTTGGAAGGACAGCTTGTTGGAAGAATGGGATTATCTCTTCCTGCCAGAAGATACCCTTATACTCCTTCCTTAGGTTCACAAACGGGTTGCTTGCTTTGCTGTGAAAGATGTAAGGTAGACCTGTTTTGACTCCCAGTCCCAAATGGTCACATATCACCTAAACAATCATCAAGCAGGCAATGGAGATTGGTCTATAAAATTCCGTATGACATCCTCGTTCTGATTGAAAGAGAATTGTAAACAGAAAATAAAATTGTGATACAAATAAATAACTCCATTTTACCTTGGTGCACCAGCCAGCCCACATATCATCGTAGCGTCCAATTGGCTGACCATCACCCATGAGTCCAAAGTACATGGCAGGGCCAATCAACTCACGGTTGAAAGCCAAATTCATACCACACATGGGGAACAAGGTGCCCTTTGGAATTGTCAGAACAGCATCCACAAACCTGATTTATCATGAGTGTTATTAATTAATCATTAATGATATGAAGAAATATCTGTCAAAAGGAATAAAGGCTTTTCCTTTCATTAAAAATTGAAAAAAGAAAATCATACCTAGTGTTCCTCTCAAGAGGCTTCACAAGTTGTGTTGGGGCATCATAATCTGGGATGTTTAGCCACAGGCCATGAGAAACAGCTGTTGGAACACCCTCACGGAGACTGAATGGGTACCCGCGGACAAAATCAGCACCCTCTCTAAAAGGGTCATACAAGGTGTTGAAGAACAAGGGAGTGGATGGGGATAGCAGGTTCTTGATGTGCTGCTCAAGTGCATTGATTGCTTTGCCGGATGGGTCCTTAGCAACCTAAAATCATAAACAAGATACATAGTTTGGTAGAGATGTTAATTTACTTATATTCCGAAAGAGACACCCCAAGTCCCTAATCATTTTGAACAGTTATAGTTAAAATTAAAAACTGAGGTACAAAAATAAATCCTCGCATAATCATTCAATTGCTCAGATCTTGAGATCTAGATTGCTGATTCATCACTTAGCAGTAATATATAATAACACAAACAGATACAATCATCAAATAATAACGCAAACAGATACAATCATTCAAGATTTTAGAATCTCATAGCTGTAGATCACAATGCAACCAATTATTTAATAATTAGAAACGTGTATTTCCATGATACAGCATGCGCAAAGCTGCTAGAAGTGCATTACGTGTGAAAAGAATTTGAATTTTGTCATCAAATGTAAACTGATGAGGCCCAGGCGAGGCAAATGCCAAGAATCAATTGCAAACAGACTTTCCATAATGCAATATCACACTATAATATAAGAAACAAATGCATCAATCAATTTAAATAACGAAGATCTGGCAAGCATTACAGTTCATGCAGAACTCAAATCCTGAATCATGAGGCAATTAGGAAATATGAATTGATTGTTGTATAAATGACTATCGTATTTGATAAAATTAAACACAAATTACTTTCAGAATTGTCCCCGTCAGAAATTCGATTTTGTAAGTTACATGATATGAAAAGTTTTCAAAGTAAATCTGAACAAAAAATAATTCCATTTCTTATTTTTGTCCAAAATTTGCTACCAATTATAACAACATAAATTGAGGAGAAAAAAGAACATACACAAAGGTAGAAAATTAAATCAGCCAAACGATCAAAGCATCCAAATCTCCAATAAAAACAATGAAAGGATTCAGCTTTTGGGCAAAATAACAAAAACCCAGATACAAAAACGTCAAGCAACTAATAAAGAAAATCAAATCAAGAAAAACCAGAGCATCCAAATTTTCAAACAAAACAATGTAAAGATCCCAAAATTGACTAAAATAACAAAAACCCAAATTCCAAAAACATCAGAATAAGACAAAAGGAAAAAAGAACTTACAAAGCAGTCATCATCAATGGTAAAAATATACTTCTTCTTAGACACCATGTAACCAAAGCAACGGCAAGCAGAGTCCTTGAAGGAAATACAAGAAGCCTTAGGACCCAAAATCCTGTTAATATCATTCCTGTTGTAAAGTTCATAGTCAAAGCCATCAGGGACCTTGATGGTCTTTGAAGGATCGCCATCTTGAACAATGATGAGATGGTAAGGCTCAAAAAATGGCCTCCACATCTCAAGAAAGTCCAAATTTCTTATAGTGGGTATAACAATGTCCAACTCATCTTTCAGCTGAGGCACTGCTGGTGCTGTTGCTTTGGTTGCTGTTGCAGGCTCAACCATTATCACCGCAAAAGAAGAAACTACTAAAGGAAAAAAGAGGTTTTTTGAGATATATATATTGAGAGAGAGAGATAGAATGTTTATGGTGGGGATTGATTGAAATGAAGAGTTTGTATGGGAATATATATGGAGGGAGAGAGTGGATGCACGTGAAAACGAGTGAAGCGGCACGAGTGAAGGAAGAGAGGGGAGAGACGCGTAAGAGCTTTGCAGGAAATGAGGACTTCTTCAAAGAGGCAAAAAGCCTGTGCTTTAGGCTTAAGACTTGAGGTTTTGTCAAATTGAAAGGGGAAAAAATAAAATAAAATAAGTGAGTTTTTTCTTTTATTTTTTTATATGTATATATATATATATATTTTAAAACAATAAGTAATTTGAGATAAACAAAAAAAAAATTATAGATATTAAAATTTAAAATTTAAATATATTTTATAATATTTTGTAAAAATAATTATATGAATTAATTTATTTTCATAATTTTTTTAAAATCATTGTTTCACATTTTTAACTATTCGCAACGGATACCCTAATCATTAGAGCTTAAAAAGAAAAAAAGTATAAAAAAAACTCTCCATTAAAGAAACTCGAGTTCAATTAGTTTTCACCAACTATTTCTTTTTTTTTATTTATTTCTCTTTTTGTTTTTTCAAATTAAAATTTGTTGAAAGACTGTCGAAAGTGCGCACTTTCTTACTATTTTTTAAAGTTTTTTCTTTTTATGTAAATGATAAATAACTACTTGAAATTAGGTCCAAAATTATTAGAATTTTAATTATTTTGAAGGGAAACTGTTGTATAAAAATGAGAATTAAAGGCAACAATTATATGCATTTCAACCTACCATAGAGAGAAATATATGCATTTCAACCTACCATAGAAAGGAGATATGCTGCTATAAATGGAAGATAGCCTACTAACTTCTATCATGTGAGCCATTTTGAATCTAATTTTGACCCTTTTTCTCATGAATTTGGTCAATAACTAGAGGCTTGGAGTGAGAGAATGGGGACAGCTCAAACTAGATGAGTGGATTATATTCCTTTAATGTTCAAAAATTTATCAGATCTGTCTCAATTAAGTATTTAATATTTGTGTAATTTCTCAATTAAAGATTTTATTTTTAATTTGATTTAATTTAAGGTTAAAAATTTTCGCATACGTTCAAATAAGAGTTTCATTATGATTATGAATTACACGTGCCAAAAAATAACGTGAATCACTATTTTTTATATGTAAATAGTAAAAGCACTCTTTTAATAAAAGTAAAAATTATCATTAAATCCAAGTACAATTCTTTAACCAACTAAATAAAAAAAAAAAAAAGAAGAATTTTTACTTACCAAGAAGAATGTCAATCACTAAAAATGATCGAATCAGCAACATCCATCAAAGGTCTTAAACAATCCAACAAAAACTTCCTGGCAAACAAGCAAGAACTCGAGTAATTCGACTTCCTCAACCCATAAATCAACTTAACTGACACTTCTTTTGGCTTATACATAAGGGGGTGACCCGCCATTGTTCCGGTCCAATTAACCTGAGTTAAGGTACAGTGAGTCACCCTATTATGATCTTGCATTGATAACAAATTCGAAAAATAATGCTCATCTGAGTAACACTTGTTGGCATGATAATGCGATAACTTAAATTTCATTCAAAGCGTCTGATCTTTTATCACAAATAACGCGTGTTTCTAAGTCAACACAAAGAACTGGGATCCAACTTGGAACTCTTCAAACGACACTTCAGGCATCATCACGAAACGGCCATGCGTTACATACCATTTCCACAATCTAGGTTCCTTAGAAATGATCTTAATGAATGATTTGTACTTGACCCGAACACCATACTGAGTCAAGTCAGACGAGTTGGGGTCCGAGTTAAAGGTGAGATAAAAGTTTTTTGAGGTGAAGAGGGAACGGTAGATGTAATAAGAATTGGCGGGATCGTCAAGGATGGCAGTGGTAAAAAGGGGTTGGGTGGTGGAAATTAGCATAGCGGAGCCCGAACAGCGCGTTGAATTTGGTCTTGAGTTTCTTGTTATCAACAGATTTGATTTTAGGTATTAAGTATTTCATGTTTTAATTGTTTTGTTATTCATTTCGTAATTTATTATATTGGATTTAATAGCTAATGGTAAATATAAATAAAAAATAAATTTAGTATTGCATATAAAAATTACAGTCGTAACTTAATCATTATTTGAACACATTCAAAATTTTTTAATCTTAAATTGAATCAAATTAAAAATAAAATTTTTAATTAAGAAGATACATAAATGTTAGATTCTTAATTAAATATTTAATCATTTAAAGTTGAAGGAGAAAATATTTTAGATCTTTGGCTAAAATATTAAAAGAGTTTCTCAATTTTACCATTTTTATTTAAATAAATTCTGATATTTTTATTTTATCTAAATAAGTTCTTATTTTTTGGTTTATATTCAAGTATATTTTTATTTCAAATAAAATATTAATTTATATTAAGGATTTATTTATGTATAAATTAAAAGATAAAAGTTTATTTAGATACAAATTAAAGTTAAAGTACTTATTTTAACATAAAGTAAAGATTAAGAGCTTATTTGGATATAATAAAAATATATGAATTTATCTAAATAAAATAATAAAATATAGAAAATTTTTATTATTTTAACCTAGATTTTTCTATAAAACTATTAATCATAATTTTAATTGTAGAATATCGGTATATTTATATATATTTTTAAATTAATTTCCTTTTTTTTTACTTTAAACTAAATTATAGTTTGAGTAAGAATTAAAACCCACTTATATTAGAATAAGTATTACATTTTGTCCTCTTTAAATCAAAATGAATATTGATAATAGCCTGCGTAAATAATACAGAGAAAATATATAATATCGAATTAAGCTTTTATAAAAATCAGTATCTAATTTTTAAAATTTTTTGAGCAAAATCTTATACTTTATTCATTAGTGAGTAGTCGAACAATATTGGAATAAAAATATAAAATTCTAAAAGGGAAATCATTCATTTTAAATCTTTATAATATATTCATTTTAATTTGTCAAAAAAATATGAATTCATGAAACTTAGAAGAGGTTTTATTAATTTTTAATAAATGAAAAGATAAATTAAAATAATTTAAAATATAAATTCATGTAATACAACTCGAGAAAATAAATGGATTTTTTAAACAAAGCTAGAAGAAAGCCAGCTAACTGACAAATGCTGGCTTCATGTAGGTCATGACGTATGGCGTTTTAACAAAGAAAAAAAAAATAGAAAAAGAATAAAAAAAAAAGCCATTGAAATAAAATTGTAGATTTTCCACCGACAAGGAGGGGGCTTCTATCTTTTGAATCTTTTGATGCGCAGTGAAAAGTGGAAAGCTTAAAAGAGAGGTTTTGGTTTTTGTGGGACTAAAAATCAGACACGTGTCTTCGACAAAATCCCAATTTGAAAATTTGTTGTCTTAATTCTCGCAGTTAATTGTGGGCTTTTGTAGTAATAATACCATTCATTTACTTTTGAGTTTTTGAGGAACCAAATTAATTTGTTAGTTATGATGATAACACGTGTTACATTCTTGGTGCTTCCTTAAAAGTCCAACATAAAGCTTGACCCCTTTTCTTTTCTAATTTCAATCCCCTTTGAAAAGGAAAAGAATTTCACTGCCTAGGTTAATGTCTTTTCATCAACTCTGGTTAGTCAATGAGAAGAGATTTCAAATCTACAATTTAATTCAATTAGGTATCTAATCATTACAACATTTAACAAATTTAAATTCAAATTTCAAAACATATAATTTTTTTATTTTAAAATAACAGCCTGTTTTGATATAAAAAATAAAAAACTTAATTAGAATTAAAATAAAAAGCTTGGTTAGGCAGTAAAGCAGCCTGTTCTAGTCAAAGGAAGTTCCTTGTAAACACATCAAAAATTGGGCGCTTTCCCACTTAAACAAGTTGGAAAATACAGACCAAACTAGGTCCACATTCCAAACCAGCATCTTTTTTTTTCCTTTCATTCTGGCTGCTAAACAAGTCCGGTGGTCATTTATAAAATTTCAACTGAAATCAAATTTATTAATACAAATAAATTCATCAATTAAAATATTTATAACACAATTTATCTATTAAATATAAGTTAAATTAAAACTCGCAAGATTTCTCTACAAGCATGTAACATGTGACAATGCCATTGCCTACTCAAAAGTCGTTGACAATCTAAAATCAGCACAGTACTTTTATATTTAATATAGTTGGCCTAGTAAAATGGATTCGATTGATCCATCTTAAATTATTATTTGATATAGTTGCACCTAATTATTTACCTATAAATTGGAATTTTCATTGACACCTATAAACTTATTTAAGAGTTAAATTATTTATTTAAATCCGAAGATTTATTCAAATCTTGAAAGAATTTGAATAAAAAAAATTAAAACCCATTACATAAATTTGAACACAATATTTAAATCCATTTAAATTTCAAACTAGATTTTGAACAAAAATTTAAAACTCAAATCTAACCCAACCAACCTAAATTCACTTATATATATTTTTTATTTATATATATGTGAATTATATAAAAATTAATTCACATATTTATAAAAATATATATATTTTATTACACTTAATTTTTATTTTTATATAATTTTATTTTAATTTATATATATAATTTATATTTTTAATTTTTATATATGTAAATTAAATATGATCTTATTAAATTTAATTTAATTATTTTTTAATTTTTTATATATAAATTAAATTTAATAAGGATGTTTAAAATTTATTTTTTTAATATGAGACAAATTTCAAAAAACAATTTGAAATTTGAGTCAAATTTAAACAAATATGTAAGTTATTAATACGAAATCTGAATTAGATTCAAAATCAGTCTGGGCCATGAATAGCTCTAAACATATATCATCAAAAAACTAAAAAAAATAACTTCAAAACTTATAAAAACCGAACAATTTTGCTGAACAATGCCTCTCTCATCTTAATTAACAAGAGAAAAGGTTATTATATCATAAACTCAAATTTTACATCAATTAATTCATCCAATCACAGCAGGTATGGATTTAAATCCACGTGCTTGCAATTTCTTCCCTCCTGTAAGATGCTACCAAAAATATTTATTCTACCAGGCAAATCACCCAAATATTCATTTCACAACCTTAAAATAAAATCAACTATGGGAGCAATTGCAACCCATTTTCTCATCCAAAAAGAAAATTTTCTTTGACAAAATCAGGAATATCATAAGCAAAACAAAACAAAAAATCTTTTAGCGAAGAAGAAATTCTCGAAGAATTACTAAAATGTGATAATGTTAATAATCGTTAGAGGAAGGTTTGGGTTGCAAGGTGTAGATGAAAGGTGGCACTGAATACAACTTCATCTTCTTGTTGTCGAGCAGGCCACGATAAGAGAGGGGAGCACCACTTATTCCTTCGTTGACATCAGTCGCAACTTTACAAGTCTCCAATGGAGATTTTTCAAGGAATGCCTTGCATTCGGTAAGCTTTAGATTGTTACCGAGTTCATTAGGGAACAAAGTTGCAAAGTAATAAGCCTTTGAATCTGTGGCTTTGCTCAAGATGGAGAAAGGTGCTGTCTCATAACCATGCTCATCAACAGCTAGACATGTTATTCTAGCAACAGCTCCTGCACTCAATTACTATTAATAAGTATATAATCATATGTGAAATATAATATGAATCCGAAACTTAATTCAATTGGTTTATATAATTACTTTTAAGAGTTGACATCCAATAAATTTAGAATTTAAATCTCGACATTTAAAAGTTACATTTCTCAACATGAAATAACAGTTATATCAAATCTGCTTTTAGTATTCGTGTATGCATAAACTCATGAATCTGTATATATATACGTTCCTACCCTTGAAATAAAAAGAAATTTTCCTAGGGATAGGCTTAGGGATTACCTTCAATTGGGATTGTTTTGGGGCCTGATTTACACAAAATAAGCCCTTCAACACCAATGGGGAGTTGCTTTTCTTTCATATCAAACATTGGCTTGTAAAGTACTTTTGGTTTTGAACCATAAGCATAATCACTAGCAGAAGCAATAACAATCATAAATGAGAATAGAATCAGAGAGACGGTAAAGGAGAAAGAGTTGAGAGCCATTAAAATGTGATGATAAAAACACTAATTTAAGCCTTTAAGAATGATCAATATGGAAAAGCTCAAGGCGTGAGAGAGCCATTGCAAATGCCCACATATATAAGTGATAAATCCTTAACATTATCCAACCAATAATCCTATGATTGCCAAATAAAATAATGTGTAGCAATGAGCTGCTTGCACGATCCATGAAACTTTTTATATATTTCATGATAAGGTGTTCATTGAATCAACACCCATAATTGAAATGACTTTTTCTTATAGCTATTAGGTTGATAGTAGTGGGTTTCATGATGACAATAATTGAAGTCCACTCTGTATAGTGTCAAAGGTTGGAGTCCTTGGTTGCCATTTGGTTCTTTGAAAAATACGGAAGCAGGATTTGGCCAACTTTTGGGAGCAAACTTGAAATGTTATGGGCCCATGATTACTTAAATGAAATCTATGAGTTGGCCTGTCCAAATTAAGTAGAGCCCATCGTTTCTCCGGTCCACCATATAGTCCATTAGGCTGAAAGGTCTAAATCTAGCCCAAGAAAGAATTTGTCAAGAAATGTTGGCTGATGCCTCCGGGCAATGGACCAAAAAGAGAAAAAAAAATGGAAAAATCATAGAACAAACTTAGGATATCAGACTAAAATTTCTGAAATAGAATTCTTTAATTTGAATTTCTCCTCTTCCAACTTCACTATCAGAAATGAAGAAAAAAAATGAACAAAAAATTACAATAGCTTTTCAAGTTATAGGAGCAGATATACCCATTTAAGAGTTGAAGTCCAACTGGAATATGGGCTAAAAGGTTCCAAACTTCGAACCTGGAAAGGAAAATTTATCTAGAATTGTTTAGATTATCGTAATTTTTTTATATAAAAGAGAGGTTGCAGTCTAGAAATATGAAAAAAAATTTTAAATATTAAAATTTAAATGTTAATTGTGTTTACATGAATCAATTAAACTCTTGATTCAAAATATTTTTATTTCCAAATTCTCTCGGTTTGATAACAATTTGCCATAATTAATACTACCAAATAATAGAGGGCAGAATTTCCGAATTCAGAGTCTGATAATACAAAAACTCATCAGTGTCATTGATTTTTCTACTATTGTTAGATCATATTAATTGTACATCCTTTTTTCCCTTTTGATTGCTATATCTCTTCTGTACATACATCTGCTAGTCAGTAAGATGAAACTCTAATGTGTAGTCCTTTTGGTGCTTCAACTCTTGGAAATTTCATCAATTTTTCTCCCCCAACTTCTTCCCATCTGCACCCAAAAATGAAAATGGAAAAAAATTAATAAATTTCCGGTTAACCAGGTCCATTTTGTTCAGGAGATGTATTTTTGTGCTTTTCAGATTAAACAATGATTTATCAGCTTACCTGTATCTAGTTACAAAATAGTGAAGGAATGTAGAAATTTCTGCTATTCCAAGTTCCTTTCCAGGACACTGCCTGGTGCCTCCTCCAAATATCAAGAAATAACTTTGAGATTCCAAGCTCTTGTCCTGCATTCAGGAATCATTTCAAGATTAAAAATGGAACTTCTTTCATGGATAAAATGTAGGGAAAATGGGAAAGAAAAATGGAAAAGAAATTATCGATTACGAACCATCCATCTCCATGGATTGAAGGCTAATGGATCAGGATACAGACAAGGGTCATAGTTTATCTCTCTTGTATAAACATAAATTCTCCAGTCTTTAGGAATCACAAATCCTGGAATTAAAACAGAAATGAAATTTGAAGATTAGACATGTATATTTCCTTGTAAATTGTTTCACTGTTAGGAAAAAGTCCGACCAACTTTCTAGAGGCCAGTGAAAAACCCAATCATTTGGCAAAAATGAGTTGGTAAAAGTTTCAAAAGAAAAAAGGAATAGAATATATTTTACCCTAATAAAAAACTTTTTTGGGGGACAAAGGACACCACGGTTCAGGGATGAAGAAAGAGTTTAATGCACTTCTTTTCGAATTTCAGATCTATTATATATTATTTTTTAAAATAATTATATAAATCAATTCAACAAAACTTTCATTCAAAACTTCTTTCCTTTAGAAAAGGCTTGCTTTCTTTTCAAAAATCATTGAAAATAAGACAATGAATCATGCTGGGGATTGTCTAGCTGGATTGGTAGGTATGCCATGTAAATCATAGAGGGTAAGGCCCACCGAGGGAAGATGATCTCATGTCCATTACCTTTTTCTGGGCTCAAAAAGTTCTTAAAGGAGCTGCTAACTGCAAACTCAGCTTTTCTTTTCTTTTTTTTTTTATCCATTGGATTACAAAGGGAGGAAATGACGGGATTTGAACCTCACCCACAAACCATTTTCAAGATTTTTTGGTCACTGGGTCAAGAAGAAGCTGAAGGCGCAAACTAAGCTTCTTGAGCCCCCATAAAGTTCATACAGAAAGGTAGAACAAAAAGAAACTATTTTCTATTTATGGATACCACTTTGAATATTTTAATGCTCACCATTCAGTTCCATTTCTTGAGTAGTTTTCCTCAAAACTCCATTAACAATTGTAGCTAATCTTGAAGTCTCAAAGATCACCTTCATAAAAAAAGGCGCAGAAAATCATTGAACTTTTCTTTATAAAATTAAGTGAATAAAAAAATGGTTTGTCTAAAAACGGACTACAAATTTCTTACCGCTCTAGTAAACTTCATTAACTTAAGGTCATTCCATTCAATTGGATCCTCTGGCCTTTTTCTTTCCCTAATTGCCATATGTTCTTTCTGAAAAAAAAAAATTTAATAATAAGTAAAAAAACCCTTCAAAATTACTTCATACAATCACCTTTAAAAATTAGTATTCAATCAGTATGAAATTAAATTCTAACACAAATAACACTTTCCCCTATTACCAGATTGCAGCTTTAAAAAAAAAAAAATAGAAAACAGTTCAAAGTCTAAGAAAAATGTTTTGGTTTTTCACTTACTCTTAGCTCCTCGAGAACCCTTGGATGATCATGGAGATACTTGACAGCCATCATCGATGTAGTCGAAACAGTTTCGTAACCAGAATACAAAATTGTGATTATTTGATCAATGATCTCATTATCACTTAGTTTGTATCTATTACTATCATCTTTTCTCATCAAAAAGCCAAGCATGTCCTTGTGGGATTCTTCAGAATCTCTTCTCTCTTCTATGAGTTGTCCTAATATTCTTAGAATATTTTTCCTTGCCTGCAAATCACAGCGAAAAATCTTACCTGATTCACTATAAACGAAAACTGCCACGAAAGACTAGATATAGGAGTTGAAATTATTGTCAATTTACCTGAAATCCGCGGCGATAATTTGTACCAGGTAGATCAATAGGAAGTGATAAGGTCCCTAAAACCAGTTTAAAGAACTCAGGCATGAATTCTTGAGCTACTGAACTGGATTCAGCACGGGCAATTTGCTTAAGTGATGATAAAAATGCCATCTATACAAAATATCATAACAAAAACAGAGAAACTATATAAGCAAAAACTTTCAAAATTTTCATAGCTATTGTATGAATTTGAATGTCATACAAACCTCTTTAGTCTTTTCTTGTATGTTGATGACTTTGTTTTCCCAATTACCGACGAAAGCTCTCATCAATTCATCTATTTTTGGCAAAAGTTGTTCCCTGATCACAGTGGGGCTAATGAGGGCAAGCAGAGCTCCTCTCATTTGCTTATGAGTGGAGCCATGGACTGCTGAAATGTTGCATTTTCCCAAGATATCTAGCATGGATTGTGGGTAGCCAGGAACAAGGCCTTTGGCTTCATTCATGAGGATATATCTGTTGAGCTCTGGATCCATGGAAACAACAGTAGGACACCCCAGTATGTGGGATTTGAAAAAACTGCCATACCTGTTTGTAACAAAAAAAAAGTAAATATTAATCCATAAAAAAAAAGGAAAAAAGAGAAAGCAAATAAGCTGCTCTAATGGGAACAGAAAGAGCAAAGTAAGGAAGAATGAGGTAAAACAATCACCTGGCTCTTTGGTTTTTCATGAAGTTGGGACCTTGCTTGAGAAACTCAGTCGTTTCTCCAAAGATTGGCCAACCCATTGTACCAGGAGGCAGACTTTTCTTACTGTATTTCATCTCGTTCCATCTCAACAAAGCAGTGCAGATACAGACGACCAAGACAAGCAACCCAAGAATCCCCATGAAAAGAGCCATTGTTGCTCCCAAGAGGCTCTCCAAAGTCGCAATTCAAAAAAATATGAAAGTGTTCTGGGGCTTCCTGCTAAGTCTAAATTAGCCAGAAGGTTGCATATATATAGCCCTGTAACCCCCACCCCCTCCTCTTCTATGTATAGTAATTGAGAAATTAAAGACATATAGGCCAAACCATGCAGCTAACTAGGAGGGGACCCTACCATTACTGATTTCAAGTAATAAGCAGCCCAAGAAGAAACTTTAAAAAAAAGAGAATGATATATTTTATAAAAAAAAGTCGAAAATAAAAGAAATGATAAAAAAAAAATGCCGATTAAGACAACTAATTCAGTCGTTCTTCCTGATTTTGGGCATGAATGTAGTTTGAGAGTAAAGTTGGGAGATACTATCAATACTGTTGTGGGATTTTACAGTTATTTATTTATTGGGATTTTTTTAAGTTGGAGAAATATGCATTATTATTTGAGTTAAATGTTAGAGTGCTATTTTTATAGTTATTTTTTATGATAAGGAATTATTGGTGGGTTTTACAAAGAAATGGTTTGGATATATTGGCATGAAATCTACATAAAAAAGGACCAACTTATTAAGTTTTAAAAAAATAATAAGAAATGTATAAAGGGGAACATGTACACCAACACCACCCTATTGGACCTAGAATTAAAAAGAAAAAAAAAAAGCACACTCTTAAATCCCCAGCCCCTCACATGTCTGTCAACAAGATCTGCTCATGGAATTACCAAAAACCACTGATGAAAGACAGCCCCTTGGTTAATGTGTGAATAAGTGAAGAGAGAGAGAGAGAGAGTTTTGGTTACATTGTCACTGCAAGTTTTAAACTTGGACTGCCCCTTCGTAGCAGTTTGCTGCTGTGTAATGACACTGCAATTCCTTGGAAAACTATACTATTTGGACCGTTTATCAAATTGACTTCCAAGTATCAAATTGATATACAATTCCAACTCTATCATTTTTTTTTTCTTATAGGGTACAGAGATAAAACTTGAAATACAACAATAGTATTTTCTATGAGATTGCATGAACAAATAGGAATTTTAAGTAATATGGTTCATGCTGTATTTAGCTTTTGTTTAGATCTAATCATTTTTTCGAAATATTTAAATTAAACAAATGATTATAGATCATACATTTGAGATGATTAACAAATCATTATTAATAATATTCGAATTTAAAATCTTTTTATTAAAAAAAAAAGATCTTAATCAATTGAATTAACGACTTATTAGTAAAAACTTTGTTTTTATACTATGATATATTCAAATTTTTATATTTAAAATATCTAAAACAAATTGGACCATGGTTGAAAGAAAAAAATATTTCTCCTTCCTAATTGAATTATGGGCGAACGAGTAGAAATTATATTAACAGTATTTTTTTCTCAAGTTTTAATATTTCATTTTTAAAATTTTACAGGTGTTTATTTTTTTTTTTTGCCACAAAAATTAAAGGTGATTTTATACATGAAAAAGTAAAGGAGTTAAAATGAGTCAGCAATAAAGCATTTGTCTTGATGTTAAATTGCATTCCCGAAAATCCTGAATTTCACTTCCAAGAATTTAAGTCATTTCTTAGGTGAGTTTAATTAATTAATCTTACTATTACTATGAACTGACCTTTCTAATTATCACTTATCATCTAACAATCTTTTCATTAACTTTGGTAAACATCTTTGGCTATTTGTGGTCAATCATAACGATTTTGAATATGTAAAAAAATATTTTCAAAAAAAAAAAATTCTAAAACCAAAAAAAAAAAGTTAATACATATAAATTGATCAAAGAAAATCTATAAAACAAACTATGCTTTAATTCCAAAAAGGCAACAATGAGATTTGGAGGTTTGCATTTGAATAAGATAAATGCTTAGTCTTATATACTAATCACATCAATTTGACTAAAGAAAGATTAAGGATTTGGAGTTTTGCTAATCTATTACTTTTCAACGTATATTGTTTGGTTTGCGTACAAGATCTAAATTATTTTTTGCTTTACTGATTGATTGGAATATATCAATGACACACAACCACTCCTCCCATTACTCTGAATTTGCTTAATGTCCCGAAATTTCAGGAAAAATTGTTCTAATACGTCAATTAAGATATGTTTGTCACTAGGAAAAAGTTTCAAAATTTTGACCAATTTTAGCCTAACTATGAAAAATGGAAAATGGAGAATATGAAAAGATTGAAAATATTATTTTGTTCTAAATATTTAAAGACAAATTGTTTGTTTTATAAACAAGATATGCGTTTTATAAAATTTAATTGCATTTGAAATTAACATCAACAAAAAATCATAAGATAAACTTGAATCCATGCATTTCATATTGAGAAGGGCAAGCTCAACCAATTGAACTAACCCTTCATTGTTTTTTTTTTTTTTTTTTTTTTTTGATCTTATGTGCTTTAGTAAAGATTAAAAAAGGTAGACGGTAAAAAAATTGAATGAAAAAAAATAAAAATTATATTATTTATCATTATCTAAGTGCATATAAAAATAGATAATCTTTTCATTCCTCTTTATTTTTCTAATCTTCTCAATGATAAAGGATTTTCTAAATAAAAATAGAAAATAATCAGCTTTCATTTCTCACTTTGCGAAACACTAATTAAAATAATTTTTTAATTAAATAATTTAATCTAGTGAAGCTCATTCTAATTGAGCTTGAAGGCTTGTGAGGATAACCCGACGCTCGAGGAATACACTTCACCAGAGTATTAATTTATATGTTTTTTTTTTTTTTTTCTTCCATCTTTCTTTTTAAGCCAAAGATGAAGCAAATTGGTGGTACATTGGCAAGTGTGCAGCTAAGATGGTCCTTTTGTCGTTGAAAGGTGCTAAGTATAAAAGTCCTTTGCCATTTATTAGTACTTAATGCCTGCTGCAAATAGGTGGTACAAGCCAGATTGTTGTGGATGTAATCTGAGGATGCTACAAACATCAACAATTGCAAAAATCATTCAGCCAATCTTTCACATTTTCTGGCTTAATTAACTAATCTTCTGTTTTATCCAGATCCTAATTAATTAATTCGTGTTTTGAGCTTGAAATTTTAAATTTGTTTTTCTTTTTTTTTTAAGACCATGGAAAATTTAGCCTTAAATTTTGATGGAATTGAAGTCTAAAAATGTGAAGAAGGTTAATGAGTGTATAAAACAATAAAAGATGAAATACAAAATTGGCAGAACATTGATAGAAGCCTATAATTAAAACAATATACTTTAGGAGAAACACAATATTAAGTATGAACACCGAATTTTTCTTCAAATTTCCTTTTTTTTTTTCTGCTAACATTATCAAAACCTAGATTTTTTTAATCAAATTTGACAGAAATTAGGTTGTGATTTTAACAAAAAAAGTTTAACACAGTAAATAAAATCTGAACACCTTTCTTGATTATTCAATTTTCATAATAAATATAATATATATATACATACACACATTCATACGATAAATATTTGATTTTTAACACAACATACATATATTGATTTATTTTTCCAAGATCACCTTTTTTCGATTTTACTTTTAATTTCATCAATTCTATTCTCACATTTTTTACTTGAGAAACTTTTCATTTGTCCTATATTTAGAAATTTAAACCTTATGACTCAAACCTTATGTGTAAAAAATGGAAAGTCTTCTTAAAGTTACTAAAAAGATATGTGTAATCTTAACATCCGCATAAAAGATTTTTCAATTTGATCCATATAGAAAGATAAAATGGTCTCAAGAAAAAAAAAAAAAAACTTATGGTTCTTGCTTCTTGGAGTAAGCTAGGTTTCAATTTCATTGAATAAATCAAGAAAGACAGAAGCCAAAGGCAAATTGCACAAAACTTTTGGACGGCTCCTTACAGTAGGTGGTGTACATGATGATCAGTCTAATCGACCATGTTGTATTTATTTAATTTATAAAGGAGATATATGAGGCATTTTGTCTTGTATTTTCAATTTATTTATTTATCTCTTCCTCTAATTCTACTTCCAATTTGTTTTTGACTTTTGCTGAAGTTGATGGCTTGTCTTGATGTGGAACTAAAGGTGGAACAGATGGTGACTTGAAAGAAAGTATAGGATCCATGGGGGATCCTTGGAAAAGGATTTGACACAAAAGATGCAATTAATTTCTACCCCCTATATATATATTTTTCAAGTAATTTGAAAAAGGGTCATCAATTTTTTTTTTCTTTTCGGTCCTTTTTTTTTCCATAACAAGATTGGGTTTTTAACGAAGAAAGATATCGTTGGTTTTTTGGGTTGATAGAACAAAAATATGTATTGTTTTTTTTTATATATAAAATAGATCATGATATAAGAATAAAAAAAGTATAAATATAAAAAATTGAATTATAAATTTATTAAATATCACAAAAATCAATTGATTAAATTCTGAATTTAATATGTATTGCAATTTGAGTAGAATAAAAAATGAAAAAAATAAAATTGTGCAAAAAATAATAAATTGCTAAAAAAATCAACAAAATATAATAAATAATAAAAATAAAATATAAAACTTAAATATAAAATGATAAAATAAAAAAATAAAAAAAAAATAAAAAAAGAAAAACTTGTGATTGGGTTGGGTTGTGCATGGTAAAATACATAGATCTAGGTGCCTTCAATTTCAGGCTTTTCTTCATAAGTGTTTGAGCATGTCTCTCTTTCTAAAATAGTTATTTTTCTGTCTTCTCTCTAACTGATTTCAAAAAATGAACGAATAAATCCTAATAGCTGATAGAGAATTTTCAAAAACCTAACAAATTGTCTAGAAAACTAAACCTAGAAATCCCTAGAATGCAAAACCCTACAAAAATTTAAACACAAAAGCACCAAATCTCAATTCTAGAAAATCTAAACAAACCAAACCTAGAACCTAAAACCTAAAACCTTTTGGTTGATAAACAAAATTTTCTATTTTCTCTCAAGATTTTTTGCATAATCTTTTTTTTCTGAATGCTCCCCATTTGCTTTGAGCACAAATTTATATAGGAATTCATGCTCAATCAATTCTCCTTAAATCTATGATTTAATTTGATTTTCGTTTTAATAAGAATTGATTCTAAAATCAAATCCCAAAAATCTCTCTCTATCATTTTATTGTGAATTAATTATGGAATTAAATCTTGACAATCTCTCCACATCATTTTTAATGACAATTGATTCTGGAATTAAATCTCAAAAATATCTTAATTACAGTTGAAGCCTAATTCTGAAAAAATATTTTCGAACAAAATGCGGTATCTAGACCTACCCTTTTTGTGCATTTTCTATGGAATAAGAACTATACAAAGATAAAAGACATCTATTTTGTTTGAGTCTGAAAGTCAAGATTTAAAAAGTGATCAAAGTATGCCCAAAATAATCAAGACTAAATTGCAAAACAAAAAATAAAATGGTTTGGACTGAATCAAGATCAAAACAGGGGACCGGGATTGAACTGCAAGTCAGAAAAATAAAATGTCTAGACTGAACCAAGATCGAAATGAGTGATCGGGATTGAAATGCAAGTCAAAAAAATAAAGTTCACAATTTCAACTTTAAATCCAAAGATTCATAATTTGGACATTCAAAAAATTGTGAGGTCCTATAATAGAAGTTGAAAGATCTCAATATTCCAAGTTTAACAAAATTGCAAAGATTTAAGATTCGTAAAGGTTTTTAGATTCGCAAGAATGAAAGATTCACAAGATTTTGAGTTTCACAAAGGTTTTAGATTTGCAAAGATTTTAAGTTCACAAAGACCTTTAGATTCGCAAGAAAGAAAGATTCATAAGATTTCAAGTTTCGTAAAGGTTTTAGATTCATAAAGATTTCAAGTTCGCAAGGACTTTTAGATCCACAAGAATGAAATATTTATAAGATTTCAAGTTTCACAAAGGTTTTAGATTCACAAAGATTTCAAGTTCGCAAGGGTTTTTAGATTCGCAGGAATAAAATATTCATAAGATTTCAAGTTTCACAAAGGTCAAAAAATGATTTGGATCGAGTTGAGAAAGAAATAAGTGACTGAGATTAAATTGTGGGTTAAAAAAATGATTTGGACTAAGTCGAGATCGAAATGAATATTTAGGATTGAGTCACAAGTCAAAAAAATAATCTGGACTAAGCTGAGATTGGATGACCGAAATGAAACTGCGAGTTAAGAAATGAAACGATTAAGACTGCGTCAAGGTTGAGGATGAATGATTAGAACGATGTCGCGAGTCAAAAAAATGATCTAGATAAAGCCAAGATCAGATAATTAGGACAATGCTGTGAGTCTGAAAGTAACCAAAACCAAGTCAAGGTTTAAGATGGATGACCAAGATAATATCATGAGTAAAAAAAAATGATCTGAACCGAGCTGAGATCGAATGACTGAGATGATGCCGTAAGTATGAAAACAATCTAGATTGAGTCGAGGTCAAAGATGAATTACCAAAATAATGTCGCGAGTTAGGAAAGTGATATGGACAAAGCCAAAATTGATGACTGGGATGATACTGTGAGTTTAAAAGTGACTAAGATCGAGTCGAGGTCAAAGATGAATGACTGAGATAATACCATGAGTCAAAAAAATGATCTGGACTGGGCTGAGATCGGTTGACTAGGACGATATCGTGAGTCTAAAAATGATCAAGATCGAGTCAAGGTCAAAGATGAATGATCGGGACGATGTCGTGAGTCAGGAGATAAAACAACCAGGACCAAGTTGAGATCGAATAACTAAGATGATGTCGCAAGTCTGAAAATGATCAAAGCTGAGTCAAGGTTGAAGATGAATGATCAGGACAATGTTATGAGTCAAGAGATAAAGCAATCAGGATCGAATCAAGATCGAAGGTGATTGATCGATGAGACTGCAAGTCAAAAAAATGATTTGGATTTTAAAGAGAGAAAAAGTTTCTTTGAGATTAATTTTGGTATTTTTTTCATAGGATTAGGAGAATATCAAATTGATAAAGGTCATATAGCCTAGATGGATGAAATGGAACGAGAACAAAATAGGATGTCATACAAGGCAAAAGGTATAAGACGAATGGAAAAGACTAGGGAAGAACACATTCAAAGAAAACTTGTAATGTGACTTGTTTACAATCATGTCTAACTTAAGGAATAAATCTTCTAATCCCACTAGCTTAAAACCTTTAGAGAAGAACCTGTTAAAAATGGCATGCTATCTAGACACATAAAGAAGGTATAGTTCCTTAGAAAAAGGATTAAAGGTGTTAAAGGTGGAGGTAAATCTTACAATGAAAAGAAACTTTGTCTGGTTCCAAATGTGGTTATTCCACCTAAGTTCAAAGTTTTAATGTTTGAAAAATATGATGGAACCGAATGCCTTAAAACTCAATTAGCTCGATACTATTATAAAATGGTTAGGTATGCCCGTAACAAAAAATTGTTCATTCATGTTTTTCAAAAAAGTTTGACGGGACAGCAGCCGATTGGTATTATAGGTTAGAAAGTGGTTAAATTCACACTTAGATAGATTTATCTCAAGTATTTTTAAAGTGATACTACTATATGTTGAGATGGTCTCGAACTGATTGACCCTTTAAAACATGAAAAAGAGCCTTGATGATAGCTACAAAGAGTATGCTACTAGATGAAAGAAGATGGCATCGCAAGTATGATCACCTCTTACTAATAGAGAGTTAAATTTTCTATTTGTGGATACACTTTCTTTTCTTTATTATGATAAGTTGATAAGTAATACTTCGTTAGAATTCACAGGTTTGTTGTTTACTAGGGGTAAAATTGAAGATGGGATACAAAAAGAAAGAATTATAGATGTTAGTAAATGAAATAAGGGGAGATATTTTTGGTGAACAAGTTCAAGAAACAATTGTAAAAGGGTAAAGTGAATAAAGCCTTCACGTGATACAAAAGGCTTATCTTTATTGGTCACCACATGTCAATAGTCTATTTTAAACTTTTTATGACTTGACACCTTATGGCAATAACTTTTCTCAACAATGTTATTATTGTACCTCAATGTCATTTTCTTAGACTCCTTAGCCATAATGATTCACAAAACAAAAGTTTAACCCAAGTTACTTGCAAAGTAACAAGAGAAAGAAAGTTAAAATGTACCATTCACTTTCAATGTCTTACACGAAGTTTTTTCATCTGCTTGTTAATAATTATATGGTTTTCATCATTTTTGTAAAGCCTAGAAAGCCTTCTTATCCAAAAGGATATAACTCCAATGCTAAATGTAAATACCATGATGGGGTCAAAGGACATTTGATAGAAAATTGCATTGCTTTCAAGGATACAGTTCAGTTTTTGATTGATATAGATCCTCTAAAATTTAAAGAGCTAGTTAAGGGGCTATGGCAATTTAAAGTGATGGAACTAAAGGTCAAGATTTTAAGGCCATACACCATGTAAGGGCATCTTTTTTGCTTGTACATCATTTTAAGAACACTATTGATGATGTAAATTTTTAATTGGCTTAAATGTTTGCTTTGAATGAATAGATACAGTGTAACATATTGTCTCGTGACTTTGTGAATATTGTCATTTGAATTTTTTTTTTAAGTTTTGGACTTTTTAGGATTTTTTTTTCTAAAAAAAAATTATAAGAAGAAAATTGTTGGATTTCCCCACATAATTGATTTTCAAAGCAATAAAAGAAAAAAAAATGTCTTAAAAAAGAAAAAGGGAGAAAATTCCCTTTTGAGTGATAAGATTTCTAAAAAGATTGGTGATTACTATTAAAAATGGACTCACCCAATACTTACACCATTTTTGAATACTCTTATATTCCAAACCACTCAAATAGTTTCACTCATCAGCCATAACCCTTTTAAGGGGGCATGAATTTGAATTCATGAGCTTTTTTTTTACTTGAGTATATTGTAATATAAAATAGTGATTTTTTCTCCTTGGCAATGAACAATGAGACAGTTGATTTGAAAAACTAAGAAAAAACTTTTTTAAATTTCTCAAAAATCAAGCACATATGACATTTCTTTTAAGAATTGGATGTTGGTGATTTGATGAGTCAAGATTACTCTACAACCTCAAGTGTGCCAAAAGTAAAATTATCCAAATTTTATCAAGCTTTTTTGGGAACCGACAAAGGTCCAATTCTCACTCTATCTTATCCCATGTTTTAGGAGCAAATCGATCAGAATAGAAAAATCAACCATTGCCCTTAAGACAAGTTGATTTGTGTCACAATACTCCCTTTTGTTGAATTACACAAACCATTTGATACCTATTGTGAGCTCATTGACATGACTGGACATTTTTCATGAATTACATATTTGGCAAAGTCAATTGATGTGTGAGTTATAGGGGACATGTAAAAAAATAAAAAAAAAAGAATGAATAATGATTGTAACATCATGCACTTGAGAAATTCAAGAGAATTCAAGCAAAGATTTGATGAGCTTGAAAAAAAAAGAAAAATAAATAAAATTCTATGAAAAAAACCAAAAAGAAAAACAAAGAACTTAAAATAAAAAAAATTCTTTGAAAAGCCTTTCTTTTAAATTCATTTTTCTAAAAGAAATTGCTCTTTAACTTAAGTGATCGTATTTGAAATGACAAATGATCATATTTCATGATCTTTTTACAAACAAGAAAATTATTCTCTTGCTACCCTTTTAAGCCTAATGAATTCTTTTTCAAAAAATCCTAACCAAGGATCACCCTATACATCGAAGGGTAAAAAAGAGATATATTCAAGAATCACATATGGTGAGATCTTATTCCAAGTATAAGGAAACAACCCTACATGCCGAAGGTCAAATATTTAATAAAATGAGTTCTAAAAAATTTTTAAACTCACAAAATCAGAGGTGGATATATGCAAAGAAAAGTTAAAAAAAAAAAAGTAGAAAGAAAAAGAAAAAAGAAAACAAAGCAAAAATGAACAAAAGAAAAAAGAAAGATAATTGAATGGCAAGTGTGGAAAATGAAAAAATAAATAAATAAAATTCCCAAAAGAAATCTTGTATATGAGGTGAAATGATCATTGGTTTAATCACCCTTAAATATATTTTAGGCCTATTTATCCTTTCTTTCTAAACCCTGAACCTAGCCTATATTACGAACTTTAAAAAATCCATATTGGATCAAGTATGAATGATTAAATTGAGAAGCTTTCTTTGAGAAATCACCATAAAACTTGTGAATCATTTGATCTTTTTTATTGCCAAAATACCCATTTGATGGTCAATTCATTTTGAATGAAATTGGAATTCTAAAGTGCATGGTGGAATGATAAACAAAAGAAAAAAGAGGAAAAAATGGGGCTTTAGGGTAAAAACCCTAAAAAAAGCAGTCTAGAGCAAGTTGAAAGTCATGAAACCAATCCTGTGCAGAGGAGTAAGGGAAGCCAATATGAAACTGCCTAGATTTTTTTTGAAAGATCCAAGAATGCCAATGCTTTGAAAGTTTGAAATTTATCAATAAATTAATTTTGAAATTTTGAGCCATCTTATCTCATTCTTAAGTTACTTTTCAAAATTTTGAGCTATTACAGCTGACCTTGACATTAATCAAAATGCCACATTTGAAAACTAAATAAATTGTAAAAATGTTGGTTTTAAAAAAATTTCTACTTTTTAGAAAAATTTATGTATCATTTATGAGCCAGATGAGAAATATGCACCTCTTCTGCTCTCTTTAAGTGGTGAACTTTTCTTGAATGAATTGAAACCTTGACATGCTGTACCTTTCAATCTATTGTCACTTCTTTATTTCTAATATGGAACACTAATTTTCAAGAAACTCTAAAGTCACATCTGTTTGGACATTACATTGTTTGTGACCATAGAAATTAAATTATATGGGGTAATTTTGTTGATAATTTTGAAAATTTTTGAATGATTAATCATGCATTTTTATGAAAAATAAGAAAATCGTGTTTACATGTTAAAGAAAATTATTGAATTGTGAAAACCTTTAGATTGATTTAGATTCAAGAAAGAAAACTGTTTTCATTAAGAATAAGTAAAAAAAGATTGTTTTTAAAAGGAATATAGTGGTTTGTCTTCTTGATTTTGTGATCAAGTCCAAAATGCATGTCATATGTCGAAAATGAAAATAAAAAGGAAAACGTGTTGAGAAATAAAAAAAAATCTATTTCAAAAGAAAAGAAAGCATAAATTGGCAAAGAAATAAGATAAAAACGAATGAAAAGATTGGAAAAGGGTAAAGTGGAATCCTTTTGGAAAGAAGTTGGAAGACTTGACTTGAGTGATAACATGAAATAAACAAAATTAGGAAGGAAAAATTTTAAAGAAGGGTGTTTTTAGCAATTGCATAGTTTGACACATATCTATGTTACCTTCATTATACATTGGTGTTTGTATCTATACTAGGGCATATGCATCCTAAAAGTCTTTACATTTGCATTAGCACTTTTGAAATGGAATTTTGTAGTTGCAAGAGGCATTTACATTATTAAAAAAAATAATAATTGAAATTGCAAATTTGTATTCACACCTTTGAGGGCATTTGTATCATGCATGAACATTCACATTTGTATTGGTAAAAGGCATTTGCATATAAAAAATTTGTTATTGCATCTTTGTCAGATATATTTTTGTCATGAAAAAATTTATATTTACATCATTGTAAGAGCAATTACATGAAAAAAATATTGACATCTACATTACAGGATAAGTTGAGCATTCGCTTCTTTATCATGTATATTTGCATCATGAAAAGTCATTTGCATTGCAATCACAAGAAAATAATTTTGCATTTGTGATCATTTGCATTGGTGTAGAGATATTAAAATTTTTACCATCTATCTCAAGATTAGACATTTGCATCATAATTTCATTTGTCAAAATTGTAAATAGTGAAAAAAATAATGTGGACATTCTTTTGAGCTCTAAGAAAAGAAAATTAGCAAGGAAAAAAGTCTATCAAGAAAAAAAATATAGAGAAAATTTGTAAAAAAAAAAAAGAAAAAATATCAAAAAAATAAAACAAAGAGAGAAAGAAGTCTATCATGAAAAAATGAAAGAGAAAAAAGAAAAAAAAATAGTTTAATAAAAAACCAAAATGTCAAAAGGGTTTGAAAAATTAAAAGAAAAGGATTTGCAAAAAAAAAAAAAGGGTTGTTGAAACAATGATTGAAGAAAAATCTAATTTTATCCAAATTCTCCGAATTAGGCCTTGATTTTAGGTTCTATTTAATTTTATTAAAATAAAATAATATTAAATAAAATATTTAACTAATAAAAAAAATAGTGTCGTGCACGACACCACTCACTTGCCCTAACTACCTAACCATACGCTACCACCACCTGCTCACAGCCACACCTTACCACCCAAACCCTAGTCCCAACACCTTCTTTTATCAGCCCTTTCTTAACACCAAAGCTTGCTGGCTTACGCTTTTATTGGTCAAAAAACTCTAAGTTTAAGTACCCAAACACTCGACTTCCCTAAATCACCTAATTTTAGACTAACACCACGACCTCAAAACTTTATACTAGGTTAGCCCCTCATCAACCCTCAATAGATACCTTTCAAGAACCAGTCCCCTATTTGCACCCTCCACGCACCTTAAAATTATACCTTCACCCGACTTTAGCCCTAGTAATAGCCTCTACGCTCCCTCTTGAACCATCAAAACCTCTATGCCAATAGCCCGCCCATCACCACACTATAAAAAAACCACCTCTAAAATCCATAAAAAAATTCAAACTCCATCCCATTGCCAAGCATTATAGCCAAACGCCATCAAAGGCCCATACCTTTTTGTATGTCGAAAAAAAAAACCCACAAACCTTAATTGAGAAACCTATCAAAAAATCAAAAAATATATATATATAAAAGACATAGTCTTCACTGAGTGAAGAACCCAGCTTCATAGTAGCTAAAAACATATCCATTCACTTAAAATGGTGGAGAAAAAGAACGACATTATATTAGAAAAAAAAAATTTACTTTCACCAAAAAAAAAAAAGAGAAAGATGAAAGAAAAAAAATTGGTGGTGGCTTTTTTGGATGATCGGTGAAGGTGAAAATAAAGGAAAAAAATACAAAAAAAAACTAAAAAACTAGCCAAATTGAACGATGAGCGGCAGTAGTTTTTGTGTTTAAAGCCGCAGATTTTTTGTTTAGATTTAAAGGAATCCAACAATATTTATATGAAATTGAGGCTGAAAATAGGAAGATAAGAGGAAAAAGAGTGATTGGACTTTTTAGAAAACCAAAAAGGATGCTAGTCAACAACTGCATCGATGATGTAAGCAATGGCTTACTACCATCTTCTGGATTAATGGTTTATTACTGTTTTTTGAATGAATGGGAAAGTTTTTTTTGGAGAATAAAAAAGATGAAATGAATAAAAAAAATTCTTGATACTTATAATATTGTAAAAAAAAAAAAGAAAAAAAAGCACAGATAGACCTAACCCTTGAGCTTTTCCATTTTAGTCTGGTCCACCCGTGGCTTATGCCCTTTTCCATTTTAGCTTCAGCCCTACTAGGATCTAGCCCACCTTTATCTTGCACTTTAAGCCCATCCCTGGCCTGCACCATAATTCAATAGCTTAAGCCTAATCAACTCACCAGTTTAGCCTTGGACTTTAAATTGGGTTTAGTCCAATTATTTTTAGGGTACATTTCTTTACTTTATTTGATTCAACTATTTATTTATATATTTTTCATGCATTTTATTACTAAAATTTTACATGTAAAAGATTGGAAATAAAACACAATTTCTTGAAAGGGAATGACGATAATTGCAATTTTAAAATGCTTTAAAGAGAGGGAACTATAGAAATTAAATAGAATAATGTTTTTATAAAAAAGTATATATATATAATATTAAAAAAAAAGAAAAAAAGAAGAAATTTGAAAACTCTACCTTGATGTTGAAGGGAATTCAAATCGTATTTTGAAAATTTTAATTTTGCCTAGATGTTAGGGAATTAAAAAAATAAAAAGATATAAAAAAATCATAATTAGGTTAGGTTAAATTGGAATTTAAAATATAAAGTAAAATTTCCACAAGTAAATTAAATAACAAATAAAATTTATTTCACTTCTAATTTTGTAAAGGAAATGGTAATAAATAAACAAGAATAAAATATGTATAAAATTGATTAGATCAATTATTCTAATTTTTAACTTTTATTTGCATAATTTATTTGTTCCGTGTCGTATAAATATAAAATTTTGAGAAAAAAAAGAAAATTACAAAAATCAAATTTGCTTGAAAGGTTCATTAGATGTTAGGGATAATTAAGGAAGTTCAAGTTATCGATAATTCTCATTTTTCTTATAAAAAATAAAAATAAAAAATTTTTGAAACCCTAAAACCTTCGAAATCACGAAACACTAAAATTCGTAACTCCAAAATCAAAAACCCTAACACCCTCAAAACTTGAAACCTTGAAACCTTCAAAACTCTAAAATCCGAAATGTTAAAATCCCAAACCCTAAAACCTCAAATCCCTAAAACCATTAAAATCCTTTAAACCTTAAAATCCAAAACCCTAACCCTAAACTTAACCCAAACCCTAAATTTGATTTGCAACCCAAATTATCACTCAAAAATCATTCAAATATTAAAACCTTGACCTAAACCTATACCTAAAATTATCCCCTAAGTCCTAAGGATATATGTGAAAATCTCATGTGAAGTAATTTGTTTTGGAATGCCCCCCTAAGAAATGGAGTATTTAGAAAATTTTATTTCATTAAGTTTTTTGTACGAGTCCTTAACCCGTGATAATAATGGGATTAAATTAAAAAAAATAAAATAAGATCTTAAATATAAATAGTTGCACCTAAATTCTGTTTAGATGTCGGGGAGTTAAGGCAGTTTTATATTATATTTAAGAACCTGATTTTAAAATTACATTTCATCACCTTGCATAACATCTATTCGCATACATGCATTTATTCATTATTATTTGTACTTGTTTCGCATGTTTGCACCTTTAATTATCGTTTGCTAGCAAATTGTATCATCATTAGTTTTTTTTTTCATAAAAATGTTTTTTCTTAAATTTAGTTTAAAAATGTGGAAAGATAAAATAAAATAAAAATAATATTTCAAAATAAATAATTCTTAGTACTATGCCTAGATGTTGAAAAGTCACCAACAACTATCTTCTACAAAGAGTATTACTTTCATTTTAAGGAATGTTGTGATAAATTTTAAGCGAAAAAAATTATTTTAAATTCTACCTAAATGTTAAAAAATTTTAAAGTAATTCTTTAACTTAAAGTTTTTTTGATATTTCTAAATAAAAAGCTTTAATAAAATTTATTCTTCTTCTTCAAAAAGTGAAGGGAATTATGATTAAATTTTATATTAAAATCATTTTATCCAACACTAAAAATAATACATAATTAATGGGTATCAATTTTTATGGTTGTTGTGAGGGTGTTAATTTTTCTTTAAACGTAACTGACTCCCAAACCCACTTCTGTTTTCATACATTAAAAATTATCTTTTTGATAAATTTTAAACTAGTTTTATCATTTCATTAAATAAGTAAACTTTTTGGTAGCCAATCGTATCTATTATAAAATGTTGGTGATGACTCTCTTATTTTTTTCGAATTTAAAATATTTTCGTCCAGTGGTCTCAAAACCATTATAATATTTAGTTATCTATTTTAATTAATTAATTATAAAAATATTTTTTAATATTTATTAGGAATTTACTTGATTATAAAATTAATTTTTTAATTAATTTATTTTTATCTATTTATTTATTAATAATTTCATTATATAATTATATGAATGATACATTTTATAATTATAAAAAGTCTTGTAAAAAATAAAGAATTAAAACAAAAAAAAAAAATCGAAACAAACAAAAGACCAAGTTAGGATAATTTTATGCTTATATGATAAATTAGAGGGTAAAGAGAAAAAGATGAAAGGGATATAAGTAGAAAGAGAGCTGCGGTTGAAAGAATAGAACTCCACTAAAAAGGGGAGCTATCACTGTAAATTATGTTCCACCATGACATAACAGTGTTTGCCAAATGATTATACAATAAATTCAAGGCAAAATTCGTACTTCACCGACATTGCGAGCGATCCAAATAAAGTTTAAAGTCTCAACTCTCATGGAGATAATTCAGAGTGATGGGGAAGTCATGAATATTCTTTATCATAACTTTATTGTACTATGGTGGTGGATCAATCAGCTAGTTGTAAAAGTAATTATGTTTGTCAATCAAAAATTTGATTCAATTGAAATACGTAATTAGAGCAGATTGTTTTCACCTTTTTTTTTTTTGTTTGCAAAGTATATTATAAATTTCTTCATATGCTAATAATTTAAGTCGAATTTTCAATCTTAATTAGTACAATCTTTTATATAGGAATCGTTAAGCCAAATTTAAACTATCTCTCTTCGGAACTTTTAGCCAAAAAAAAAAAAAATTGCGATAGCTCCAAAATTTTAGTCAAATTAGGTAAAGAAATCCAAATGATTGAACTCTACAAATCATCATTCATATGTATGAAGATTCAACAAACTCGGGAAAAAAAGCCATCATGGCCTTATGCTCGATGATATCCCTGTAAGTAAGAAGTATTGCCGACACGAGGTTTGGTATTGATTAGAACATCATCGTCACCATCAGCTCAACAATAAAATTCAAAACAAGCCATAAAGGTTTCAAAATTTAAGATTTAAAGTTTATTGTCTTTAAATTTTAAAAAATTAATTATATTAAATAAAAAAATTATCAATAATTGTATGATCAGTTAGCAGAGTATTCGACTTTTAATTTTAATAAATAAAATTTAAATTATGATAGTTTTAAGTATAAAATATTATTAATTGTGTTTCTTAAATTAATTTCTATTTATAAGCTGAAAAGTTTTTTTTTTCTTTTTTTTTTGAGAAAGAAAGAAAAAGAAAAGAGAAAGGAGCAGGGAAGAGAAGAGAAGAGAAATGTCTACCCACACGTGTGCAGCTTATACGCCTTTTTGCCTTCAATTAATAATTGGAGTATAAAGCTGTGATGTACATTGAAACCATCTGTACATTAAAACCATCAACTTCTTGCACGAGGGCCTCTTTTTTGTTCTCTTGTGCTTTTCTTTTCTGTCTGCCACAAATTGGTTGGTAGCACTACCACTATTACAAGTACTATTCTCTTTCTTTCCCTTCCACCCCCTTCACCACATTATTTTCTCTCCATTATTGATTCTCCATATCTTTATTTTCATTTCTATTTACATATAATATATTTTATATACATGCATGGATAGATATAAGCACACGTGTGTTACTCGAAGCGTGGGAATGCAAGTCGTTTCCATTTCGATATACTTATCAATCATTGTGTAGTTTGAATACAAGTGAATTGATTATGCAGTAAGAATTGAATATTTTTATTTGTAATATTTAGTTTTGATTTTTATTGTTAATAAGATTTTTTTATAAATGATTTATAAATTTAATATATATATTTTTTGTTGAGATTTAGAATCTTTATTGAAATAAGATAATCTGTCCTTACTTACATTTTTATTTTAAAAAAATATAAATAATTTTTTAAGATCTTGAAATTATAAAATCAACGTCCTTGACACTAAAATTCAACCGTGGAATACTATTACTTAGTTAGAGAGCGAATTCAAAGTAAATTCCAACCTATCTCATTGTATGTAACTTATAGGTTTCTGATTGAACACCAATATGTTGAACCCTAATAAAATTTTAGCACCTATATAAGTCCAATTTTCTTTATAAACTTTTTAGTCAAGGTGATCTTTTAATATCTTCCTAGATCGATCTTATTATGAATCAAGATTCAAACCCTATATTTAAGTACAAAAAAAGTTTTGAAGACTGTGCTTGATTGATATAATTGGAATTTGGCCTGTTAATGATCGTTGGTTGGTAACATGTTTGAAATTAAAACATTGTTGGTATTATTAGACGTATGACTTATCTGTTTGGAACTATTAATGAATTTCTTTGTCAAATACTTACACAATTCAAATTATTGAAGCCTAATTTGTCTGCATGAACGATCTCAATCGATGAAATTAGGCCGCTGATTTCTTTTTTTTTTTTTTTTTCAGGTGTGCCATATCTAAAATTTTTTATCAGCAAAGAATACGGTGAGGACTTTGACAATTAAGTTGTCGAAATTTGAGTCGTCTCTATCTTAGGTAGGCAGAGATTTTGGGGTTCTGGATCTGGTTCCTCACTAGCTAGCTCTAAGGCCAAGCATTTGTCTTCTTTGTTTCAACCAAAATCATAATGGGCAATGTTTCCTGTTGCTGAGGGCATTACTAAATGAACCATCTCAATCGGTGACTCAGTGCCAATAATTCTTTTTCTTTGATAGGACTCTAAATTTTGCCGAAACTTTTTACATTAATAAGTTTATTTCATGTTAATTATCTATTGAATATATTATTAAAATTAACATTTGAAAATTATAAATTTAAACAAGTTTAAACATATAATATTTTTTTAATAAGATATGTAGCTAAATAATAAAAGTTTAAGGTAGATTAAAAATTTTAAAGGAATAAATTTTCTTCGTGATATTACATAATAGGGGCTTGAAAGTTTATTCGAGTGGTAAATTTTTTTTTGGTTTGAGATCTCTTGATATTTGAAGATCATTTTGAGATTAATTTAAAATCGAATTGATTCAAATCTCTTAATGATAAACCTTTTGCACTGTGAATTGGTAATTTGGTATCTTATAAAATTCATCTGCTTAATGTCTAACAGCAAAAATTTGCATACTTAAAGGGTTTTAAAATTCTTATTAAATAATTCTCAGGGCATATATCTTTCTTAAACTACAAGATAAGGGTTTATATAATCAATTAATTTTAGATTTAGATATTCATTTAAAATTTAACAAGATATCATAACCGACTTATTTTATTATTGTCCTTTTATAATAAGTTTAATATTTTTTATATGTAAAATACTTCAATAATTTTACACGAGTATAAAAAAAAAAATTCATATCAGATAAATTGATGATATACTCATAAATATAATAAAAGACTTTTTATTTATGACCAATTAATTTTAAATTAAATTCCATGCATCTAAAATGTAATCGATATTCCAAAATCCTTTGAACTATTCGGATTTGTTATCATTTCCCATAAAATAAGACAAAAATATATATATTTTAAAAGGCTAATTATTTTAATGGTCTTGGGAGTTTCAATCTCTGTTTCCAGCCAGTTAAAAAGGAATAGGAAAATTGAAAATTGAACATAAAGAAAAGGGAGGACCCCGATAGCACAGAAAAAAGAAAAGAAAATATTTCCTTCGGCTTCCCCAATTCGATGATTAAAGAAAAGAAAGAAAGGGAGTGTTTGTGTGTGGGGTTTAACTCACATGATGATTGAGTGCACGTGTGGTTACTTGTGTCCACGTGCACTTGTCTTTATTCACTTGAAAAAATTGATTGATTTTTGTCTCTCTCTGATGTTTCTTCTCTTGTCATTTTGCTAACTGTCGCCCTCTCTTTGGTCCCCCCTCCCCCACCTCCCCTTTGTCTTTTTCTTTTATTTTCTTTACCTTTCTTTTCATTCTTATCCCTTTACCTTGTTTACTACAAGTTAAAGTTTCCCCTTTTATTCAATTTTAAAACAAAGTTTTCCCTTTTGTAAAAAGTGAAAGATTCCAATTCTTATTTATTTTCTCCGATTTTTAGGTTACGCTGAATGATCTGTAATTCGAAAGTGAAGATAAAAATAATTATCAATAACATAAATTTTTAAAAATAAGATTCCATTTATTTCATAAAAAATAAATTTTACATTTTTATGTATTTATTTAATAAAAAATTAATTGATTAACAAAAATAATTTATTAATCAATCAAAAATAAAATTAATTTTGAAAACTATCTTACGAATTTAAAAAAAAATACTTTTAAAAAAATATTTATGAGAATAATTATTTGTCAATATTTTTGAATATAATTTTACTTATAAATAATATTATATTAATAAATAAATTATATCAATTAATAAATATTAATATAATATATTATTAAATAATATAAAGAATAATAATATATTAATAGAATAATAAATAGTTTTATTTTAAGTATTTTTTATATTAACATAATATTTTAATATTAAATATTTATTAAAATATAATTATTTTTAAATATTAATAATTTTAATAATAAATAATTTTAATATATCTTACTAATAAATAATTTTTAATATTTTAATAGTTATATTAATATTATTTAAAAAATTTTCAAAAAATAATCAAATAACAAAAAATATTTTTTATTATCTTATTCAAATAGCAAAAAACTTTTTTCAATTTAAAAAATGTAAATATTTTTTAAAAATTATTTTTCAAAAACAATTGTTTACGAAGCAAATGGAGTCTAAAATTTACATTTTATGTTTAAATTTCAAATTATTCCAACAATTATCTCTTTCGTATCATGACTTTTTAATGTTTGGATTGGATATTTATAGTACTTTAATTACTTTTCAAGAAACTTTTTATTTTTGGCTGAGAAAAAATTAGTTATATTTTTAAAATTTTATCCAATTTCTTTCATTTTTTTGGTTGATTTTATGGTCCCACCAAATTAGAAGCCTTAACTTTGGAAAATTTATTATTACTTCCTTTTGATTCAGACTTCCAAAAAATAATAAGATTTAGGTGAAATTTGGAAGGTTTTCATTAAAAAACTATTAAAAGTCGAATTTTAATATATTGATAAAATTAAATGAGTAGCAAAATAGTTAATACGTGTGGCCTATTATGAAACTGAATTAGAGAAGTTAATATTTGAATTGAACAATGCTTTTTTTTAATTATTTAATATACTAATAGTAAAATATTTTAACTTCATAAATAGGGTAATACATATTTTATTTTATTTTTAAATTAATTTTTTATTTTTTAAATATTTATTAAGAGTATGTGTCACGTTGGTAAAGTTAAAAAACTTCACCATCAATGTATTTGATAAATTTTTTTATATATATAAAAAAAGTAATAGGTTAGATATAAAAAAAAAAGAGATTATAAGCGTTATACTTAAAATTTAAAATTTGTTTACTATTATCTCTTAAAAATGACTATATAATAATTGGATTAAGTATCGGGTTTAACAAAGCATTCTTTTTATTATAATTAATAATGATTATTTCAATTTATTTTAGTTGGATATCCATTATTAATAATGAAAAAATTGAATAATCCCAACAAAATTATTTCTCCTAGCAATTTTTTTTTTTTCTTTTTGCAAAAATTATAAATTAATATCATATTACTTGCAATGGTGTGCATGAATAGACCTGATAATTTTAGATACAATACAATATGAATAACACATTTAGTTTAATCTTATCATACGAGTATATATTTAACATGTGTAATACATTTTTTATATTTAATTTAATTTAATATAAACATATAAAGATTAGTTAACTTTTAATCTTGTAATTATGGTACTTAATTAGTTATTTAATATCATATAAAAATTATTTTAAACATTTAATTATGATACTCATTTAATAATTATTATAAAATTATTTTTATATATTAATAATATAAATATAATATAAATATTAACATTAGTCATTATATTATTATTTTATTTTTAATCTTTAATAATTTGTTATTTTGAATTTGATACTAAAAATTAATATAATTATGTAATATATATTAAAATTTAAATATATGTTAAACACATATTAAATGGGTATTAAATTTTTTTTTAATATGTAAGCACTTTTTTATATTATTATTATGCTATGTTTATTGAGTTGTAAATGATAAATAGTTTATAATTATTTATTATTTTAATAATATTTATATATATTTATGTTAATCGTGTTTATTTATATATATTCGTGTTAGTCGTATCTATTCATGTATATTCATATTATTCATATTTATTTATGTCGTATTTAAATGAATTAATTGTATACATGTTAATCATATCGTATTAAATTACGTGTAATACGTATAATAAATATATCATATTCATATTTAAAATTTAAATATATTTTATAATTTATATCATATTTATATTTTAATAATTTATATTCTTATACATATTAAATTCGATATAAAATATGACATAAAAATACAAATTATGAAGTCTGTGCAAGAATGAGCTGTGAAGTTATAATACCGATAGAAATTATTGATGATTAAATTTTAGCTTCGTCATAAATTATAAGGCCTAGCTAGGCCAATAAAATTTTGGAATTGCTGGACCTAGGCCAATGTACTTGTTTTCCTCCTCTTTTTCTGATCTGTTTGGTCCGTGACTCCATGACCTTAGGCAATGCATAATTCAAAATCTAATGTTGAAAAATAGGGCCATATGCAGTAAAATTGACTTGGATCATAATCCTTATAATAATAAACAAAAAATAATAACAAGAATGATTAGGATCTATTTAAATAAATAGTGAGATTGACTTTGATGAATTAAAAAAAATAATAATAATAATTACTGTAACTAGATTAAAAATAATTATTGTAATTATTATTGAAAAAAATTTTTAAGTAAAAAATTTATATTAAATACAGTTTACTGAAATTGATATTCAAATTTTACTGATGTTAATTAAAATTTAACTGCACCACACTGGAGATACAGTTGCATCCTTATCAGTCTTAGTTCAAGTAAGAGTGAAATAGGATTTGAGTAAAAACTCTAGGTTTGAATAGTTCTTAAATTCTTTATTTAAAAAACTCTTAAATAAGATATAAAGATTTTCATTTCGAATCAAGACTTTTTTTTTTCTCTTTTTCTTATGAATTAAATCCATTCATCAGCAACAAGATTGAATCTCTTGAGAATATCTATAGCTACACCCTGAACTTATAATTCTACTTCAACTTTTGGCTTGGAAGACTTTTTTTAATTAATTAAGAAAAATCATTTCATATACCCTTCGTGGAGACTACACCAACAAAATAAAAAATTTATCACATATTTTAAAAATATATTAAAAGCATAAAGTAAAAATTAATATAATTAAAAAATACAAATAAAAAAAATTTAACACTGTATTTTGAAATTGAAAAATTTTACCGATAATATATAAAAAAAATAACAAATTAATTAAACTAAAATCTTTATTTTGACAAGTGTTGGGATATTATTAAATCAAAAGCCATTCTACGTTGAACATTGTAGTGGCTTCTCATAGTAACTCAAAAGTAAGCCTTTTAGTTTAAAGTCTGCTTTGTAGGCGTTAGGGTATTGAAAGGGTAGGGAATAGAATTTTTAATTTTAAATATGATACAAAAATAATATAAAATTAATATGATTAAAAATTTTAATAAAAATTTTATATGAATTTGATAAAATTAAAAACGAAAATTTTTTAATATTATCAACACAAATTTGATAAATTAATTTTTTTAATATTTTATTCATATAATATAATATAATACAATACAAATATATAAATTATTAAATAAAAAAAAAAAGTTAGTTGCAGCAAGGGTTGATGGCGGCAAACGGGGAGGTCACGTGCGCTGGTCCACGCTCGTTCTTGGACATATCATTATATATATATATATATATATATATATATATATTTGCATCGCATTTTTTAAAATCTTAAACCAATTAATTATGGTACTGCTCATATCTGTGTTTTGCATTCATTTTTTCTGGGTACCGGAATCTTTATTAGGGAAGGTCTAGATCGAATCTGGAAGTAATTGTTCCTTGAAATCTCATCCATTAAGTTCACTTGCTTTCTTTTTTAACACTACCAAAATCATCACTCTTTTTCTTGGTACATGTTGAAATATAGGTGTAGAGAAAAATAAGTCCAATTTGAATCTCGAATTTAATTTAATTAGTTATGTAATTACTTTTATAAAATGACATTCAATAGGTTTAGAATTTTAATTTTTAATATCTATAATTTTTTTTTATTTTTAAATTATATTTTTTAAAAAATAAAATATATGAAAGAAGCATGTTACTTAACATTGACATGTCAAAATCTGCCATTGTTTTAATTTGATCATAGAGGTAGACAAATGGTTAAATCTGAAAACGATTTCTTATAAATTGAGGATCAAATTACTACAAGGCAAAAAGTATTCAAAACGATCTAATTAATACACATATGGTACCAAAAATGTAATTGTCATCCTCATAGAAATTAATCAATACATAAAAGATAAACTTAACATTTCAAAATCTTAACCATAGCCCCAGAATATATATTTGGTTCGATCATTATTTTTTTTTTTTTTATTATTTTTAATTTCCTTCTCTCCAATATTTCCATTGGAAACACAAAATTGAGGCTTTAACAAGAACACGTATAGGTAAAGGAAAACTCACAGAAAGCATGCAAATTGTTCTTGAAAATAGTAGTCAATAAAAAATAATTTTGCAATAACATATATATTTTTAAGAATATTTTTGCTGTTTAATTTTATTATTTAAAATAGATTTTCAATGGTTTAGTTTGGGATATTAATCTTTAAAGTAAAGTTCATGAAATTCTTAATTAAAAATATTTAACAAGTTGAAAATGAAATCAAACTTGATAGATTGATAAAACTCAATATGTAATATAATATTTTTCTTTATTATCATTATCGGAAAAGCACATATATTGAATTTAAAATTTAATTCAATTAATTCAAATAATTATTTATAAAAGGTGATATTTAGTAAGTATGAAAATTTAATCTTAACACTTATAAGATTTTTTTCTTATTTTCATACTGCGATTTCTATATAAAAAAATTTTTTTTTTTGAAAAAAAAAAGGAGAAAAGATAAAAATTTATTTCTCATACGTGGTACCATAGAAGAAATTTACTTGTGCATGCTTTGTAACATAAGATGCCTTTAAAACACAATTCTCTTTGTTGGGCCGATGCTCAGATCCTGACTTTATACATAAAACAAAAATCATTTGATATATTATTGGCTGAGACCCTCCAATTGGCTTTACAGTAAAATCCCCTCCGATTGCATGCTCTAAGCAACAAACTTTGTTGCTTAAATAATTCCATAATGGAGGAACATCAATCTTTCATGTTATGTTGATCAGTCATATCATGTTTTTCCTCTAAAACAATTAGATTTTAATAATATTATTATTGACAAAACTTGTCTCATTCATTTCAAATCATTCCTTAAAATGAATCCTAACTAGCCGATTCCATGTCAACTCAATTTTCCTCTTAGGGCTCGCCTTGCATTAATATTCCATAACATGATGATTGAAACATGCTCCAAACTATAATGTTAAATTTCAGTTCAAACTTTTAATAGTCATTTTTGTTTAATTTTCAAGAAGGCGGAAAGGATCTATGTATAAAGAATTACAAAAATTATATATATATATATATGTATACAAATGGAGGATAGGAAGTAAGAAAGAAAAGAAGGTGAAGAGATAGAGTGAAGAGAGAAGTAAAGAAGAAAGGGAATTGGCCTCCCTGAGCTTAGATACAATGAAGCTTTAAGTAAAAAATTTCTAACCTATGAATAGTAATTTTGTGCAGTTGCCGCTATAGTGTACAATAGAATTTTTATTTACAGTACCACTACAGTTACTTGCTACAGTGTCTTTCGTAGTAGGTCTCTGTCTTTTTTTGCTACAGTGACTGTTACAGTGACGTTTTATTTGTCTGCTACAGTGACAGTTACAGTTGACTGTTACAGTGTTTTTTGTTTGCTAGTCATTGGCGCTAAACATAGTTTGTCTTTTAGTGTCGGTTGTTTGTTCTGGCTTATCTTAGATTAGAATATGCACAGTTTTATCCTTCCATAGCATTGTTTAAGTTATGAAAATTTTCATCCAGTGCGTTAAGGGATTGGGGAGATTGAGGAGATCCTGAATGTGGTTTGTTCCACATTTACCATCCTTCTTGATATTGGTATAGTAATTCTATTAGATGATCTAGATCTTTCATTTTTGATAATTTTTTCAGGAGCTCAATTGCTTCTGGAACATTTTGTATATCAAGATCATCATGTGGTTTCAGAAATCTGATAACAAAAATGCATCTGCCATTTGTCTAGCAAGCTATTTTTGGATAGTCTGGTTTGGTGGCCAAATGGAGAAAGAATTTTGCTTTGTCCATAAAATTAGTTCCTGTTTGGAAATGGTAACTATTTGGGTTGGTATATTTAGTGATGATTTTGTTTAAATCATCTGAGAACTCGATATGGTCTGTAGGTAAATCAGGTATATTTAGGGGTTGAAGAAAATATTCACCGAATATTGTATCAAATTCCCATATTTGATAAGGTTGGTAAAATCTTTCTCTTTGAAAGGTACCCAAAAGACTATATATGGTAAAATGAATGTAGTAAAAATGTTTTGACATTTTACACATTCAATAAAGTGGTGTTTTATAAAAGCTAAAAAATCTTTTAAAAGGTGAAAAGAATAATTTTGTATAGTTATTTGTCCAACTAAACCAAATTCAATGCTTTTTACATCAAACGTTTCATGGTCGAATCAAAATTTAAGTTTAGGTATTTATTCACCGAAAGTAATATTATACATATACGTAGAAGTATAATAATCAGAAAATTTTTCTATCAACAGTTTTTCTGTTGACTGTAAAATAGAATAATTAATTTACTGGAATAATTCTTTGGTTAAGAATACCACAGCTTTTTCAAAAAGAAAAATTCTCTTAAGCTTGTTAGCTTAAAGGAAACATAATTTTCTTTTTTAAAATATTCACATAAATTCAAGAAATTGTTTATCTCTTGAAGACTGTACTGATTTTCTTTCAAAGCAAAGAAATCAATATCTTACTGTTTTAACAGATTTATTGATAGAAGGCTTTGTAAAACTATTTCTTTAAAATTCTGAAATTATTTAGCCTGGTTGACTAAAAACTCAGCTAATTTGGTCATCCCTTTTTGAAAGCTAGATTTATTTTCTGAGAGATGGGATTTCTAAATATTGTTTAACAAACTATAGACTTGTGGTTCAAGTTCAGGGTTGTAAAAATCTTTAATCTTTGGGTTAGAGATTTTTGCTCTTTCAAGCAATTGTTCTGCTGAAGAAACTATTTGAGAGTAACTCATGGGTGTCCATTCGTTTGGATCTTGAACGAATTGAGCGAATTCTGGTTGAATCCTTATGAAAGGAGGTTTGTAAAATGGTTGTTGGTAGAGATATAATCCTTGGTTAGGATTATTGTAAAAGTTAAATCCTAGATTAGGATTTGTAGAGATCAAGGTTTTTGGAGAAGAAGGAGTAGAAGAAGAAGAGAAATGAGGGTTTTTACCTGTCTTTTTCTTGATGATTCTCCATCCACTTGTGTCATGGATTGGTTGTTTTCTTTGATCCATGTGATCGACTTAGATAGTCTGCAAGGAGGTTTTTGTCTTCGTTGATGAACTCTACCTGAAAATGATAAGAACAAAGAAAATTATACCATCTAATTCGCCTTAGATTATCAGAAAGCTTTCTATTTTGGAGAAAGTTTTTGACTGCTTGGTTATTTATTCTGATAATAAAGATCTCAGGGGCTGAATAGATGTGAAAATACTGTACATCATTTTTTATGATTAATAATTCTTTTTCAAATATAATATAATTTATTTCATTCGATTTGAACTTACCGAAATTATAGTCACAAATCAATTCATCTTTTTTATGTAGATTTTTAGCTTTTAAGACACATCCCCAATGTTCATCACTGACATCTGTCTTTAAAATAAGTAATTCACCTTGTTTAGGTAGATAAACTTTAGGTATAGTGGTTAATTCTGATTTGATCTGTTTGATAATATCAGAATCGTTAGGTGTCCAGACAAAATCATTATCTTTTCGTAATTTATGTAAAAGATAGCTTTTCTTTTTTAAAAGATTTTTGAAAAATTGTCTGCCATAATTAAGTATACCTAACAGCTGTTGTAACTGTTTGACATTATCCAGTTGTTCTAGAAACTCCTTGATCTTTGAGATAATATGATCCTGCAATGTTAATCCATTGGCAGATAGATTAAGACCAAGAATTTCAATTTTAATTTTTTCGAGTTCGACTTTTTTGGTACTCAAAATAATACCATGTAAAATAAATTCTTGAGCAATAAGATTCAGGTGTTTCCTGTGCGCATCTAAAGTATTTGAAAATATTAAAATATCATCAATATATACACAGTAAAATTGTTTATGTTTGCTGAAAATACTGTCCATCCAACGCTGAAAATTTTAAGGGACGTTGCATAGACCGAAAGGCATAACAGTCTATTGGTAATGGCTTGCTGGTGCACTAAAAGCAGTTAAAGGTTTTGAATTATCATTTAGCATGATTTGTCAAAAATCGAATTTACAATCAAATTTAGAAAAATATTTAGCATTTTTTGCTAAATTAATCAAAACATCTTTACAAGGGATAAAATAGCCATCAAAAATAAGATTTTGGTTTAATTTCTTGTAATTAATAATCATACAAGGTTTACCTTATTTAATCTTAGAATGGTTTCTTACCATAAATGCTGGACTTGAGTATGGGCTGGTAGTTGGTTCTATCATACTTTTGCCGAGCAATTCAGAAATTTGAACTTCAAATTCATCTATATCCTATTTGGTATAGATCATGGGTTTTACTCTAATAATCTCTTTTGGAGAATGAAGAGTAAGTTCACAGTATCTGGACTATGCTTCCAAAGCTTCAATGGGTCTTCACTGAAGTTTTTCTGCAAAATCTTATAAAGCCAATGTTTTTCATTAATAGCTTTAAGTTCAGAAATATGTGTTACTTCTGGATGAAAACCATTATCACAAACATGATTATGCTTGGATAAAAGGGGAACATCTATTGGTTTTTTATCAATAGTAAAAGTAAGATAATCAGGGAAAACAGAAAATGATAAATATTTATGTATAAACTTATTTCCTAACAGAATGTCTCCATGCATATTAGGAAAATATAATATTTTAGGTATAATGAATTTTTTATCATTTAAGGCAACAGGAATATTTTTTGCCTTTAGGTTAACAATGGTTTCTTTACTATCGATACCTACTATTATTATAGGATGCTTCATGGGTTGCCACTTTGTTGAAAGTAAAGCATTAGGTCGACAGCTAGAGATTGTTGCTCATGTGTCAATTAAAATATTTAAACTACATGGTTTATAGTTTGGGAAATAAAAATATCCTTTTATATAAGTATAATACCGAACCTTGTTGAAGAATGAAATTATTTCTGGCACTTGTTGTGTAGAAATACGAAAATTATTTATAGAATGAAACATTTTAATATCTTCAGTTCTAGTTTTTCTAGTTAAAGAAAAAGTGTGTGAATTTAACACAGAATTTACAAAATGATAATAGGTTTAATTATCACCTGTACCTTACTGAAATAGATTATCTCCGGCAAAAATAAGAATTTGAGCATTATTAGTATTACCTGATTGGCGCATACTATTTGTTTGTTGTAAGGCTTATGTACTATTTGTACTATGAAAACCTGAAAAAGAACTTCAGTAAGGAGTACAAAAAGATTAATTACTTGTTATACACTTTATATCGTCATCTTGTTGATGATCAAAAATATTTGTAGGAGGTAAAATCATGTTTGGATTAAAACTAGTTGATGCATCTGGATTTTTAAAGTAAAGATTTTTTCCTGATGAGAAAAATTTTAAACTTGGTACTTTCTATTTTTCAGAAGTATTTGAAAGATCTTTGAGACACCATCCTTTTGGGATCGATAAGTCTGCGAGATTGACTAGTTTGGGTTTGATTTCTGAATCAAAATTGTTTGGTTCAAAATTTTCAATAATATTAGAATCTATCGGTTTGATAGAAGTATTGGTAGTATTTGTAAATTCATAAACTACTGACCAGTTGATTGAAAGATTATGCGAAGTAGATTCGAAATCAGAATTGGTTATATTGATTCGAAGACATAAACATTTTTCAATATTTTCATCAAAAATAGAAATAAAATAGTTTGGTTTAATTTTAAATAAAACTACTCTTGTTGCTAAATTGGATTGGATTCCACCAATTACAGCATTAGTAGGGTTTTAAAAATGATGATCCATTAAAACAGCTATTATGGGAATATCCTTTGTGGATAAAAATAGTGGTTTAATGGTGATCAAAATCATTCCTATATGGATGTATTTGACCTTTGGATATTGAGAAAGAAAATGATTTATTTTTTTTTAGTAAAAAAAAAAATTTCTACCGATCTTTGTTTAGAATCGTTAGCGACTGTATCACCAGATAGTTTTTCTATATGGCATTTAGACCAATGTTGGAATCGTTTAAACCAACTTGTTTTGTAAATCTCATCTGCTTTGATGAGTTATAATTTTTTTAATTTTTCATCAGAAATAAAATGAGTTTTTCTCATAATATTTTTGAGTTTAACCATACTTTTATCGTTGGTAGTTGTTGTACCTATAGAAGAAGTTACCGAAATATTATCTTGGTTAGATTCAGTATTTAACATAAAAATAAAATCTGATTCATCTTTGGAAGAACTATAATCAGTTTCTGAAAAAATTTCATAATAAATTTCTTCGTCAGATAATTCATCAACAAAATAAATTTGAAGAAAAGTTTCATCAAGTTTTTTGATCATTTTCTTCGCACTTTTTCCTTTGTTAGAACAAGTATTTGCATAGTGACCTTCTTGATCATAAAAAAAACATTTACAGTTATTTTTAAAAGAGTTTTTTTTCTTTTTAATAACAAATTTACCTTTTTTAGGTTTAAAAGTTGTGGGTTTCCACTTTTTCTAAAAATATTTTTCGTTTTTTCTTAAAACGATGTTTCTTTGAAAAAGATTGTTTGTTACAACCAAATTCAAATTCATTTTCCAAAATCTTTGTACATTGTTTATATGAAAGTTTGGATTTTACCTGCTTGATAGCTTTTTACTTGAGGCAGTATTCATTGACTTGATTCTGAACGTAGTGTATTCTACATCTAAGAGTATTATAAAGTTTTATGCTGAGATTTGTAACATGAACTGTTTTGAGTTTTAACTATAAATAAACAGGGTAATTTTGTGAACATAATTCATCCTATGGTGAGGAAAGTTTGAGAAAATACTATTGTAACCAAAAGTTTGAATGTTTTTCATCCAATTTTTGATATTCAGAAATATATTTTTTAGAAAAATCATCAAGATACTGAATATCACATAATTTTAATTTTGATAAAATAAATTGAGCTTCTTGAGTAAGATTCAGAGATTCTGTACTACCACAAAACTTATTTTTCAAGATTTGGGTTAAATCTTTTAAAAGTTGAGGTATATTTCTTGCGGCTAACAGAGTTGATTTCTGCTATTCCCCGAGGGTTATAGTTTCTCATTTTTTGAAAAATTGAAAGACATCACCTTACCATGTGCCACAAAAGTAATTAAGGAATCTTTTTTTATTCCATTACTCCTTGTAACCTGTGACAACAATAGACATAGATTGTGCCTAATCATCTATGATTTTTCCATAGTCTTTAAGAGGAACTTTGGTTAAGTCTAAATAAGTACCACTTTGAGAAACCGTTCGTTTGTTTAATGAATCAATAACAGAGGTTTCAATCTTGACTTGACTTGTTTGGCCAAAATCAGATGTTTGTTTTATCTCATCCTTGTTTAGGTGAGAATATTTTTCTTTTAAATGAGAAAGATGTTGATCTATTATATCAAGATCTAGGAAATCTGGAAATCGTAGCATATCATCAATATCTGGGTTAGATATTGCTTCTGTTTTTCTCTTCCCATGCTCCTCTGTTTGAGGGACAGGAGTTTCACTTGGTTCTAGATTTGGTTGATCATCAGAACTATTAGTTTCATCTGATGAAATTGGTTCATCCTTGATTACTAGGTTAGTAGCAAGAATTTCAAAATTATCATCTACTATATCATCATTTGCTTCTTCACTACTAGCACCAGTTGTATCATAGTTAAGCATATAATGATATTTATATTTAATAAAAAGTTCTTTATGTTCTTCATAAAGAGTCTCTATTGCTTGAAGATAATCAATCCGTTGTTTCGGATATTCAATTTTTTTCATTTTAGATTTAAAATTTTCAATTATATATTTATAAGAGTCGAAATCAAGTTGTTCTTGTTTCTCTTTTGCTAAGGAAGATGAAGGTTTATCATCATTCATCATAATATTGCCATAGTAAAGAGGTCTAAAATCTATAAATGTATCTGTAGGAACATGTTTTTGGTCCATCTTTCTACAAGCATATCTACTTTATCTTCTGTAGTATCTATTTTTACAAAAAGTTTATGAAAAAAGGAAGAAGTTAAGTCTATTAAACCATTTACAATTCTACTTATGCTAATATTACTAGATTCATAAGTTTTCATGTTTCTGGTGCTTAAAACCGATGTGCTGTTCTGACAACGCTAGCCAACAAAGGCAACTCAAGCCACAAAAGCCAGCAACAACTCAGATATGCACGTATGAGCTTTGAAACAAAGAACTTAAGAAGAAGATGCAAGTAAGAGTAAAGAAAATCTTATAAGAGGAATAACAAGTAGATCTTAAGGTTGATTTTTTTTATAAAAGAAGTAACAGTTCAAAGATAAAAAAAAAAAAAAATTATCGGTGTTAAGATTTTAATTCAAAATCTGTCAGATATTACCTTTTAATAATAATTATATGAATCAATTGAATCAAATTATAAATACAATCTTAAGGTTGAATTGATTATTCTTCCATCTTAATTGGATAGTCTCATGTATCTATTGCCTGTGGAATATAATTCTTTTTGCCATGCCTTTCAAATATATATATATATAGAATGGGAGGTGAATTTATAAGATAGAAGATATTTTCACTATACAGTCGAAAGCTCATTGAAATTTTATATGTACCAAAAATTACATTCCATTATATAGTTGTTTCGGACATGATCTGTACATCAAATACTATAATGGAAGGGCATTGCAAAATTATTTTATTAAACTCTTAGAACCTATGGCATCTATAAATTAGGTAAAGTATGATGAATTAAAGCTGCTGGTGAAAGAAAGCATTATCTAAATGGAAATAGAAGAGATCAGAAAAGAGAGAACCATTGATGGCATACTATTATTTTGAAGTTAAGAGATTATGAGCAAAAGATATACAAGGGGTTTTGCCCCAAAGGTGTGTGCTTTCCAACCAACATTTTGCAAAAGATTCTTAGCTTTTGGTTGGCTGCAACAGCACAATCTGAAAGGCACCCCACCCCATGTGTTTAAGGTCCCCATTTCAATTCATTTTGATGCTAAGGTCCTTGTCTTTGCTGTTGTTTCTTTCATTCCCCTCTTTTTGCAATTTGTTTTTTTTTTTTTTTAATTTATTTTCTCTCCCCATTTAGCCCACATTAGCTAACCTAATTATGTTGAAAAAGGAGTACCAAAACCATGTGATCTGGTGGCTGCTTGGCCACAATGAGGATGAAACTTAGCTCTGGTACTGGTGGTGGGGCTAATCTTCTTCTCCAACAATCAAACAATAGAAAACAATGCCAAACTGCACGTTGCCCCCTCGTGGGTTTATTGTATCATAATCGTCCTTGCCACCATTGAACACAATTGACAAGCACCTGACAGTTTAAGTGACCCCATAGCACATTAAGTTTTTTTTTTTTTTTTTTTTTTTTTTTGTAAGTTTAGGGTGATGGGAGGAGGCTTCCCAATTCCAGAGTCAGAGCAGATCGCAGGTTTCAAAGAAGTCATAACAATAAATTTTCATATCTCCACAATACCAAGAAATATATATATATATTTATTTATTTATATAAACCGTTTTCCCATTTGCCATTTTCCACTTGTTCTTTCTTTTCTTTTTCTTCAAGGCATGAAATTTGATGAATGCTGTGTTGACTTCATATATAATCCAATTATTAGTTTCGAAGACTTAAATCCACATGTCCTCCTTTCCTGAAAACTCTGAGCTGGAATTTCATTTTGAGTGATCAAATTGTCTATTGTACCTTTCAATTCTATCCTTCCTCCCGTCTCTATTATTATTTTCAGCTACAAAAGGGGTTTTTTTTTTTTTTTTTTAAAGAAAACTGGTCCTATTAAACATATTGGATAAGAATTTCATATAACAATTTAGGTTAACAGAGGATTCCCCAAAACAGTTGCCTGTCTATCACTCAAACAAAATTTTTTTTTTCTGATATAAAATCTTTCTTAACATTTTAATGAAATGAAAAGCAGGTAGAGATAGTTAGAGATATGGAGCAAAACATTATGATCATATGTATTATACATATAAATATATATATACTCAATTATTAAATTATCTTTCAGCACCTACAATCTCTTTTTTTATCAAGTTGTGATCTCTTTTATAAAAATAATAAAAAAAAAGTCTCCATCAAACCATGTTCAATCAACAAATTTATTATACGATAATTATACAACATATTAACTGAAACCATAGAATGCTTTGAATCACCAATAACATGAATCCCATTATTTCAGGCACGAAACAACGTAGAAGCAAGCAAGCTAGGCACTATATATCAAAAGGGATGCTAGGTTAATGATCATGCATATCTAATATCGATATAAATAAATGAGATTTTGTATCGTAGCACTTAGTTTCTTGTATATTTTTTGTTACCCAAAAATTGTCGGCTGTTTTAGATACCTTTCTAAACCAACCGACCTCACATGCTTTACACAAAAGTATGGATAGTTACTGTTTTGACAATTAAATTGATAATTGATCCACTCTAGTCTTGAATCGTCAAGCTTGATTGTGTTAGTAAATTTAAGAAAAGCAGGAATAGTAAGAAAGAAGAAAATATAGTTTTGAGAGGTAAATAACACTAACAATTTAAAAGCAATTATGCTTATAAGATATAATAAAGCTTTAAAATTTTATAAATCAGAAGTAGTGAAATTGGTCAGGCAGAAAATTTATTTATAATAAATGAACAGTCATCAATCAAACCAATTCAAAAAAATCATGACATTTTGTATAGTCATGTTTTATTGTTTAAATAAACTTTATTTAAACAGTAATATTTTTCGCTGTTCACACATATTTATTCAGAATCAGTAATATTAAAATAAATAATAATAATAATAATAATACAGATTTAAAAATTAAATCTATTTACCAAACAAACCCAAGTGCCCAAGTGTCCATCTTTGACTTTTAAAATTATCTAACCCACTAGAAAAACTCCTAGCAAGCCCAAATGACTTGGTATACTCCAACACTAAGCTCAATTATTTAAATAATATAAGTAAATTTTTTTGAACCATATATAAGTGATATTTTTACTCAATGTGAGATACATCACATTCTAAACTATCAACAGATTGAAGCAAATTATTAATTAGCACTATCTTTTTGACTCTTGCAATGATCTGTTTCTTTTGTTTCATGATCATAAAGTCAGAAAGAATTGATGTACTGTGTACAACATTCTAAACAAAATAACAAATTGAAAAAAAAGAGTAAAAATGGAAATTTTGATTCAATCAGAGAGTAAGACTTTCATATCTTTTTCAGTTTTGTACTATAATTACAAGTTAAGAGATCATAATTACAAACATTTATGGAAAATTTGTAATAGTAAACATGATATCAACTCCAATAATTCATGGTTAAAATCACTATATAATCAAGTTAGATTGAATCAAACATTCCTATGCAACTAAACTAATAAATCTATATTTTTCAATGAGATAAATTGGTTGCGAGTATGGCAAAGCATGTAAACCAAGCCCTTCACGTGAACTCAAGAAAGTTGATGAACGAACATATAGATATTTACAAAACGCGTTATATATTTGGATATAGGTTTTTTGGCAAAGCAATGAATTAAGCAAAAGCTCTATTATTGAAATGGACAAAGGAAAGACGTATCGTTCATTGCCTTACTTATTTGGCCAATATGTCGGGCATCGTGGGAAGCTGGATGCTCATTTCCACCATGCTTGCAAATGGTTGAATTTTTAATTATAAAGGATCTTTCTTTGCATTTGTTATTTACTTACTTTAAGCCAATTTTTAATCACCACTCTAATCTTTGTAGGCCACTTTTCATGCAATGCAACATGGGATAACACCTTATTGTGCTCCAAGGAAAGTAGTTATCCTAAAAAAAAAATCATACTCGAAGATATCATATAAATTGAGAAAGCAAAATGAAAAATGGTCCAACTACTCTTTATAAATTGAGAAAACCAATATATATATATATATATATATATATATATATATTTACTTGTTTCATGTCAAAATGAAGGGATATTTTAGTACCTCACTATAAAAGTAAATGATTTTTCATTTTTTTAATTGAGGGAGGAGGATTTGAACTTGACTTTTTTTGGCTAGGATTATATATGTTTAAGTAATAATTTTCTTTTTTTAATTCAAAATCCCTAATCTCATACTTTTTATACTCACATAGTTAAAAGATGATATTGCGAACTCTTTTGAATTTACAACTTCTAAGTACAAACAAAAATTTTAAATATCAATCAATTATTTTTCATATGATAATTTTATATCAACTATTTTAAATATCAATCAACAATAATTTTGACATATGATAAAATCATAAAACAATTTTCCTCTTTTAATTATCTAGCAAATATCAAATCAAAATAAAGCACATTTTGACATAAAATAAAATCAATGATTTTTCAATAATTTTTTTTAAATTGAAAGAGAGAAATTCAAACACAATTCTTTGAATCAGGTCGTTACACATGTTTAGGTCATGATTTTCCACTTTTAAGGGGTCATTATTCTGCAAAGCAAGAGAACGAAGGTGCATTTACATTAATCCTTGTCCGGATCCCATACTAGAATTCAATAATTAATTCACGAACTTTTCTATATTAATTTATTCCATTGGAATTGGAGAGAATAATTGTCTAGTACTTTAGTTTAAGATCATGACAACAAAGTATTATTTATTGGATTTGATATATAATAATCCTAAGAATCATAAAAAAAAAAAAAACTTTATCTAATTATTATTATAATTTGTTGCATGAAAGGACAGATTATCATCTTAATCTTTGCTACTAATTACTTTGTCTTTTTAATTAAAAAAATTGAGGCGTGTATTACTGCACATGGGAAGGGTTAGGTACCCATAAACCCATTTGTGTTTTACTATTTTAATGGAAGTAAGGATACGATAAATTTGTTAAATATAAATTCAGTGTTTAGTTTAATTAATTTATATAATTAATCATTTTAATAAGTGATATCTAATAAATTTTAATTTTAATTTTAATAATTGCAACCTCTTACCTTTTTCAGGCTACGATTTTTTTTTTATCAAAAAATTATTAAACCTAAAAGAGAGAAAAAGGAATATTAATAGAATTTGGATGCCGACAAGGAATAAAAGAGTTTTCTTTTTCTGGATCTATCAAGCCAACATGCGGCAAACCTTGGATGAAAGCTAAGAATCTGAATATGGTTATATATGCACCCGTCTTGGAGATTTTAAAATTATGCAATTATACTTTAAATTTTCTTTGTGAAAAAACATATAACACTGTAATGTTTGTTAACAAATGAAAAGTTTGATTCACTACTGGATTTGCATGGAGCCCAATGGACCAACTGATCCACTAATTGTGTACGAAAAGGATCCTATCGATCAGTTTCGTGTAAGAGAGGTGATAGAAACCAGGCTTTCAATCTGTCCATCAAAGGTTTTATGGGCCTTGCTAGCCTTGAAGAAAAAAAACCATTTTTGTTTTTTGTTTTTTTGTTTTTTTTTTTTTTTTTTTAAGATTTTTAAATAGTCAGGTTAACATAATTCAATTATTTTTTAATAAAAAAATCGCAGTCTAAAAATAAAAAAAAAGATTTCACATGCTAAAATTTGATATTCAAACTTCCTTAATTGTACCTCTAGCTTAAGTTATAACTTTTTTCAACAAATTAATTGAATTCGTATGCTAACTCTTGTTTTCATGCTTCTTAATGTTAAAGTTAACAGTAATTAACCATGTTTATCTTTTTTTTCTTCTATGAATGATGCATATAGTGGGGAGATACTCTACTCTTCCTCAAACTACACAATCTATAGTGTAGATAAGAATGCCAAGAGATTTTATTAAATACATGAACTCAGCATATATGTTATAGTATCATGCAAGTATATATATCTACAATTACTCTTGGATCAAAAGTTTTTGATGATCAATAAGAATGAATTTATTGCTAAAAAACTTTGCTTCACAAAATCTTGACGAGGTCCTCAACCATGAATTTCCTCTGGCTAGAATTGATCTTATGGTGTGCAGGCCCCTGAAGTTGATCCCGGCTGCAATGAGTAAGAAACACAGCATTTTTATTTGTCAGAAAAGTTGAAACCTAGGCTGGTACTCTTGTGCCTAGGATCCAAAACAGTTGAAACCTAGACTTCTAAGAGAAGTGATTTTTTTTTTTTTTTTTTGGTTTTAAGAAAGGTTAAAGCTCTGTTACAATAGAGGAGAAATTTGGTTCGAAATTAAGTTTTTATGTTTTCTAAAAGTTTCTGTGGCCACTAGACCAAAAAACGAAAGACCTAAAGAAGAGAATTTGATAAAATGAAAAGAGCCCCAAGCATAAATTTTGCCTTACATTTTTTATAAAGAAAGTTGTAATTTGATTATAAGAGAAATAATTGTAGATATTGATATTTAAATTTTAAATTTATTGGATGTCATTTTTTAAAAATAATTATATAAATTAATTAAACCTAAGATTTAGATTCATTTTGCCAAACATTTTTTTTCCTATTCAATTTTTCAAAAATAGGTTGAGGATTAAACTTCTGATTTTTTTAAGATATATATATATATATATATATCAATAGAAATTACAACGAAATTTTTTATTTTTTTAAAAAAGGGATGTCGTGTCAAATTATAAAAGTGCAAATAATTGAATTTAAATCTAAAAAATAATTAATATTAATATGAACTAGTTATGACATTTTTTTAAAAATGCAAATTTGACTTACCACACATGCATGTATATCATCACATCCACATAACAGCTTCCCATTCAAAGTGTCAACAGCTTGGAATGACCCTCCTCCTTCACTCCTCTATGCAAACCAAAACAAGAATATATAAACTTATTCAGGTTTTGAATATCCTTCTCACCATAATCTCATTCAAAATAAACCTTAATCAACAACAATGAAGTAATTTTAGAGAGTTAAAATACCTTGTAATAATCAATAGCAACAAAGTTAGCCCAACGGTTACCAGCAGCAGCATAGCAAGTGTGAAGCATGTTGATAAGATCCCCTGAGTTGTCCTTACATGTCTCTAATTTGCTTGACATTGAATGAAAGTAATTGACCAATACTAGGGATTTACTCTTGTCATCTAGAGCTGATGATTCTCCCCTGTTAGGACAACTTCCTGCTTGCATTCCACCATTCCCATCTGCCAAATTCACATGCAAGAATTGGATAATTTCAATTAGTAACAATAGTTGTGTTTATTTCGATTATATAATGTTAATTGATTTACATGTCCTGGAAAGTTTAATAATATAATTTTCTTTTACGAGTGATTTTTTTTTCAAAAGAGATTGTAGTATGATCAAAATAAAGAAAATAATTACAAGTGTTGAGATTTGAATCATTAACTTACTGAATATCATCTTTTAAGGGTGATTATATGAATCAACTAAGATAAACCTTGAATTCTTTTTAGAGTGAATTTCGCATACACAAGTCTCAAATTAAACAATGACATCTATCATGTTTTTAGTCGTTGATGATGTGAAATATGGTTAGGATATATATGCCTTACATTGATTTTCGACCATGTAATTCCACTGGTAAGCAATTCCTTCACTTGCTTCCTTTGACTGAATTGACGTGAATACAAGTAGTCTTTGGTTATTAGCAACCATGTCACTGACTAGAGGCCAGTCTTCACCATTTTTTGGCATGTTTGATACTGGAAACCAGTATTTCATCAACCCAGCATCAGTTAAGACCTTTGTCAAACCATTTGGACCGACATAATCTTCCAAGATTAATGTAACAATTTCCTCTGGATTTGCTGATAAGAAAGCTTCAATTTCCTTCAAATAGTCTATAGCTGGTCCCTGCTAGGCCAATCAATAAAAATGTGAAAGGGCAATATTTATGGCAGATAGGGTTTATTAACAATGGAAAATTTTGAAAAGGGAACTTGGCTTAGTTAATTCATATTACTAGTTTTAAGTGGTGGCATTCAACAAGTATGAGGTCAAGTCTCAAACACTTGCAATCTCTAGACTGCTGCCTCTTTGTAATAAAAATAAGGGAAAATTTTACTTACAAATGCAGTATAGTCATGACAAGTTCCTCCAAATGAATGGCACATCCACACGTCTCCATCAAAATCATATGTATCAAGCATCAATCCCCTGGCTCCATTCTGCAAGTCATCTAGGCTTGTTTAATCAAGTTGGAAGAAACTCCAAACAGATAAACATCATAGAAACTATAGATTATAGAATCAGTTTCAGAATAATTCTAAACATACATTGAGTTGATCAGTAATCATGTCTTCTTGATTCGTAAAGGTAACGCGAGGAACTGGGGTATGCAAAGGATATCCATCGATGGCATAGGCATTGTGGGTTGTCAAGAATGCATATTTGTTGAAAGGAAGAGAGTTGTTCTATTCAGAAAAAGAAAAATAGAAAAATTAATATGTACATGAATTTATATAATTGCAGATGCACACTTATTATATCAGATATACTTACAATATTCACCCTTTTGAAAATGACAAAGCCAAATAGGTCAATGCAATGGCTTCATGCAGTAGTGGCGGATGCAAATGCTATGGTATGGTGTTCATGTACACTTCCAAATATTAAAAACAAAAAAATTTAAAGGAAGTTTTTCATCTGAACAGCCCAAACATTTCTTTCTTAATTCCCTAACCACTCCGCTCACTATCATTACCCAATATCCAACCCACAGCCAACTAACACACAGCAGCCAGCAGACACCCGTTGCAATAAGTGGACACCTCAAAAAAAAAAAAAAAATGGATCTGCCATAAGCTTCATGGCTTCATTTGCCTTGGTCAGAATTAATAAAGGGTTAGAAATTCTGGAGACTATGTTTATGAATTAATTTTTCTGTGACTTTCCTAGAAGGTTGCCATAAATGTCTAACGGGCTCAACTGACAGTGAAAGGTTCCTTGACTGAGCTAAACAAAGAAAAGGCAGTTTATCAGTTCATCACTTACTAGAAGCTTGAATTGGTCTGAAATGGTTGATCTTACACATCTGGAACCTGAAAATCCTTGGGAGCAAGAGAAACAATAGAGTCCAGCCTCACAATCTCCATCAGAAGAACATTCATCAAGCAGCTGAATATTAAAACTAAGAACAATAAGGAATTCCAAAAAGCCAACAAAGATCATATACAATTAGATTGGAAATACCGAGACAAACCTTGCACTGTCCATCAGAGCAAGCTGAAGCAACACTGAGAAATATAGAAACTGATGCGATGACAAGCAAGTTTTGATAAAGATTCATAGTTGCCGATCGAAAGGATTGTAACAAAAAAGAAGCAGAGGTTCAATCCTTGAAATAAATCATAGAAAAATAATTTTTATTGGGAAATTTTTGGGTTTTTTCTCAGAATTTTGGCTGAGAAAACCAAGGAAATTTTCACGAGAAACAGCAATAAAACAGACATAGAATATAGAGAAAAAGCAAGAAAGCTGGAACGGGTTGGTAATCTACTCAAAGACAATGATATCAAGAAACAAGTCAACTGATAAGAGTTAAAAAATTAAAAAAGGAGTCCAACAGGATTTTAAGTCATGCTTTCTACAACATATGGAACACGAAAATTTGACCTTAAAATACCCAACGACTCTAAAGTTCCTACTTCCAATCGATGATTTCAATGCAGGGAAGGGATTATATTGAATCGGATTCAAACTGAGGACCAACAAGGATGATTAAAGGACTATTCCTTACCATCTATTAAATTTGACATAGTTCAAACTTCAAAGAATCGAAGAAAATAATCTAGTTTAAGTACTAAATATCTTTTAAATTAATTTGTAACGTTGAAACTGATCAGAAACACAGGAACGGCAGTGATTGAAAGCAAATTTTTAGGGCATGTTAAATACATTTTTAGGCCTAAAAGTTCATCGGGGTAGTGATAACGAAAATGGGATTGTTGTATTGGATGAAACATTGAAATAAATAATTGCAAAAAAATTCAATATTGAATCATATATAGTATATTAGTAATATTCAAAATTAAATATTTATCAATGAACGAAGACCACACGAAGAGAAGAGAGATGTCACATTCAAAAGGCGTAGGGTTTGGGCATATGGCCAAGAGATTGTTGGGTCCTAAATCATAATGGCACGGCAATTAAAAGCATAGTTTGAAATCATGATTATGAAGACTTAGAATTTTAATGAATAGTATTTCGGAAAAAAAAAAAAAAACATGAATAAGGAGACTCACTATTAGGAATTCCCAAACAGATAAAAGGCAAATTATTTCCCAAACATTTATTAAAATTTTTGTTATAATTATTAAGTTTATAAATCTAACTTTACTTTTTCGATTTAATTTAATATTATGATAATTATTTCAATTCTATTATTATAAATTAATAAAATTATTTTATTATATAATAACTTAAATAACAATCACGTGCGCACGTGCTAACACTCTCTCGAGATTTTTCTTCATTATCCGTTGAATCATCAAAGTCAAAGACTAAAAAAGGGCATAAAAAACAGCAATCTCGCTGTCAATATATTATTTGGTAAGAAGAACACCTTAATTGTATCATTACAAAGAAAGGGAAACTGATCAGGACAATTTATTTTAGTTTTTCATTCACAAACAAATTCATGTAAGCTTGAGAGGGTACTGTTGTTTTGAACTAATCATTTATCTTCAGAGAAGAAATGGTTAATGGCCGGCATGACTTCTGGGGGACGGCTTCGGAGGAATTTGCGAAGTCTATGGTCCGCATATTTTTCTCCTTCCTCATAGTTTTCTAGCACTGCCGAGCTACGGTCAAATTTGTTGATCCTGCAAAATTGAGAATGAGAAGGAAACAAACCAACATTAAAAATATTAATGGCGAGAACATGCATAGTTTTTGAATGAAATATTAATGGTTGTCTAGTAAAAAAAATTAAACATATAATTAAAAAAATTAAAATATGAATCAATCTCTTAATCTCACTTTTTAAATTAACAAATTTTATTATATAAGTATCAAAAAATAAATTTAAAAAAATTACATCTTATTTGGTAATTTAAAATCACATGTATCAAATAAGAAAAAAAAATTTTTTTTTTCAAATTTGTTTTATGGTAATCTTTGGATGTAGAAATTTCATTTACCTCACAGCAGGATTTAGGAAAGCATTCCTTGTAAGCTGAAAGATACACATGCTTGCTGCAAAAGCCAAGGCTCCTACTAGGGGGTACACCTGAATGTATAACCCATCAATCAAACAATAAAAATGAAGAAAAAAAGGTGACAATTTATACATAGGAATAATAAATCATGGGATTGACAAAAATAATGTAAATATATAAATCATGGAATTTGGCTCCATGTTGCCTACTTCTTACCTCTGGCTTCATCCACCGACCCATTAGAAAAACTTTTCTCTCTTTTTCCTAGTGAAAATAAACCTCCAAACACTCTCCAATAAAGTATCGATTTGTTTCTCCACACAGAATTTGCAGATTACTAGTTGAAATTCAATTCAACCCTGCAGTCTGAGTATTTATAGTGTTAACATGATTTGAAAGAGCCAGACTTGGTAATTTACCCTGGCTGGCCAGACCTGTATTTCAATTCAGTGGGCTACACAAAATTTTTTACTTTAACCCTCAAAATCAAGGCCGAAAACTAGGTGCTGCTTTAGCCTTATCCTCTGGTTTTCTTGATTTGGTAACTTTGGAATAAACCCTTTTTTTAGCCTCATTGAGTTCCAAAGTTTGGGTTTGATTTGAAAGACACGGTTGAATGTCCCGATTCTCTGAATATATCAAAATTAATTGTAATAATTGTCAATTAAGCCATTAACATAATGATACTACAAATAATAATTTAATTAACATTAAAAGGTGTCCTTGATTAGCAAAATCTAAGTAAAATACCGAAAATCTTGTTTTTTCATATTACGAGTGAAGAGGCTAACACCAAATAAAAGGGAGAAATAGACTAGTGTTGAAGCATTACCATTCCAATTGTGATAGGTAGAATTAATTGAAAATAAATTGGAAAATTGACTGCTTAACCGATTAAAGAATGGATCGTAATAAGAAGAAAGAAAGATGACGGGATGAAATTTTCTTTTCATATATACAAGGAAGTCTAAGAGAAATTAAAGATATGGAAACTTTGTTCCACCTTTATCTTCATATGAATCAGTAAGAAAAAAAAATACAAAAACTCAGCATCTTAATATAAATATTTTCTCTTCGAACCGATCTAAACAAGTTTAATTACATTAAATCTAATAAATTTATAAAAAATTAATTTTTTATGTCTTAATAAATTTTATTTTCTAACCCTATATTAGTTAGTGATAAAATTAGTATAATATTTATGCATAAAATTTCTACTATTAGTTGTTACTCTCTTAAAATGATCGAAGTCTAATATTAGAATGAAATCCCGATCCCCTTTATGCCACCCTGTATATGCAAGGGCGGAGCCCATGGGACTTAGTGTAGGCTTGAGCCCCCACTAGACCAAAAAAGTATTTATATATTTGGACTTTTAACAGGTATTTTACATTTTTTTTTTAATCTTCCATGTTTATTTGCAAAATTTTCTAATTAACTTTGACAAAAAATACATAAAATTTCATTGGAAATTAAATTTTTTTCAAGATTTTGTTGTTATTGGTAACATATTTTCTTTAAATGGTTTCTTATGTTTTTGTATTTTTTTTTATCACATGAAGACAATATTATATGCTTTGAACTCAATATTTATCTCGATGACTTTGACATAAAAATGAGTGTTTATTTTTTTAATAATTTAGTATATTTAAATTAAATTTCATTAAATAAAATTTTTAAGTCCACCATATGTATACCATAAAGAAACAAACATGCACAACAATTATTGTAGTTATTGTTAATTAATATGTGACATTAATAAAAAAAAAAAAGAATTGAGTGATTAAAGGTGGAACGCTTCCAGCATGGGGTCAAGATCCTGAAGCTGCCGTCTGAACTTTCCAAGTGAGTGTTGGATTAGCCGGTACTTCAAACAAGACTGAAACTTCCCAAGAACTCCCTTTTACTTGGTTCATAATCAAGATAGATGTTACGATTTACATCAACTTATAAAATATCATTCATTTTAATCTATTAAATTTTACAATTTTATTTCACAAATAACGTATCACAAATTATAATTAGTGTGAACACCTATATCTAAAGATCGATTTTAATACACAATTAATATGAAATTCATAATTTTTCTTTAAGATTATAACATCCTTCCTCATTTTAACGAGGATCGACCATCTTCAATGATACATAATTAACACTCACTAAAATCGATTCTTATATCAAATGTTATGGTTCACATCAATTTGTAAAATATTATCCACTTTAATCTATTAGCTCTCATAGTTTTGTTTCGCAAAATACACTTAATAAGTTGAAGGTGGTGTTGAGACATTGATTGGACCATAACAATACACCTGCGTTCCTGCAAAGGTTGAGCCTTCCACAACTTTTCTCACCGCTCATCGGCACAGAAAACCTCAGGCCCTCAGTAAGTTCTTTTGGCTCACATGACCTAGAATCATCTTAATTTATGGAAGATTGTTTAGTCAAAGCAGACGATATAAATGGAGCATTGATCTCCTTGACAAAATGCTGCAATAAAATAGTGATTATTGATGTGAACAGTGACATTTGGTGGAGCAATCAGATTGTAATAAAATAGTGATTGCTGATGTGAACCGTAACAATCACTTGTTAGTGGCCTCTTAGAGATTGTTTCCCATGGAGCATGAAATAGTGGGGGAACCAACACTGAAAGTTTTGCATTGGGAAGATTTTACCACAGATAACAGGGAGCAGAGGTATACAAATTCAAAATTCTTTCATCAACGAATCAGAAAGGCATTCTTGTAACAAAATTCTAGCACCATGGTATCGAATTTGTTAGCAGAGCTATATGCACCCTCTTCACAACAAATATGTTCATGAATTTCTTATAGTTTCCTGTAAGCAATGCCACAAAATAGATGTTTCACCATATTTCACCTTTTCCAATCACCTAAGCCCCAAAGGGATCTTTATGCTTTAATGAAATGTAATGTACATGCACCCTCTTCACAACACATGGGTTTTTCATTGCTATATATATGTTATGTAGCTTAATGAAATACTTTTATCTTTTGCTGGCGATGCACCTAATCAAAATGCATCTAGTTTAAGTCAATCATGAAAATAACATAATAAGTTGAACTAAGATTTATAACAAATACAAACCAATATATAACTGCAAGCATAAATTACCTAAAATTCCTCTGTTAATGACTTATTTTTGTTACAACAGTAATAAAATATTGTGGAAATTCTACAAACAAGATGGCTAAGTACAGAAATGAACAGGCATACAACAGCACAAGTGATCATATCATAGTGAATTCAATAAAGAAACCACTGCACCTTCACATGCTTGAACTGCTTGGTGTCGCTACAACAAACATGGGAACTTGTGGTTGTGCCAGTTGTATGTTCTACAGTTGAACTGGTTCAGTAAAAAATGGTAGCAAACCAGATTTTGCAGTGTAAAAATGGTTGACGTTTATGCATATCCGAATAAAAATGCCATTGCTGCCAAGAGAGTCATCGAAAGACTAAGTGTCGAGATAAGTTGATGGGAACTGGCGTTCGGCAACCAAGGATAGGCACCAGGAGCAGGCAAAATGCAAATATCTCCATTGAAGTAGATTCTTCTTGGGAAAGCCCAACCCTTCTCAAAAGTGAAAGTTAGTTTATCCTTTCGGAGAAGTAGCTCTGATTGCACATTACCGAGCGGACCAACTTGGGAGAGCAAATCGTTGTAGAATTTAACACCCCATAACATGGCAGTATCATCCGTTGAATAAAATAAACAAATAAAAGTCATCCTATTAGTAAATTTAAAAAGAAAATTGAATATCTAATTTTCATTCTTCAACGGTTTCAAAGCCAAGTGAAAATTAGCATATTTCCTATTCACATGTAACATTTGCTGCTATGTATTACCCTGAATCAACAATTTTGACCAGGAATTAAGAACTGAGTCAGAGATTTCATGCACCAAATGATCCACATCATGCATGGACCAATTATTCTCCCCCTAAATGTTTTATTTTCCTGAATTATTTTACTAACCTTTGTCATGCTCTTAGTTCCCATTCCCTCCCATCACAGAGAAACCAGAGATGAGTTTTATCTAAACCATCATTCCACTCTTGATGACATAAGATGCAAAGACCAAGAAACATACAAAAGTGACCAAGATTGATTTAACTTACCAAGATTGATTTAACTTACTTATTGCTGTATATGGAGTTAAAGACTTATAGTTAAAGCTGAAAATTTGAGTCAGATTGTCAAAGTTGGGATGTTGCACAACTAAGTTCCACTGTAGTTCATATTGTAATTGAAATTAGTAATTGTGATCTTAACCCGCCAGTACTCCTTGTAGTTAAGCTTCACATGCCAATGAATTCTGACTGGACACATGGCTTGTACATTGGACCAAAGGTGTATAGCTGCTCTTCCCTGTACTTGGAACAACCGATGCTATATGTGGAGCTTCTGGACTGCACATTAGCAACAAAAGGCCTTAGGAAGCAATAAACAAATAAGATAGAAATCATCTCCAACCAATATAAACTCTGAACAATAAGTATCATCTTCTTGGATGAGAGAACTTACTCTATACAGCTCCCCAACTGAGATGTATTTTGGCAGCCACAAGAACATTGAGGCAAGGTACTATGGTGTCATTATAGAAAGATGACAGAGAGACGCAACAAGTGGGTGTTTTCTGAGATAGGAATTGAGAATATGTGCATGTAACATTCCATGTCACCGTCATAAAGTAGTAGTCTCAATTACAACCATCTATACTGATACAAGGAGAGTAAATTTTATTTCCAAGAACTTCTTTGTGCAAAGCAATTAACAAGTATAATCTATTAATTATTAGATACTGAATGTCAATAAAATTAGCGTCCAGCAAGAAAAACAGTACCCACTGAGGACATCTTTCTGTAATAAGTCAACTACAATAACAATTTCAGCTAATTGCAGTATAAATCAGAAAGCCATTTTTGCAAAGTTCAGTGATGAGAAACATGACCTGCTGATTAGCTAAAAGAATATGAATAAATTTATAGCATTCTAGATCTTAATCAAGTGACTTACTCAAAGCTTGTGTGACTCTTCGTTTGTCTGGAGTAACAAATCTACTGGGTTTCACAATTTTTGCTGGTCCACAAGTATAACCAGGCCCTGGTGCCTTCAAAGTGAAGCTCCTAGGAATTCTAACTGTCTTATTGGTGGTTCCTGCTTGACCCACACTCACCTGGAATGAGCTTGCAGCAGTGGCTGGATCTTGCACCCATGAGTTTAGCACTCCCCCTTTACAGCAATTTGGAATCTGCAGATTGTAAGGAGTTCCTGGCAATAAATCCACAACTGTTGGGTCCTTCTTACAGCAATGTGGAATGTTCCCTTTGAATTTGAACAATCTCCTTGCTCAGTTGTTTGCCCTCCCATCATGCTCCAAATCACCTCCTTCTTAGCCCATTTCCAACCTAACGTCCACCCGGGTGCTTGGATATGACGGTATTGCTGGAAGTTATAAATTGTGACAACTGCCTTCTCATTTCATTGAGAAGTTAATCACATTTTCAGCCAATGGGAACAGTTCTACCAATTGAATGATATTTATTGTTACCAGCATTAGTTTAAAGGAATATGAAAACACAAAGCAAGTGTACCTCGAAGCAAGCTAGGTTTATTCCTTTGTACTAGACATGCTAAATGGCTAAACTATCAAATTCTAACTTTTAGCGTGCACAAACTTCCGCATGTAATAACTAATACAAATGAGACAATACTTAAAACATAGCCATCAGGAGTCCAGCACATGATATCCCACTTGATTGTGATATTTCAGCGGATCATAGCTTCTAACCACAAGGTAAAAAAAAAAAAAGCAACAAAAGAATACATGTCCAATACCTAATTCTACATTATGATAAATGGCGGCTTACATTAAGAAATGAAGCGGGAAAGAAGTATCAGGTAACCACTAGCTCAAATTCTGGCTAAATCAATAATAACTAGAAAACGACCTCAAAAACTTGTGCTAATCTCGGTATTGCACATCAATCATTGCATTCATTGACATGGGAACTGGTGTACTACACCAACTTTGGATTAATTTTAAGACGTAAGTTTCTTCAAGGAAAGGGAAAGTTATAAGTTATTACTCTAAATTGAACACTATAAACCATTAATTGCTCAACCCTCATCATTAACTGCTGAAATCTAATGATAATTAATTTTTAACCACAGTCAATTGAGTTTTACAACTTGTCTAGTTCATAAAAGAGTCGAATATTTATTTTTACATTCATAAGTCTAAAAAGAAAATTATTTGAAAATAAATAAATAATTTATTCTACATTTTATTTATTTATTTATTTTTATATCTCATCACCGCAAGAAAGCAGTTAAGAGTTATGTACTTAACAAATCAAAGCCCTCTGAGCAGAAAAAACAGAATCAAATTTTCCCCATTGCCCATTATAGAAATATAAAATTATAGAGAGCTAAATCCCAGGTAATCCAACAAAAACCCATTAACATAAACGATAAAAGGAACTTAAAAAACATAAAAGACAGCTTTCACAAAATTAAAGAAACCCCATTTACCAAATTCATTAAAGAATCAAAATACCATAAAGAAAGAACCAACTTTTTTTAAGACAAAAACCAACTAAAGGTTCCAACTTTGCAAACGTTTTAGACAAAGAAAAAGAAATATTCTACAAACCTGTTGCATTGAAACTTGAGCAAAATAGCAAAAAGAGAAGCAAAATGTTGAAAGAACTTAGCTTGAAGAACGATTTAGTAATGAATAAGAAAAGATTAGCCATTTCTTTGTTACCAAAAAAAAAGGGTATTCTTTTGGATTTTAAGACATTTTTTTTTTTGTTCTTGACTTTGGCTCAAAAATCTGTGAGCTCAAAAATCTGTGACAGACAAGGAAGACTCAGTTAAATAGAGAGAGAGAGAGAGAGACAGAGAGACAGAGACAGAGACAGAGGGAACGAGGAGAAGTGAATAGCTTTTTCAACTCTTTTTGTCCATAGGATATGACAAGTTTAAGAACTTTGAGTTTAAAGTAGTAGGAACACTTTAAGCCCACTATAAAACCTTTTTAATTAAGTGGTAATTAGTGATAAACATAATTATTTCTGATTGATTAATTAGAATTTAGAATGAAAGAAAGTTCAAACAAAAAAACTTTAAAATAGATGATATCATAAAACTACAAGTTGTATTGAAACTAATCAACTTATTGTTTGAATAATAATATATAAAATATATATATAAATTTATCATGTGAATCATATATACAATAGATAAATGATAATAAAAATTGTAAATTATTTCATCAATGAATATGTTTTTACATAATTAAACATGCATTTATTATTAAATTAAATTGATTAATTATGTGATAGTGTCATGGATTTTGACCTAAGATTTAGAATCCGTACGACCTTAGACTTGGAATCACTTATTTTTAGCTTAAGTTAGCTTTAAAATTCAAACGTACAGGTACTAAAACAAAGGAAAAGACAGAATGCACAAGTTTGAGAGAATAAGAGAACAAAAGAATTGTTGGAATATGCATTGTATTTTACTGAAGTAAAAATGTATGATGATGTACAAAGGAGGGTGGGATGACCCTCTATTTATAGTTGAGGCTCTCGGCTAATTTATGGCAAAACCCTAGAATCATAAGATTACAATATCTCCTAATCAATTAAGGATTACACAGATTACATTAATACATGATTTGCTTCCTAATTTTTAGGGTCAATTAGATCCTGTTGAAGACTCATATTGATCCTATGTGCTTTTAGAAGATTTTGGTGTGCAGTTCTTTTCTTGGACCTTCATGGATGTGGTGCGAGCATATTGTGGGTGGTCTGGACTCCTTTCCAAGATCCAGTGTGCAAATCCCCACTAAAGTCCCTGGTGCACGAGCCTTAACCTCTGGTGCTCGTGCAAGTGAGCCTGATACACCTGACGCATTGTCCAGGACATGACATTCTCCCCCACGTGATTGTGCAACGCCCTCATTGCATCCTCTGCATGGTACTGCCTGATATGTTCTTGAAATTGCCATAAGTTTTTCGCTAGCTCCCAGCTCGCCTCATTGTTTAGAAGTCTCTTCCAGCATACCAAGTACTCTTGTCTTGGTTAGTAATTCTTTTCGGTCAGTTATGATGTTGTGGACTTCCTTATCATATGAGGCCCTTGCTCTCAATGGTGCACGCTTTGATTTTGCCTGTCCTGGATCTCCCTCATCCTCATGAAATAGCTTGAGCATGCTAACATGAAACACCAAGTGTACCCTCAGCTTGGGTGGCATATTCAGCTTGTAGGCAATTTTGTTTACCCTCGTAACTACTCGAAAAGGTCTTTCATACCTTTGGACTAGGTCTTTGTGCAGCCCCCTGTGGCGCATAATGGGAAACAACTTTACCAACACCAAGTCTCCTATTTGAAACTGCACACCTCACCTGTTCTGGTCTGTCCACTTTTTTGACCCCTTTACCGCTTTGTGAAGACAAACTCTAGCCAAGTCAACTTACTCCTGCCAAGCCTTGGCAAACTTGTATGTTGCTGGATTCGACCCTGTATAACCTGCAACAATCGAATCTGGTGTTAGTGGTTGCTGACCTGTCTCAATCTCAAATGGACTCTAGTTCGTTACTTCACTTCTTTGCAAGTTATAAGAAAACTGGGCGACATCTAGCACTTTGGCCAATCCCTTTGCATCGCACTCACATAGTACTTGAGGTAAACCTCCAACAGTCCATTCACTTGTTCAGTCTGCCCATCGGTCTGCAGATGTATGATGGTAGAAAAGTTCAAGTCTGACCCTAATAGCTTAAATAACTCAGTCCAGAACTTGCCTATAAAATGTTTATCTCGATCACTAATAATGGTCCTTCGCACTTTTCAGTACTTCATCACGTTCTTCAGGAACAACTAGGCTGCTTTCTTCGCTAAGCACTCTTTGGTTGTTGGAATGAAAATCTCATACTTGGACATACTTGGAAAACCTATATCCACTACATGGATGTTTCAAAACCCTCGCCTTGGTAGAACTATTATAAAGTCCAGGTGACGCTCTTCCATGGTCGCTTTAGTACTGGCAACGGCTTCAAGAGATCGCTTGATTTTTTGAGCTTTATCTTGTCTTATTGGCACATAAAACAAGTCTTCACATAGGACTTCACATCGTCCTTCATATGTAGCCAGTAGTATCGATCTTCTCCTAGCAAAGCCAAGGTGTGGTTTACTTCTAGGTGTCTAGCCAACCTTGAATCATGACACTCTTGTAAAACTTCTTTACGGAGCTTTCCATGCTATAGCACAAATAGCTTACTGCCCTTGGTGTACAATAAGCCATCTTACAACCAAAACCAATTAGTCTTACTTTGTTGGGCATACTCGATGAGAGTTTTGGTTGTAGGATTGTGCAAAAGCCCCTTTTTGATGTATGGCACCAAAAACCCCTCTGGTTGGCTAATGGTAGCTAGGTTTACCTTTCTGCTTGGGGCATTAGCCACCATGTTCACCCGTCTTGGCTTGAACTCCAACCTAAGATCGAATTTCGTAAAAAAATCCTACCACTTTACTTACTTGAAGGACAGCTTCTTTTATGTCTAGAAGTAGTTGGTCGTCATATTGTCCATAATGACCATGAACCTCAACCCCAACAGGTAATGGCCTCAAGTGCACAAGCAGTGCACCACTGCTGTTATCTCTTTCTCTTGGATCATGTACTTGCACTCAGTCTCATTGAGCTTTCTACTTTCAAACACGATCAGATGACCCTTTTGCATCAACATACCTACTATTACGTAGTCTGATGAATCTGTATGCAGCTTATATGACTTGGCATGGTTTGGTAAGGCCAAGACTAGCTCTTTGATCACAGCCTGCTTCAATCGATCAAAGGCTTCTTGGCATCTTACACTCCACTCTCATACTCTTTTCTTTTTGAGCAAGTCAGTCAATGACATGGCTATAGCTGAGTGACCTTTGATGAAGTGCCTGTAGTAGTTGACCAACCTAAGGAATGACCTCAACTCAGTGACCTTGGCTAGTGGTTTCCACTCTAGGATGGTGCACACCTTCTTTCATCCATGCAAATCTTGCTACATTCCACAATGTGGCCTAAGAACGGGATCTTTTGCTGGCCAAATGAGCACTTCTCCCTCTTAACATATAGTTTGTGCACCCACGAACACCTCGAACACCTATCTCAAGTGGTCTACATGCTCTCCCAATGTTTGACTGTAGATCACAATGTCATCAAGATAAACCACAACAAATCGATCAATGAATGACTGAAGTACTTTGTTCATGAGTGTACAAAATGTTTTTAGGGCATGAGTAAGTCTGAATGGCTTAACCAAGAACTCATACGAGCCATATTGAGTGACACACGCTGTCTTGAGCTTATCTCCCTCCGCGATCCTGACATGGTGGTAACTTGACCTCAAGTCCAACTTAATGAAACACCTTACACTCCTAAGTTGGTCGAACAAGTTCACCATGGGTGGGGTAAGACACTTGTTCTTCATGATCAGCTTGTTCAAAGCCTGGTAGCCTATGCACAACTGCAACGATCCATTATGCTTGTGTTGGAATAGAACCAATGCACCATACGATACTTTAGATGGCCTGATGAAGCCAACTTCAATTAACCCATAGAGCTACTTCCTTAATTCCTTCAACTCTGGTGGGGACATTTGGTAAGGGGCTCTAGCTAGTGGCTTAGCCTCGAGCACTAGCTCGATCTTGTGGTTCACCTTCCCCTTAAATGGTAACTAACTAGGTAGCTTTACAGGTATCACATCGCTAAAAGACTTGAGCACCTTTAGCACCTCCAAGGGGGTGTTGGTATCTTTCTCCATTGGTTTCTCATACTTCAGGGCTGTCAAGAAGGTGTTTTCATCCCTACTCATTACCTTGGCAAATTGAATTGTCAACACCACCTTAGACCAATCCCGAACCCATACCTTAATGGTACAAGGCATTGGCATCGTGCATCCAAAATACACATACAATTGGCAAAAAGGCATAAGGAGGGCATTAATCTGAACAAGGAAATCTAACCCAATCACAAACTAATAGTCATCCAAGGGTATTACCTCAATGGTTTCCTTACCTTTTCAGTCTCCAAGCTATAACTCTATTCCCTGTGCTACTCCAATGGTTGGAATTTCCTTGGAGTTCATTGCCTTGATGGTACCGATTTCTTTCAGCACCTTCAGTCTAAGCTTTTGGGCTCCATCATCTAAAATAAACAAATATGAAGCATCTGTGTCCACTAGTGTGCTCACTTTCTGGCTCGTAACTATTAGGTCTGCAAACATCAAGCCTTTTGGCTTGCGGTTCCTCTTACTGTAGACAACATTGAGCACCAACAACCCAAGCTTTGTTACCCTTGCCTTTGGATCCTCATCAGACTCTTTGTCTATAGCAACCAACTTGCCCTTTTGTGGGTAATTGCACGCTATGTGGCCTCCTTCACATAGGTAGTAAGAGATTGGCTCACGTGAGTCTTCAACATGAGTCCTTCACATATGCGCTTCAACGTGAGTCTTCACATCATCAAGCTTCTCCTTCATATCACCCATGGTCACCTCTACCTTGGACAAGCTCCCATTTATAGTAGACCAGATATCCCTCAAACTGGCCTTTTTGCCCTTTCCACTTCTTTACTCTTGGACCTCTGGTTATTGGCTAGCAATATTGCTTTGGGATGCCATCTCCTCGACTGCGATCTAACCTGCACGCACACAAACAAGCAGAACCAAAACTACTCTAATACCAACTGTCATGGGCTCCAGCCTAAGACTCAAAATTCTTATTGCCTTAGGCTTGGAATCACCTCTTTCTAACCTAAGTCAGCCTAAAATACAAGCGTGCGGGCACTAAAATAAAGGAAATGACAGAATGCGCAAGTTTGAGAGAATAAAAGAACAAAAGAATTGCTAAAATATGTATTGTATTTTACTGAAGCAAAAGTATATGATGATGTATAAAAGAGAGTAGGGTGACCTTTTATTTATAGTTGAGGTTCCTAACTAACTTATGGCAAAACCCTAGAATCATGAGATTACAATATCTCTTAATCAATCAGGGATTACATAGATTACATTAATACATGATTCTACCTCTTGATTTTTAGGGTAAACCGGATTTTACCGAAAGCTCTTGTTGATCCTGTGTACTTCTAGAAGATCCCGGCACACACTTCCTCTCTTGGACCCTCCTGGATATGGTGTGAGCATCTTGCGGGCTTGGCCCTGACCATGCGGGCAGGTCTGCATATTGTGTGGGCGGTCTAGACTCCTCTCCAAAACCCAATGCGCAAACCTCCTCCAAAGTCCCTGGTGCATGAATCTTAACTTCTGGTACTTGTGCTGGTGCGTTTGATGTACCTAACGTGCCTGTCCAAGACATGACAGTAACACTTGACATTGAAAAAAAGTAGTAAACTAAAGAAATGTGTCTAAAATTTAAGTCAAGTGATTCACGCTACTAATTTAAAAAAAAAAAAATCATTTAATAAATTTGAAATTTAAATTAAATCAATAAAAAAATTAGAGAAAACGAAAGAGTGAATCTGATTTGGATTTATCAGGAAGAAGGAAGAAGTATTAGATATTTACAGCATTGCACAACAGTTGTTTGTGAGATAATAAAAAATGATAGACACCCTAAAATAAACACATTCAAGAGGAGGAGCCTTTGCGTGGCTCAGTGAAGTTTGACTCATAATGTGTCGGTGCACACAATGCTCGGTAATGGTTTGTCTGTCATTCAACAAACTCACAGCCCTTCTAGTTTGAAACAACCTCTTGAAAGTTGAAAATTAAAAATTAATATTTCCTCCGGTCATTTTTTTATTCAAAATTCTTTTATTTCTCTAAATTTTGTCTTTTTAAAATATATATTTATAATTTATAATTTTTTTTGTTTTAAAATTATTTTTTATATTTTTTATATTTTTGACATTAAAAATTATTAAAATTTAATTTTATAAAATAAATTTTAATTTTAATATTGTATATATTAAAATTAAAATTTTTGTTCTTAAACTCTATGAAAATTAATGACACCCAAATAATTTAAAACAAAAGAAGTAACAAAAATAAAAAGAGTTTAAAAAAGTAAAAAATATATAAAGACATAGAAAAACATAATATGAAAAATATAAAGAAAAAATAACATTAATTAAAATCAACATATATCAATTTAACAAAAATAAAAATATATATTTTATATTTTCTATATTAATACAAATTGTGGCATAAATTTTATATAAAATATCACAAAAACTCACAAATTGTCATATTTACTTCAAATGCATACGATTGGTCAAACAGAGATTAATTGGGACAATAACGTATAAAACCGTAGAAATTCGTCTGCTTCTCCGTTATTCTTTGTCATTTTCACCATCCTCACCATCTACATTTTCATCATCCTCACCATCTTGATGAATCGTTTTCACCATCCTCATTTTCATCATCGTCTTGATCACCATTTTCATCATCACTGTGGTCTTTAGTGTCATCATTCCCAGAGTCATATAGATCATCATGACTGCCATCATCTTTTCTACCTAGCTTGGCATATTCCTTCGATTGATGTGGAAGGAAAATTTTCACCTACCCTACCATTTTCTTTGTTGGTTGTGGTTTTTGATGATCCTTTGAATTACTTTTGTTCATCTGTTACAATAAAGAAGGTCAACATTCAGGCATTTGGCAGAATAAAGTACCAGAAAATAACAAAAGATCAAGAGAATGAATCCTGCTTAAGTAGTTTATTCTGCCAAAAAGAAGGTATGCATCTCAGTAGCTATCAAATACCAAGTTCATTGTCAATGCTATTGCTGATCCATCAAGAATAACTTCAAGTACATATGTCCTACTCAGCAAAGAACTATGAACAAAACAGATGTTTAAATTTTGGATATGAAAAGTGCAATTCACCGACAAAAAAGGTGGCTTTTACTTTTAACATTCAAAACTTAACAATGCAAAGGAATATTTAAGGTATATTTAGCTCATTCAAAAGCAATGCCAAACTCCATAAGCAAGCAGTCTTATAAAGCGAAATTACTCTTTGATTTGATGATTATGTTAATGATAGAATGAATACATAACCAAGCTTGATTGACATGATACTTTTAAGTAACTGACTCTAAAATAAATATGCCTGCTATACTTTTTCTGCTTATAAATATGCCTGCTACATTTTTTCTCAAGCAGAATCTAGAGACAGCATCACGAGATTGTATGAACAGAGTTCGCGTGCCTAGTCAAAATAACAAACGCTGAACTGTTTTTCTAACAAGGATATTTCATAGTAATAGAAAGGTATATCCCTTCTATTAAAAAAAAAAAAAGAAGTTTGGATCCACCACGGCAATTTATCACACGTCATCAAAATTATAATTAATAGGATAGAACTCCTAATTATTAACTATAATCATGTCTCATGAATTACTATCATCAATTGGTAATTGTTTCCTCTGCAAAGATTTCTGTTTATCAGTAGCAAAGCAAACACATAATTTAACACAAGAAAGAATCACCCTCAGACACTTACAGCACGTAATAATGTTCTGCTATCCCTCTCTCGAGCATTCTGAATTGCCTGAAACAACATTCAACAAAATCAACAGTCAGCACAAAGATAACAAAAAACATAAGATATCAGTCCAGTCAACCTCCTTAAGGATCTTTTGCTCTTCTTCACCTTCCGCAGAATCCCTTTACCAATAACGCAGTAAAAATTCTGTGTGATCTTTCTTTCAAATATATGTATTGGAAATAAGAAATCAAAAGAAACCTTCCAACTATTTGATCAACACGACATCGACATTTTGTACAGACTTTTTGCTCCTTAGCACATCCTAAAAAAAAAATCCATCCTAATTGATTAATTGAACAAACACCCCAAAGTAAAAAAAAATACTCCTCCACCAGCGGTGTATGAGATAATTTTCCTTAAAACATTCCAATAAAAAGAAATACCTTTGATATATATACATATATATATATATATATATATTTGGCTCCGTTTAATTTGAAACAGTTTCAAGGAAACAAGTTCCTTTTTTTCCCTAGAAAACGCTTTCCATCTAAACAAACAGAGAACTAATAACAGAAGAAACTAACCAGAACAGAGATTATGATAAGCTTGACGCACATTACGTTTTGAGCAAATACTTAAAAATTCACAAAAAGTTAAATAAAAAACCATTTTTCTTAAAAAAAAAAAAAAGTTACCATTTTGCTGTTTCCGTGATGGGTTTATATTTGCCATAACGGCGTTTCCGAACGATTTGTTCTTTACATCGAGGACACACTCCGGTTATTTCAGAGTAAGGTTTAAGCTTCCCTCCAGCTTCCCCATCAAAAAAAAAAAAAAAAAGAAATTTTTAGAACTGAAATTAAAAAAAAAAGAATTTTCCCTTAAATAAAAAAGTAGTATTTGTTTACCCCCTCGTTGATTTTATGGCTGGCGTTTGGCTTCCAGGCACACTGGATCATTTTGTTATTCATATATATAAGAAAATTATGTTATTTCTTCAACTAAATATAGAATAGAATTGTGCACTTTGTTATTTAGAAAATCAAAATTAAAATTTTTAACTTTCAAGATATTATTTCAAACGACAGAAAAGGACTTGGCTTTCCTTTGACTCTTGCTTCTTTCTAACGAGAAATAGGGGAATCAAAATTTACTTGTTTTAAATTGTACATGGTTGCATTCAATGGCTTGAAAACATATGGTTCTATTGTGTAACAATGTTAATTAATGCAAAAAATCACACCTCAAACTTGCAATAACCTATATGTTCTTTGTGAAAAAGAAAGATTATGATTCTTTTTACTTTTTAGGGTTAATAAGTAATTTAACCTTTGAATTATATTGTTTTTTTTTATTATATATATGATATTTATAGAAAATAACTATGATCTGGTATCTTAATTTTGCTTTCGTCAAGTACTTTGTACGTTTACTAATGATGTTAATTAAAATGATACATGATAGATATTGACCAATGAAAATATACCACATGTCTTGATTTTATTCATTAATTTTTTTATCATATCAAACATATTATTAATTGAGTTAATTTTTAGGGTTAATGATATGACAAAATAAAAATTTAATATCAAATCATGATTTTTTTCTAAATTTTAAATTACGAAAAGTAATATAATTTAAGAGTCAAAATACATATTAACCTTTTCTGTTTATCGTATTATTACTTTTTAGAGGTCCTCTATTTCACTTTCTAAGCAAGGGCAATGTTAGAAAATAAAGTCATAACAACATGCAGTATGTATTAGCTTTGAACTTTGTCATTATTCTAATGGCAACTCCCAAATTAATGTTCTTGGGATCTTTATTTATCTTTACTTTTTATAGAACTAGAATACATCAATTAACCATCTAATACTTCAATTGGACTTTAGAGTTATTATTGGCATTGATGCAACTCATCTCACCAATGCCTCTAACAACTGATTTTAGAGAGTTCCCTGAGGATTTTGTTCTGCGCCAAAAGGTGTTTCCTTTGCCAGAAAATGAAGAAAACTAGAAAGATTGATACTATGCTGCCTAGTGTAGCTCCAATGATGACCATAATACGTGTCAAAGAATTTCTACTCTTCTTTGAGTGCTTTTGTTCAAGCATTGGCGATGCAGGAACCAGCTCTTCTTGAGGGTTAGGTGCGACAAGACTACCATCTGATTTGTTCAACTTGAAAATCTCTAAACCATTCAAGATCGCATCCATGTACACTGGATGAGATTTGGTGTAAGGGTGTATTGCAACCCATAAATCTTGTTTATTTGGACTTCCATGCGGCACTCGCACAACATAGTCTTCATACACTGGAACACCATTACCACCACTGGCAGCGATCACGTCCATACTTGCATCGGCTGTTTGATTATTAATAAATATGCTAAATACACGTTCATTCAGCCGAGTTATTTCTGGTAAAGTCTCGCAAAAATGAAGCCTGACAAGGTAATAAAACCCAGAATCAACCGGGCACAGCCAGGTAAGATTGTAATTCAAGTTAATACTTGCAGTTGGACCCATTGTACGAGAGGTTTTGTATACAACTTCTGGTGCAGTATAAGCCGGCGTGACCTGGGTGTATTTGATTGTAGCATTAGGCTGAAAAGGGGTAACTCCTGATGCTGCTCCAAAGATATAAGTCCCATCTCCATGCCATGTTCTGAACATTCCTGTGTCGTCTATATTTGAAACATCTTCTCCGCCAACATTTAGCCGATAAGCAGTTTCTAGAGCAGTGGTGTTATGAAACTCGAAAAAGTAGTTGCTGTCTAATAAGCGAAGAGAGCCATATATTTGGCCTGTGTAGATGTTGTTAGGCATAGAAACAACTTCTATGCCATTCACAAAGCAAAAGAATTTGGCGACGGGGTGAAGGTGACATTTATCATCTTATTGTTCACGGGAATGACAAATTCTTTGATAATGAAGGCTTGTGGAGGATTAATAGCAGAAACAGTTAAAGAGGCACTGAAGTTGTCCAGGAGAGTGTAACTATTAGCAGTTACGGAGAAGAAGGAAGTGGCTATATTAAGGCCAGGATATTCATTTGGGTAGAAGTAGAGACGAAGAAACTTGGGGCCAGGTGAAACGGGGAATTTGTATGTGAATTTGGCAAGAAAAATACGAGCTGTCATGTAAGGCACTTCAGTGACAGAGAGTTCAGAGGCTATGGAAGCAAACGAAGAGGTTTTAGAGCTGGTGGAGGAATATTTGAAGTCAGCATCGCCGACCCAGTTCCGGCCATCATCAGATTTAGTGTTTGATGACGCACCACAGTTCAAGAGTATGTAGTCAGTAGGAGTATAAGAAGCTGAATTTGTTAAGGAGGCTGAAGAGAAAAAAATGAGGAGGAAGATCATGGTAAAGATGATTAAAGTTGGCATTGTGAATTTAATTAGTGTCATGCTATGGGGTAGAGAGCTAGAAGCATAGAGCTTAATATAACGCAATTCTGCCAAGTTCCAGCTATGGATTGGACACGGTTTTTAAGAGTGATTAGCCAATTTAGTGATTGAAAATTTTAAACCAGATAAGAAGTTTCTAATGAAGTGGAATTTTAAAGAGAAGTGGCAGTTGACTAGGGAAATAGTGAGTCATGTCTTTTTGACCTGCTTAGATATAGTTTTAGCTGGCATTGGAAGACAGCTTCTATGCCATTTATTTCTGAGAACGAGAAACTAATAAAGCCAGCAAATCGACCTCAAATTGGAGCAGACACGAAGAAACTTGGGTCCAGGAAAAGACAAGGGGAGGATCCGAAATGATGAAAGCAGTCATGTTTGAATTTGAAGATGAGCAAATTCATGAAGCACTGAATGCAAAATTATTGGGAGAAGAAAATCATGCTATGAGAGCTAAAATAATTTTTCCGACATGATTTTTACTTTGCTTTGCTCTTGATTTGTTTTCTTACGAAAGATGGAGGAAAGGAAAAATTGTCTGTACTTATCTTCTACTTTCGGAAAAGATTTAGAGGAATTTTTTTAGAACTTTAAACCTAACACTAAATTCTAAAATTTAAAGCCTAAATCTTAATTCATATTTGTGAAATTTTTTATTAAAAATAATTAAATAAAAATTAAATTGAAAGTTCAAATTGATAGATTAAAAAATTTTGTTAAATCATATTTATAAAGTTTTTTATTAAAAATAATTAAATAAAATCTAAATTTAATAAAAAATTTTGATAGATTTTTTATTTGTTGAATAAATATTAATCAAAATTATAAAATATATAAAAATTGCCTCGAAATTGTTTCATGTCGTAATTTGATGGACAGCTATTCTATGTCTTACAAAAATTGAGGGTAAATTTGAGAGATACCAACTTCTTTAGATCAAACACCATTTCTCTTTTTTTTTTCCCTACATTTTACTTTCCCTCACGATACTCAAACTCTATAAATAAATAAATAAAGATTTACAAAAAAAAGTTTGGTTGATAATGACATGTAAATATTTTTTAAAAGTTATAAATAACCTTTGCTTTTCACCTGTTTGAAAATTTGTAATGTTATTCCAACTTTTAAATATTTATTTTAATTAAACAAAGATTAAGATAATAATTTTGTATTATTAATTGAGATTGATAATAAAAAATTAATAAATTTTTATACCATAAAGAAAATATATGTTAAGATATAAAATAGAATATAAATATCTTAAAAATGCATATAAATTAAACTTTTAAATGCAATTGTTTTATGTAAATTTTAAATAATTAATTTTTATATATTTAATTTTCATAATTAACAAAATATGATTATATTTATATTAATACATATATTAGAATATTAAAAAAAAGTTTTTAGAATAAATTATTATTATAATTTATTATGATTTTAGCTAAAATTTTATATTATAATTAATTCAAAAAAAATTATAAATATTAAAAAAAATTTGGACAAAACTAGGGTAACAATTTAGTTTAAATTATAAATGATATTTTTAATATATATTATTAATCTTCTCACTAAATTTTATCAATATATTATTTTAAATTTTTTATCAACAATTTTATTAAATAATTTTAAAAACAAATTTAATCTATTTCACTTTAAAAACTTCATTTGAATTTTATACTCTTCTTCTATATTTAATTTCTATGATGTCCCATCTCCTAGAACTAGGAGTTATATATACGACTATAAATGGTTTTACCGACTTAATTATTTTTTTTTTACATTTTCTTTGCAGCTTCTTAGCAAAATATATTCACATGGCAAACCAAATGATTATATTGCTGTGCGTTTGGTTTTGCAAATTGACTTGGCCTTTCTCATTATTCATTTGATAACATAAAGTTGAAAGCCTCGCTAATCAGCATAAAGAAAAGTTGAAGTCCCTACATTTATTTATTTATTTATATTTCTTTCTGTGTGAACTTGACTAGTTTTCTTAACAAATGAAAACAGGCAGGCAAAGAACTTTCTTTAATTGTGACATTCATGGACAAGATTTAGGTAAAAGTTTATAGATGAAGATATGTTACATTTTTTATTAAAAATATTAAATAAAAATTAATTTTAAAAATAAAATTTTATATATTGATAAAATTTAATAAAAAACTAATAATATGTAAGAAATTTATTAAAAATATTATCTACATTCACAATTTAATCAATATTTATTGAATGGTGAAAGTTTATCATAATCAATAAAAATATTTATTTAAAGAAAATATCAATTTAAAATTTGTATATTTGATCTATATAAAAAAATCTTTTAGTTTATAAATTTAACTTTTAAATTTTAATTTTATTTGATATTTTTACTAAAAAAAATCTTAAGAATTTTACATAGAAAATTTTATCAAAAAATTTTCTCCATCTTCTGAACTTAAAATTTATTTTTATAATTATTTATTGTTGATTTCATATTGGAGGCAGATATTTCATTTCCAATCATATCAAACTCCATTAAAAGGATCATTATATGTAAGAGAGGCACACTAAAGAAAATTTCGAGCACTGGATGCATAAAAAGCGAGAAAAACAAATTAAACGGGTAGGTAGCCAAGTACTTTCCAATTAAACCTACTCATGAGCTGAATTAAGTCAGATTTGGATCGAGTTTGTTATGATATTTTAATATTTTAATTAAGTTCGAGTTTGATTAAATTTGATTTTTTGGATATCATTTTTTATCCAATTTTATTCCTCCACCCATAGTACTTGGTATTTAAAATTGAAATTTTTTTTTTGTAAATTATTAATTTAATTAATTTTAATTAAATTTATGAGTCCTTTTTTACTTGGATCCAATTTTATTTTGTTAAATGTAATTTAAAATTAGATCATTATTTTCTATAAAAAAATTTTATTATATTATAAGTAATAAAACAAATAAGACTTATCCATTATAAAAATAAAACAAATGAGTTTTTTTTTTATTATAATAAAAAATATTTTTTAATTTTTAGATAGTGTCGGGCTGAGCCTAGGCCTTAAATGATAAAACCCAAGACCTTATTTTTATCAAATTTCATTTATTTGTCCACACTCATTTAATGAACTTAATTTTCATGTCTAAATTGTTTAAAATTTCAAGTGAACTTCTAGATTCGGACAGACCATCCAACTCAAGTCTATTTCCAATTCTAAATTACAATTAACATGATAGTTCGTTTTGTCATATGTAGGCCTCCCAATAATCCCATTTGGACTTTGATCTCCTAAAAAACATGCAGATTGACCTGGTCTTCTTATGAATTAATTTGTTTCATGTTTATTTTTAGTACCATAGAATTCAAATTTATTATAGTATCATTTACTACTTTGCAAGTAAAAAAATTAAATTGTTACCATAAATAGGAGTATTTTATAATCGTTTGGGTAATATAATTTTTTCACCACAAAGAGTGACTTAGTGATCCAAAAGGATATTTTGGGTCATTGATTATGTTGACATGACAAACCGATCTGATTTATCAGATCATATGCACGTCATTGTAACCAGCATGATAGCCCATTTGAGGCCCGCATGGTCAAACTGATATGTTGTCCGCACATTTGGAATCAACTGACCATGTCAAGTGGGATCGGGCCACATCGGCTTAAAACTATCCACCTTAGGTCGGGTCCTTTAAACTCGGCCACATCCTCCTTCAGGTATAAACACCTGCTTTTTCCAAGTAACCCAAGTCATCAATGAAGCAGTCCATTGTTGCACTCTCAACTTGTGAAGCGAAGTATGTAGCTACGGCCTCAAGTGCATGTCAAGCAATCTGGTTGTGCAATTAGATAAGTCAGATTCATGTTCCTATTGAAGGTCCTGTGAAGATTTTTGTTAACAAAATTTTTGCAATCAATTTTGCTAAGAACCCAGTCATACACGAAAAAAGCTAGCATATTGACATCCGTTTTCAGTTGCTAAGAGACCAAGTTGACAAAAGAGCAATTGAGCTAGCGTTTTGTAAGTCTAAAGACCAAGCGGTTAACATCCTTACCAAACCATTGAACTATGAAGCCTTTGTCAAGCTGAAGCGCATGCTGGGAATGACTACGCTATCGAAACAGCATTAAAGGGGATGTTGACGTTAATTTGGATTCCTCCTCAACATTCAATTAGTGGAGCTCTAGTTGGTGGAGTTGGGTTTTTTTATTTTTTATTTTTTATATATATACATAATTAGTGGAGTCTTAGTATTTAGCTAATAATGGTTATTATTTATTGTTATATGAGTTAGTAGAGATGTGGTTTAGCGAAGGTATCCAACTTAGTTATTTTATTTATTTATATAGCTGTCACCCAGTATTGTTGTAGAAGTATTGTTGCAAGTCATTAATCTACTATTTTCGTATTTTGCTTTTCACTTTATGCATATTTTTCTTTTTTTCTCTTGATGAAGTATTGTTGCAATTCATTAATTTATTATTTCGTATTTTGCTTTTCACTTAATGCATATATATATTTTTTCTCTTGATGTTGTTATACTGCTTTCATTCTTCATAAGTTAACAATCTGTCTGGCAGCTTCATTGATTTTCTTATGTGATAAGGAAATTAAAAAATAAAAAATTTGTGATATTGTGCTACATAATGCATGTTAAAATATTAAAAAAAGGTCAAAATTTATTATTGTTCTTGACAGATGCTTGAAAACAACCATTTTCTTGTTTTGATGCATATCTTAAAAAAAATTTCACATGACAATATTTATTATACGACATTCATACCACGTGATAATTTATTCCAATTGTTAAAAAAAAAAAAAAAGGTTAACGGTGTAAAATTTTTTTCAAGGGTTTAATTGATTGTATAATTGAATTAATGTTTAATTGATTATAATAAAAAATAATGTTAGTATGAAATTTTTAATTAAATAAAAAGACTTAATTAGTATTTTAATTATTTCTTTTTTTATATATTCTTTGTAGAAATTACATTAATTCATAGCATGCAAAACAATTCTCTTTCTTTTTGCTTTTATTTTTCACAGCAACGACTTGGTCTTCGGAAGATTATGACCCTTTCTACATCAACCTTCCAATAAATTTCTCAGGCCTGATTTGGATTTCAACGGAGCCATGGTGAAGCACGATTCAAGATGTAAAAAATGCAAATTTTGTGTTTAGTTGAGATCAGTGCGGTGCCCCACTCTAACAGAGCTTCAGTTGTTTGCTAGAACCTCATTGGTTCAGAGAAAATTTTTTATTTTCAACCACAGCTGTTTTTCATTTTTATTCTCCCTTGTTTTATTTTATTTTTTTAACTTTATTCATTTTTAATTTTGTTTTATTTTTAATTTTTTATTTAAAAGTTTTCAAAATGATTTATTTTTTATAAGATAAAATTTTTAATTATTAATATTTACTAACAAAACTATTGTTTAACATAAAAATAATTTATTAATTTTTTATTAATTTTATAAATTTAAAATAATTTAAAATTTTTGTTAAATATACATTTTAATTTAATGTTTTTAATAATAATTTTTTCATTATAATTTATCTCATCATCACAATTATGTGCATCAAATGTATATATTTATAATTAATTTTAATTTCACCAAAAATAATCTCATCTCCATTATTAATTTTAATTTTACCAAAATCAATCTTACCATCTATCTAAATAGATCTCCTATCAATAACAAAAAGTTTTAAGCCCCTATACATATTTATACGCGTTGAAGCGCCAAGCAACAATCTGGACGCTTTCGTCCATATTGTCCACCCTTTAACCCGATTTATTTTCTCTTTTCTTTTTCTTGATAGAATTTGGATTTCATTGATGTCAAAATCAAGGAAAAGTTTTCACGTCTTTATTTTAGTTACTCAATTATAAAATTCACGAATTGGCTATTACTATTTTAAAATTTAAATTTTTTATTCACTCAATTATTAGACATTAATGGTTTATCAGTGTGATATTTCATGTATCATCCGAGATTTATAATGTTGCATTATCATATCATTTAATATATCACATGATATTTTGGTGTATTATTATGAAATATTTTATAATGTAAATTTTGAGTATTAAAAAGAAAGAGATAAATTAAATGTTTAATTATTTAATTATTTATAATTTTTATTTTGGTAATCCAAGTTTTTTAAAAAATTATAATTTAATCATCCATGTTGTAAATTTATTAAATATTTTTATTTTTGTCGTCAATATCTCACTGTTGACTTGGAACCGAGGGGTTTCAGAAAAAAATCTAATGTATTGCCAAAAAAAAAAAGCAGCAAAGTTTGTATTTAAATTTTAATATCATCTCCCTTTTATAATCTCGGAGAACACAATTTCAGATTTCATCCTATCAATATCACTTCGCGTAACATTATTCCTTCCACCACTGCTAATCGTGCTCCTTGATTCTGACACTTGCCCACCTGAAACACTAAACAAGTCATCATCATCATCATCATCATCCATGGTGATGACTCCTCCGCCATGGGAGTTCATCACCTGATGACTCCTCTCAGTTGCCTCTTGGATTTGCAATGCAAATTCTAAACCCCAAACCACATCATTCATCATTGGCCGTTCAATTCCTTCGTCACGAATGCAACTTTCAGCAAGATCACCGAATTTCTGTAGGCATAAAGGTGAAATATCACCCACCATATTTGGGTCCATGATTTGTTCAAGGCTTCCTATTTGCATGGCAAATCCTAGCCCATCGAGCCAGGTTGACTTGATCCTTTGGTAGCCCTGGGATCATAGACGGTCAAGCACATAATACTTCAAATAAAACCACACTAAACGAGTAAACATCCGATTTCTCAGTCAACTGTTGCTTTCGATAGTATTCAGGATCAACGTATCCGACACTCCCTTTTACCACAGTGCTGAAATGGCTTTGAAACATGTCTGTGGGACCCACTCTAAGACAATCCGAAGTCAGAAACCTTGGCCACCCAATTCCTGTCCAATATTATGTTCGTAATGAATAGGTGGTTCAAGGTAATGCAATCCACACGGGCCTCCAATGCAAATTTCCAACCTCCTTTTCCATGGTAAAGGAGGATTTTTGGTTTTGTAGAGATGATCCCTCGCGGCATTTACTCATATACAAGAATCATTTAGCCATGATCACCACAGAAACCAATCAGCGAGACAAGATTAACAAGACATATCTTGGAGAGTAGTTCAAGTTCAGTTTGGAACTCCCTGGTCTCTTGCATTGATGATGAATCTAGCCTTTTGATTGCAAGTTTGCAACTTTGGTTGACCCACAATCGATGCAACCTCTGTACACGTGACCAAATCCTCCTGATCCAATAATGAATTGCTCATCAAAATTAAAGGTGGCTTCTTTGATGTCAATGATTCAGAACCGGCGACAAAGATCGGACGGTCGTAAGGAAACGCTGGTTGTACAGGTGGAGTTTGATGGGCAGAGTACTTGCCCCCAATGATGATTTGGGTATGCTATTGCTAACAGCTGAATCTTTTAGTTTCCTTTTGTTCTTGAAAATGAAAAATCATATGATTAGAGAAAGAGCAAATGCACCACTAAAGACAGCTATGGTAATGACCATAACCAGCCGTGAGAATCCTTTTACCTTTTTCCTAACGGGGGAACCTTGCAGTGCCATTGGTGCAGGACTCAAACTTGGTTCAGGATTTGGCACTGCAAGACTACTGTCTGATTGGTTGAGTCTTAGAATCTCTAAACCGTTCAGGATTGCATCACATACTCTGAACCTACGTCTTTGCTCGGGTGTAACGCCAGCCAGAGAATTTGCTTACTTTGACCTTCACTTGGAATCAACAAAACGTAGTCTTTATACACCGGAATTCTATTGCCACCACTCCATTTTATCACATAAGCATGAAGCTCAGCGATTTAATTGTTGATGAATATGTCAAAGACGCGTTGACCTACCGTTGTTACTTATAATTGAATCTCGCAGAAATGGAGCCTAAGCAGGTAGTAGAAGCCAGTATCAATTGAAAAATTCCATGTGAGATTGTATTTCATGTTGATATTTGGATGATCACCCATTGTTCTTGACGTGCCATAGACAGTAGCCGAAGCAGTATGACCCGGGGTATCTGGTGTGTATTCGACTGTAACGTTAGACCGTCTAGCAGTAGTTCCTGTTGCAGCCCCAAAGATATAGAGCGAATCGTCAAGCTATGTTCGAAACATGCCTGTATCATCTACGTTAGCCACGGTTGCTCCTCCGACATTTAGACGATAAACAATTTTAAAAGCAGTAGCGTCAGGAATATCAAAGGGAGTTTTTTACTATTCACAATGAATACAGAATTCTCGTGCTGGTACATGTTCTTCGGCATGAAAACTACTTCAATGCCGTTTACAGAGGGCAAAGAGTTTGGTGATGGCAAAAAGGAGACATTTAGCATCACAGTTCCCGAAACTGGAACCATAAATTCTTTGATTAACAGGGCCGCCTTAGTGTCTTCAGCTGTTAAATAGGCACTGAAAATTTTCAAGAGTTTTCCATCTTCTGATATTGCATTTGATGTTGCACCACAGCTGCGGAGAATATTATCAGTTGGGGTGTAAGCTGCTCATTTGCCAGCTATGGTGAAAGGGAAAAGGAGATAGTGAAACACCAGGTAGAAAATGAAAGGGAGCATGGAACGGAATTCTAAATCTTCCTGAGTTATCTATTGGAGAGAGCAGGTGTAGGAGATGGAATAATATAATTAGAAGGCAAAGCTTTGAAGAAAATAGGCACCAAGGGGTCAATAAGGTAGCAGAAAGAACTGGACAGCTGGCTTTCCGTTGTTCTACAATTTTTAGACCCTTAAGAAGTCAAGTGAACTTGAGATTTGTAATGGCAATAATGAATTACACAAGTTTTGATAATAAGTTGATTGAGACTGGACCTCGTCTGCTTTTGCTTAGCCCATATTCAAAGTGCTTGCTTTCCATTAGATGTTTTTAAATTTCCAACCTGAAAAACGGAATGGAAGCCTGGGACGCGGCAGTTATCTGGAAAGCATATCTTGACTGCTTGAGTAAATATTTTTAATCAGATTTGATTGATTTTTTTGAACAGCATAGCTTTATAAGAACTGTTTTTAACGCTAATATTCACGTTCATTTCCTACATTTCATTTCTCTACCCATAGACTCTCTTAGTGTCAAGAGTCACCACCGACTCTCTTGATGAGTCGATTCTTTGCTGCCACCTAGTATATGCTTTATTGGCAGCTGGAGTTTTGTGCTTTGTGTTGCAAGTTCCTCACTTTGCCAGCAAATAGCTTCCTTGCGTAGGATTAATTTTGTAACAATATAATGCTCTTGTTAGTTGTATTATTGTAGTGTGACAATGTACCTCATACATTGGATCCATTCTTGAAATCCTTATACGGTTAATGCAGAAGTAGATTCAATCTTGAAATTGAAACGCAAGAACATTTTCTTTGAGAAAGAAGAAGGTTTAGAATTCATATTTTCAATTATTTTCCCTCAAATTCACATTTCGATGTCTTTTTGAGCAAGAGAAGTGACTAACTTTTGCGAAATTGGATCAATTATCTTGGATTGTCTCACTTCATCCAAGTTTTCGGGTCAGATTGAGAAAGACATTGACAAGACCTTCTGTGGTTTTCATACCTTAACCAATTTGCATACTCAGAACGTTTCAGCCTAAAGAACTTTGCTTCGTACTAAACCTTGATTGCGTTCGAAAATAAGACATGTTCAGCTTTTAAAGGAGAATAACTACTCATGGTTTTTTTCTTCCAAGCTTGGAAATTGAACTCAGTGTGGTAGAAATCAGAATGATTCATATAATTCTTTCTTATTAATCACAATATTCTAACATTCTCTTAGACTTGTTACAAAAATAATAAACAACATTCTTCCTAATAACAGTGACAATAAAAGGAATGCAAAACACAAAATCTTCATATCCTTTTCCTAAAATTTATTTGAGTCCCCGTTTGCAACGAGTATATACAGTGCAAAGCCGATAACCATTAACAATTGGTTTTATGCAATTTCCACATTATATATATATATATATATATATTATATTTGCATTGCAAATTGGTGTTTTCTCCAAACCTCGATAAGAAAAATAATTTAGGATCCCCTTTAGAACACTTCTTCTTCACCTTCAATGTATTCAGCAATTGTTTCATCATATGTTGTACTATTTGTTTTGCTTTCAGGAAGGGCTGCTGTGGACAGACTTGTGCTGAATAGAATTACCAGCAAAGAAGCTAAATAGAACACTGGAAAAAAAATTTCATTGATTGATTAGGGTCTTACCGTGGGGGACTTTGCTCTTTCATCTTCAATTGTAGAAAGAAAACGACGCGGCTTTTTCTTGACTTGGTCAAGATAATTTTCATGTTAAAATGAAATCAGGAGTAATTTACCAATTTTCTCACAGCTAAGAACAGATTAATGCAAAACTAGGTTCGTTCAAAGTTGGATTTCCTCTCGGCCATTCCTGTTTTTTCTGTTGACTTTAAGTAAATTTCTAAAGACCAGTGTCCATCCCTACCATTTTCTGCCAAACTGGGACCAATGAAAATTAGGACAAAGAGTCATCACTCTGTCTAAAAAAGAGTTAATCGATGGCGGTGTCACCACGGTAGCAATCAAATGGTTAAACCCATTATCAAAACAAGGAGCCCACGAATTCCGAACAGAAATTGCAATGCTCTCTCAACTCAGGCATCTTCATCTTGTGTCTTTGATTGGGTACGGGTACTATGGTACCATCCGTGATCATCTTTATAATACCAATGATCCTCCTTTTTCATGGAAGTTAAGGCTTGAAACTTGCCTTGGAGCTGCCCATGGATTGCAATATCTTCATAGAGATGCAAAACAAAGTACCATCCATCGTACGCGATGTGAAATCGTCCAATACTTTATCGGCCGAAAATTATGTTGCTAAAGTCTCTGATTTTCGCTTTGCCAAATTGGGTCCTACCACCATGTCCCAAACCCATGTTAGAACTGTGGTCAAGTGTAATGTTGGGTACTTTTATCCTCAATACTATTGTCGGCAGCAACTGACTGAGAAATCTGATGTCTATTCAATATGGTGTGGTGTTAGTTTGAGTTGAGACACCATGTGTTAGGCTGCCTGTCATACAAAACATGCCAAACGAGCAAGTTAGCTTGGCACATTGTGGTCCTATTTGTTGTTAGAGGGTTATAGATCTGCCTCTGATGGTTATAGTATTTCTCTAGGTGACTTTAATAAGTTTGTAAGTACCAAAAATAATGATCTCCAAGATAAGTTCGATTTAAAGGTTGGCAGTGTCAGTTAGACAAGTGTTATTTTTTTTATGAAAAATGATAATATTAAATTTAGAATCTAATTCCGTTAATTCCTGATATTACTTTTAAAAAATAATATTTAATAAATTTAAATTTTAAATTTTAATACTTTTAATTTTTATATCTATCCCCAAATTACAGTTGTTTTTATATTTAAAAAAGTTGATAATATTATTGTTTAATTAAGAATATTTCGTTTAAAAATAAAAATTTTCTATCTCCAATCCAAGAAATGGAGACAGAAAATTGTGGTGACAGTAAAAAGGAAACAGTACGAAAGTAGAAGAAAAAGACAATGACTGATGTCCGATTTTGATACGACTTGCATACTCGTGACAAAATAAAAACAAAAATACAATTTGCATTAAAAAAAATTGCAGCTCATGAGTTTCCATTTTTTCTTTTTTAAAGTATACACACTCATTTTTTTTATGAAACCTCAAAACTTGAATATGCAGTTTTGCTGTTACTATTAACTCTGTTAGAATAGAAAATGGGTTTTAATCGGACCAAATTATTATTGCAAACAACAAACTATCTAACTTGGCCGATAGTCAAACGAGTCTGAACAAATGTAAGATGTTTTATTAGATATGATAATTATAGTATTTTTGTTTGTTTATTTCTTATAAATAAATATAAAATATAAAATTATCATGGTATGATTAGTATCAATATGCTAAATATAAAACAAATTTTTTTAATTTTATCAAATTTTTATATAATTTTACTAAAATTTGTAATAATATTATTTTTATATTTTTATATTATTTTTATATTAAATCACCGTATTATATTTAAAATTACTTTGCATTCGTTTTAGCCACTATGGATCAATTTGAAAAAACATTCGAAATAACAATTTGATGGATATTAATTTTAATCTGTGAACGTTAATACAGACAAACTATGCAACACTTTAGCATTTTCCTTCGAAGAAACAACCCAGTTTTGTAATGGCTGCAACTGGTGAAATAACAATTTCAGAACCAGAAATATCTGAATGATGAATGATGAATTTCTTTTTAATCTTAAATTTTATGATCAGGTCGGTTTTGTTGGGGAACACCGCAACTCTAATATCATTTGTTAGGCTAAAAACCTCTAATCCAATCATACTAATGGAAACGAAATCAAATAATAAATCAAACATACAAGAGATAATAATTTAACGTTGTACGATCCAACTAACCTACATCCACGGATGAGAAACAAGATCCATCAGTTGTAGAGAATTACAAACTTACATCAAATCATTAACCTCACTCAACAATCAATACTCATAAGACACTCTCAATCTCCTCTAGTCCTATAGAGTATTCTCAACCCAAGCAAACACAAACTCAAACTCTTATGCACCATTTCAACATAACCAAACACATACACATATGCTCCCATACATCATACCTATGTAGACCCTCTCAGTCTCCTCTAGTCCATTTACAAACAAACATACATACCTATAAGACGTAGAGCCCCAATACTCCTATGGGGTGTCTATCCTATAAAATCCTACAACTCTCTTACATCATTTTCTCATACATAACCCTGTAGAGACTTCACATATTTATAATCATACAAACTTGCCCATTAAAAATCCATCTCCTCTTAGAATTATTCTCTTGTAAGTTAAACTTGCCTATTAAGAATCTCTTTCCTTTTAGAATTCTTCTTTTGCAAGTCAAACTTACCTATTAAGAATCCCCTTTCTTTTAGAATTCTTCTTTTGCAAGTCTTCTTGTCCATCAAGCAATATCTGACAAATCCCAAACAAATCTCTTATGGGATTTGAGTCAATATTTTCAACAGGATTATCTTTTTCGTGTGAATGATGAATATGAGAAATTTCTGAATAAAGAAGAACAAGCGTGGTGCAACAATAAGTACAAAGGGGAAGCTATTAACAGGAGAGAACCACAAAAGAAAAACATAGAAACTGCAAAATCAAGCAGGAATCGGGAGAATTATAGTTTACATAAGATGAACTGAATCCATTCATAGTACTGAATCTGGGTCAGAATTTTACCAGATTAAAAGCAGAAGAAAAATACAGTAACCCAAATGAAAAGATGGGAAATAAACCTGCTACAACAGTTTGATCGACAAGAAAAACACAACATTACAGACAGTAAAAGAAACAGAAAGGGCTTTCTGTTCTGATAGAACAGTTTATTTTTGTAGTTAACTAGAATCTTGTTTTCGGCATTCATTCACTACTTAGTGACCTTGGCGACACCTATCGTATGTTTGACAACCCCGGTTGTCCTTATTGAGGGCTATTGCATACTTGTCTCCTGGAAAAGCTGGACCCTTCTGGACAGCATTATAAACTATATAATTGCGTTCTAGAATCCTAGCATTCACTCCAGCACTCGACTCCATCAAGAACTCTTCTTCTCCAATGAATTCAGCAATGTTTCCGCTGTTTGAGCCTGAGCTTTCTCCACTGACCAAAGCTGCTTTGGATACATTTGGGTTGAGTAAAATCAGTATGACCGCTAAAGCAAAACTAAGCCGTGGGTTCTTCATGAGTTTAGCAGTTCCCATTACTTTCTCTCCTACCGCAGAGTTTGTAAGATTGAAAAGTAGTTATAAAGAAAAGTAAAAAGTACCATAAGATAAAGAGGGAAAGGCTGTCCCTGAGAGATCTTGTATTTCTGGTGTTTCAGCTACTGTAAAATTATTATATACATGTGATTTGCTATGTAATTAAGTCACTATCCAATTAACAGCTCAGTCAATAATCGTTGTTTTTTTGGATTTTTGTTCTGTTGTAGGATCACGAGGCTGATTTTGCCAAAGATTAATGGTCCCTCGACATGGACTAGCGAGCGAGAAATGTCATGTAGTGTGATAAAAATAGCGATTCTAATTATCATTTAAGTAGACGTTAACGTTGTGTATGATAAAAAAAGAAACGAAGGAAAAATAACGTGAAAGAAAAATTATTTTCTTTCCAGCTTTCTTCGAAAAAGAAAAAATTACTTTCTTTCCATCTTTCATTTTTGTTTCTTCCTATTACTTTTTGCCAAAAAAGAAGAGGGAAGGAAAACTGAGTGGATTTGAATATTTTTGCCTCCTTCAAATTTAATCTTTCCAGGAGGAAAACACTCGTTCAATCCAAATTAATAATTTTACTTATAATTTTATATTTAATCTCTTTTTTCAATGGACTTTCAACCTTGTAGATTAATTGTAAAAAAATAAATTTTTTTATTTAGTAGAAAGGAATTTTTAGGCTTTGTTCATTACATTCTTTTTCAAATTGATATAAATAGATTTATTTACGTAAAATTTAATGAATTTATGAAAAATTAATTTTTCATATTCTCTTAACGAATTTAAGCTTAGATAATAAAAAGAAATGCATACTCCTTTTTTACTTGTAAAAAATGTAATTACAATTAGGTGATCATAGGAAATTACAATTATAGACTAATTGTAAAAAATGTTAGCAACTAACAATTAAGAAGGATTGAAAGCATAATTCTAAATCCCAGGAATCATATGTAAATATTAGAACACCAAATTTAATTATATTATGTATCTGTTTAGGCAATCATAGATTATAAGTACAAGTAACACCAATTCCTTAAAAGAACTAGGCTTTCCTTTTTGTTTTTTTTTTTTACTGACGGCTCTCAATGGGTAGATACCATTATTTAAAAGTAAAAAAAAAAACCTTAGTTAATTTATATTTAAACCCTTCAAACCTCTCCATCAAAGGTTTATTAGGCTAAAGGTCTACATAACAGTCAAATCACACTGACCCAATAAGATGTGCAAAATTCATACATAAATTATCACAATTAATTATTTAGGCTCTCAAGCTTATCTCGTATTAGAACTAAATTTATCAGTCTATTTTATTAAACATTAAAATCACTAATTAATAGTAGCCCACTTATTGAGAAATTCTAACATTCTCGCAATTGGATAATATTAATTAGGTTGTTTGATTTTAAGAAAAACATAATTTAGAAAACAAAACTCTGGCTGATTAATTTTATTTTGATGTGGCCACAACTTTAAAAAAAAATTTAGCCATTGAGATAACATCTCAATGATTCTGTCCAATAAAACCATCTAATACCAAATCATGATAGCCTTTATACCTTTTATTAACATAAGACCAATCCATGGTTACAAGTACCAAAGACTCTATCAATAATGAATCTCGGTGTGGCTGTGTAGTAAGAAAATAATACTTAAATGTGATCTCAAAGAATTATTTTCATTGTTAGCCCTCTTGCTAATTTCTCTAAACTTACTGAAAATCTCTATAACATCTAAATGTGCCATATGCCTCATCTTTATCCTTAAGATTACTTACTGGCATCATTTATAAGGCATATTCAAATGATATTAAAGTTGCACTTAAGACAGATATCAAGTCTTAAGATTTTCTAATATAACATGTTAATATAAGATGTGTACATGCAATAATAAATATATATATATACATATATACAAATAACAATGATGATGTATATCTAAAATAATTGGGTCCACTTAACTTGATGGTACCTCATGGAGTTATTCATCTTAAACAATGTCTTGTAAGTAATTAGCAATCACATACAATGCATTTAATAAAGTAAACAAACTTAAAACAATAATGGTTTCAAAGCAAATTTACAATATATCATTGTCATACTAAACCCAATACCTTATCAAGTTTTATTTGTCATACTTATAAATATCCATATTATGAGCTTAATAATACCATAATACTCATACAGAGAAAATATATTATCATTTTATCAAATCACAATGACTTTCACTAATCTAGCAAATCACAAACATACTCCAATCAAACTTTGAATAACAATAAGGAATACTTCAATAAATGAAGTCATAACAAAATTATGTATTATTTGCTCTTATACCAAATGTGATCACTATTATTGTTCTTAGACTTTCATGATGTCACTTTAATAAACCACTAACAAATTACTAATATTATGAACATATTCATATGTCCATACAACACAAAATTCTCAATATTTTAACATGAGATCATTTTCAATTAATTTGAAATTCATTGAATTACTGATTTTTGTATCTAAAATATACCTAAACCAATAGCCTATTAACTCTCATTTACCTTAATACATATGATATCTCCAAAGCAATAACTTGAGGGCATTTATGATTTCTCACTACTTTAAAACATATGCATAAGAACTCCCACTAATTTTCACTTCCTTTAAAAAATAGTTTTGGCATTAATAAAATGATGATGATGATGATGATGATGATGATGATGATGATGATGATGATGATAATAATAATAATAATAATAATAATAATAATAATAAATCAAAACCTTTATATTATCATTTTTTGAAATAATTCTCAAAATTAGTTGATATAAGTTAAAATAAGGGAAGTGAAATTAGAGAAAATTATAAAATTCTTGTTCTCTCTCAAAAGTAAATCAACAAAATTTAGGGAAGATTATCAAGAAAGGAATTGAATTAATAAAACAAAACAAATAATTTTGATTATTTTTTACAAAACTTCATTCCTCAAAACTCTCACATGTGTGACAAGTGTAAAACAATATTCTCCCTTTCAAGTGTGAGTGCCTTAAAATAAAATATTAAATTTCTTTTAAAAAATACATTGTTAACAAATGATAATAATATGTTCTTTTAAAATTGATAATTGCTAGGTTTGATAATAGTAACTAAGATAATCAAACCAATATCTTAATTGAGAATTAAACAACTAAAACAAATATTTATTAAATGAAATTATATTTCAACAACTTTTAATTTTACTTAAGTTAAAATGAGATACCTCTACAGGTCTAAAACTTTTTTATGTAGAAGCTAACCCTTTTGACTATCATAAAACACTATACAATAAATGTATATCCTCAGATGTGATAAATTAAATTAACTAATAATTTACGCATTTATTATATTGTACAAAACATCCAAGAGCTTATGACTCATGGCAAACATTAACTTATGATGACATATTGAAATTGAGTGCAATGACCAATCAATTATCTAAGCAAATAAGACTTTAATCAAGTTAATATCTTTACTAGTCTTATCAAAATAATCAAGGTGCCACATTATAAATTTAGTTTTGGACTTTTTTTTAAAGAAAACATTATTCCTTTGTGTGATTACACCTTAAAACAATGAAAAATACAAAGATTTTCGAAAATATATCCTTTTTGGGTAGATAAATTCCCTAAGCTATGTATATTTTCACTCCATAAAAATATTTAACAACTATCTCTAAATTAAAAAATGTGTAATCACCCCTTTTGGGCAGATAATCACACGTAGTAACTTAGAAACAATCTCATAACAACGTAAGAAAATCTATAATCACTATAGTTCTACTAATTTTCTTATGTCTATTTATACATATAATTACTCCAAGTGAGATACTAATCTAAATGTACTTCAATGGATCACTAAAAGTTAAAATTTAGAATGCCCATTATCATTTTATGCACCTTTAAAAAAAAAAAATTCAAGTCATGTTTCATAAGTCATGTTTTCAATCAATATAAATACTTTACATGCTATACTACCAAGTAAATTGTTTCAACAATTAATAATATTTTATTATGACATTTCAATCTTTCAAGCATGACTACAAGGAATTTCAAAATTAAAAATTGACTAGCCAAAAAAAACATCTACTTATACAGATACTTCATATTTACATAAGATTAAACATAACAGTATATGATGAATGCCAACAACGCATATTTTCTAAACAATCATATACACATTATAATTATGGTATAAATCAATCTCATATACATGATAATATTCATATGAGAATTATAATATTTTTAATATTACCAAATATGAGTTGGACATAAATATTAAGGTAAGTTAATCTGGCAAGCCTTAACAATATTATATTTCAGTTAAAACCTTTAATATATTAAAATCCATAAAACTAATGTTTCCTACTTTTATAAATTAAAAATTTTACTCGTATCTATTTACTTTCACAACTCATATTTTTTATTACCTAGGATATTTATGATAATATTTACCGAGTTTCATAATACAAAAAAAATGCTCCAAATACTTACTAAAAAATAATTTTTTACTTGCTGCTATCACAACATATTATAATATCATTATTATAAAATAATTAATATCTTATGAAAGCATATTTAATTTAGTAAGTATTTTGTAAAAGTAAAAGATTTTAAAAGTTAGTCTAACAATTTATGTGAAATAAATACACTATGCAATTATTTAATACATGTTATTTCTCATAACATAATTGTACAATTTTTAACAATAATACTCTCTTATTGTTTTAGCAAACTAGTATAAAATCTAAATGTTTTTCATAAATCATTATAGCCAATAATACTATTTCATATGCCTATGAAAAACAAAAGTTTCAAAAATATATATCACATTATGCACTTTATTAGGTTTTAAACTTAATGCCTAAAATTTCAAATCATAATTATGTGATATATAAAACTAAAATATTGTAAGCATGCTAAACTTATTTATCCTACATAATGCATGCTCTCAAAATAACAAAATTTAATTTCATGTCATATTTTGCATAAGCATGATGTTTCATAAAATCACTTTATGAAATGATGATAAATTGAAACAAAGTAATATAGCAAACTTACTGATCATGCATGTATAATCATTTTTATGGATTCATATGACTAGATAATATTCAAAGGATTCACAAATTATCTTAAGTAGAAGATTTTTATTATCACAAAATGTCACATTTTAACAATTGGACAATAACCAACGAAAATATTTAAAACTTAACAGTTATATCCAAGAAAATACTCATGACTTAATTAAGTTCTAAATCAACTTTTATTGTTTTTTTTTTTCTTAGTCAGAGCTATTTAATCTTTATCACTAAATTAACTTTAGTATTCTTTTTTTTTTGGAAGGCGAATTTTTAATGGTATGTAAACTGTTAAGACAGAGGAGGGCTGTGGGAAACCTTTTAACGCCTTAGTGTTTTCTCAAGCTCATAAACGATCTACAAAACTAGGGAGAAGCCCTTTCATAATTTCTGCACCTGTATCTTTTTTTAGCCAACATAGAAATTTACAAGTAGAGACAGCTTCAACATACCTAGAGGCCAAAAACATAACTGAATAGAGGCAAGAACGCGTAACGACCGCAAAAGGAAATCTTCAAACATCATCAGCATCATTGCCCCATAATCCAACCAACAACCATACTCTCTTAAGATCCCCAATGCACGTGCTCCATTGATAGCAAATTAGGACTGTGATTAGATATAGACTTCTACAACCCAGTCAGGGGAATAGATCTACAAAGACATGAAAAAGGCTTGGAACAAAATAAATAATGATAATTTATTGGCAGCTTTATTCTGAAAACATTTCCATGTATTCCACCTTTCCAAAGTATAGCTCCAAGTTCTCTCAATTTCTCAAATAGGATGGCAGTTTCTGCCTTGGTTGGTGTCTTCTCCTTCTTGTCAGTAACAAGTTCTACACTCACCATTAAGCCCCTACCTTTCACATCTCCCATGATACTTTTTCCAGCGAGGTAAAAAATTTTAGAAGTCAAATCGCCTAATAAACCTCAAAACAGAACATCAAATACTCAATTATAGCTGAGTTTGAAAGAAAGCATAATCAGTTTTCTTTGGTATACACCCAACTAACCACCACTATTGAATCTGATTTCAAGATTAAAGCACATTTTCTAATTGTCAATCCTTGCATTTCTGGCTAAATTTGTTGGATCTGATCACACTCCGACTCCTTCACTAAAGTGCATCCCTAAATAGTTTTTACCCACTACATCGACCTCAACTCGATTATGAACAGAATTTCCTCTCCCACCCAAGCCTTTTCCTCAAACATCATTTCATTTATTGCTAACCATGTTGTCCAAAAAAATAGCGGCACATAAAGACAATTATTTCTTCGTAGTTACACCAAAAAAAACGAGCCCTTCACAATGTCTTAACAAATACTGTACCTCATTTGGGCATACCTAAATAAAATGCCACCAACTTAAAACTTCATGCCATAAAAGACCACTCTCACATTCCACAACAGCTATCTTATATTCTTTCCTCCAACAAAATCCCAGAGATAATGCACAATACCCTCCAGATTACCTCAATCTCTAAACCAAATGGGTATTATTCATAAAATATCATCCTCTTATCACCTAAGAACCAAGAATGCAAGATAAAATAGACCAAAAAAAAGAGCTATAACAAATTACCCTTTTTAGGCCTAATTTTGTTTCGTTGTAGCCTCCTTCAATTGTAGCCTTTGATTATCGCATCACCATCGTTTCATGCCTTAATCCCTTGCTGCTTCTCGACCTTTCATATGGCTTTTACCTCTTCAATATTTCAAATTCTTCATCATGCATTGATAATATCCTATTTTGATTGTTGAAGTCTCCATTGGACATTAACTCATTTGCAACCTGTGCATCCTCTTTTAATCCATTTTTTCTTTTCGTACTCTTTCTTCCTTTTTTGCTATTTTCTTCCCTTTCTTGTTTACTCTTCCTGTCAATTTATCCTCAATTTCCTTATAACATTGCCATTTCTTTTCCTTAGTTAGGCCATCACCCTTACTTTTGAACCCTCTTATGTCTTTTGTTTCTGCAACAAAGGAAGATAGATGATCTTTTTCATCCGAAAATTGACCTGTGTTATTTACTTTCAACACTAAGCATTTTCTATCAAATGATTCTACTTCAATTCTTCCTTCCTCTATTGGGCCTACCTTCTTATCTTGCCCGAGCACGATTTCTTTTATTTTTATCAACCCATTTGAGACACTTCTTGATATTTCACTGTACCATAAAAATTGACCATTATTTACTTTTGGAAGATTCATACTCAAGCTTGAAAATGCCGATCACATTTTGACTTATTTGTCCCTCCAACCATCTTGTTAATGTCTACATAATCTTCTAAATCATTCTCTTCTCCAACACAATGTTTCATTTCTCTAGGTAGGCGTTCATTGATGCCCCTCTTTCCAATCG